>SNQJ01S0002165.1:272831-313257 GCA_010110895.2 Picea sitchensis | reverse complement strand
CCCTTAGGCCCAGATTTCGAACTAAGACGCTCTGATACCATGTGTAACAACCTAATATTTCTAAACATCATTAAGTTTCATAAACATTTTCATTTAGTAAACTGAAACGATAACTTCCTAGCATAATATGGATTTTCATAACAACAACTTTAGTAACTTAGATTTATCAATAAATACTGATTTCATGGCAGAAAGAAATAAATACATAACTTAACAAAGTACCTGGTTCTGATGCTAATTTCTATTGCCTCTGTGCCTTGCTGTTGCCTTCCTGCTTCCTGCTACTAGATCAACCCTGCCACAAATAGGAAAAGAACTGCCCAAAACTACTGTCCTCCCTGCCAACTAGAAAAACTACCTAGCTCCAGGATATCTACGGATATCCTAGCCCCCATGCCCAAAACCTCCAGCAACTCGGTGCCTCCCCTGATCAAAAGCCACAGTCAGAAACTCTGTGCTCACAACAAGTCCAAAAGTCCTCAGAAAAATATCTCCTCCGTCCAATGCCAAATCCCCCTCCCGACAACCTTCCCCCTCCCTTATTCCTCCTTCGTCGACTCATGCAGTTACTCATCCAACCACCCCCGTGCTCCTTCCTTCGTTCCTCCTTCAATGTTTTATCTTCTCGGGATTCATCCCTCTCCCTCTCTGCATACGCAACCATTTTATAAAATTTCTCATTGATTTCTTAAGATTTATTTCTCAGGTCATTAAATGTGATCTTTAGTTAAAGTATTACTTAGTTAACCATAATTATTTTCTTTAATTAATTTTACTTTGTAATCTTTAAGCATTCATCAAATTAGGGTCGTTACATAACCTAAAGAGAAGTAAAATAACTATATAAGAAGAAAGATAAAAATCTATATATAGGAAACATTGAAGATATTAAAAATCATCTAAGTTCAACATAGTATTTCAGATGCATGAACCATTTGTCATATAAGAAAAAAATCACCCATCCATATCTTTCAATAAATAATAATTATTACCAACCACAGAGGTGATTATGTAAGGACCCAAAAGTAGTTGATTTGGATTTCTTGTCAAAATACGTTTTGATAGATTATTGTCTCTTTTTGAGATTTTTGAGAGCATAGCTCCTTTTTTCCTCGAGAGAAAGCAAGGCATTTATCCTATGAGATATGTTTGCAGAGTTCAAATCTTGAGTCTACAGTGCTTCTAGAAGAACCCTCCCACATTAATGATTTTCAAGATTGTTAGAACAATTTTGAAATTGTAAATAATAAATGATTTTCTTATGCCAAGGATGTTATGCTAACTCAATATTTTCATGTTCAACCAAAAAAAGTGCAGAAAAATCATCCTCATCATTTTTTAGAAGTAACACCCGGTTTAAGATGTTGAGTCAGGAGTAAGGGTAGATCTCGTCCCTTGATAATGTGAGAAGTTGTTATCGTGAAATCATGTTATTGATTTTTGGCAAGATAATGTGAAAGTTTTTCTGAAAGATGAGTTTGAGAAAGAAGAAACTTGATAGCAAACAAATGGATTTGTACCTATGTATGCTTTCTGAAGATATAATGGTGAAATTTTTCAATAGCTTTTACAAGAGCATATGTATGTTTTTCAATTAAAGTATATTTAAATTCATCATCTAATAAACTTTGGATCATGTAATATATAGGTTGGTCATTACTTTTATCATCCTTTAGAATAAGGATAGCGAATATTGCTTCTTCAGTAGCACTAGTATAGATAATAAAATCTTTTTCAAAATTCAGTTTCATGAAAACTAGTGCAAAACTGATAGCTTTCTTGACTTCTACAAAATACTTTTTGGTATAATCATTCCATGAGATTGACTGATGTTTCTTAATCATATTGCGAATTTGTTTAACCATTCTTGCAAAATCAGGAATAAATCTTCTGACGAAATTGATTTTACCCATGAAAGATTGAATCTCCTTTTTTGAAATAGGAGCTTGAATATTTTGAATAGCAGTAACCCTCTCGGGACCAATAATAATTCATGAATAAAAACAAATATGACTAAGAAGTTTACCTTGTGTGGCACCAAATATTAACTTTGTAGGATTCAATGACATTCGTAACTTTCTGCATCGCAAGAAATTTTTTCTAAGATGATCAAAATGATCTTGTCGGTTTTTGGAATAAACACTTAAATTATCGAGATAAACTTGAATAATCTTATCGAGAAGATCATAAAATTCTATTTGCATAGCCCTATGGAAGGTATCTCCTGCATTTATTAAACCAAATAGAATTCTATGCAAAGGTGCCCCAATGAGTAGTAAATGTGGTTTTGTATTTATCTTCCCTCTTCACTCTGATCTTATTATAACCTTAAAAACCATCGAGAAGGGACATCATTTGTGACCTTGTCACTTGCTACAAAATTTATTCCATGTTTGGACGAAGAAAATTATCTTTTACACTTTCCCTATTCAAATCATGGAATCAACACATAATATTATATCACCATTTTTCTTCCACACTGGGAGAAGATTAGACACCCACTCAGAATATTTTACAGGGAAAACAATGTGAGCATTAATTAATTTTTCAACTTCCTTTCTTATTGTCGCTTCTAAGGTAGGGTTAACGGGTCTTTTCCATTTCCTAATTGGTTTGTATTCTTCCTTGACAGTAATAGAATACTAAATTATATTAGGATCAAAACCACAAAGATCCTCATATGACCAAGCAAAGACATCTTTGAATTCACATAATAACTCCATGAATTTTTTCTTTTCTTCATCTGAACATCGGGCTCCAATTTTCAAAATATTTGTATTATCATGAGTTCCAATATTTATAGAAACGATATCACAAATATTTATTTTTGACTCCTCCTCTTCCTTGTTATCCTTTCTACCAACATCACTTGAGGAGAATGATATTTCTAGAGGAGTCGTTCCTTTAGGAAATTTATCATCTTCTAAATATATGATTTCCTTTGTTTTAATAGGCTCATTCTGCAAAAAAGCACAAACACTTTCTCCATCAGGAAAGACTTTCCAATATTCTACATTATTTGGAAAATGTGGATTATATAAATACATGAATGTACAATCAGGCCTTTGAGGCACCAATTTTCTTTAAGGGTTTTCATAAAAAACAACAAGCCTATCAACCATTGAATTCAATTCTTTCATGATGTGTGTGATGTTAAAAAATACAAAAAATAATATCAAATACCACACTGGATATGTATATATTTTAAATAACTTGTTTGAGGGAGTATAAATCCTTATAACTATATTTACATTCAACTTAGAATCCCCAAACACAGTAAGATGATAACAACCAAGAATAAAATCATTTTCAATTCCCAAAATTAAGGCTTCAAACTCTGTAATATTATTGGTGCAAGAAAATTCTAATTTGTAAGAAAAATTGTGAATCTTTCCTACTAGAGAGTATAATATTATACTTTCATAATTACCCTCACTTGAGGTAACATCCCTCTAATCTAATCAACAATTTGAGTATCTAACAAGTTATAATCCTATTTAAGATGACATAAAAAAAAATCATTATATATTTATTTTTTTTGGAAGAAAATAAAATAACATCCATAATCAATAGTCATTGTGCATTGATCAAAATAACTTACGTACACACTTTTAACCATTTATATTTTTTATTGACTTGAATGGAGCGATGGAGTTGGAGCATTGTTTTTCGGCGGGAGGTTTGTTTTTAATACTAAATACTGGTTATGGTGCAGGATTTCTCATGGGAGACTATAGGAGAAGGATATGGTTGGAGAGGGTTCCTTGGTTTTCTTATTTATCCGAGGAATCTCCCTATAGCACTCTAGTTTTCTCCTCGGGAGGATTATTTTGGTGGGGTCAACAAAATTTGTTTAAGAGTCTTCTCGTTGGCCTCTTGTGGGCGATTTTATTTTTATCATGCCTTCCGAGGCTATTTGATATAATTGGTGAGTTTATTCAAGTACCCATATAACTGACTCGGGTTTTGAATCACTGATGAGCCCTGGATACACTGTCTTTTCTATGATTTTATTGGTCCTGTCTTTTATGACTTAGTTAATTAATCTCCATTGATTATAGTGAAGGGTGATTTGATTGGGAGCGGTGGTGGAGCTCATTGTTTCTCCATATGGGTTCTCAATCATGGAGAGTGAGGTTAGCACTCTTCGTAGTGCGGCTGATGAGGAGAAATGGGCAAAGAATGGGTTCTTTGAAAAGATTGACTCATTAAGCGTCATAAATAGAAGCTCTGGTAGATCATTAAAAGTGCTTAATGAATCATACGGTTTGGGAAGCACTCCACAACAGGCTTTTACTTCTCCTATTAACTCTTTGACATAGGATTTGTACCAGCCTCGATCAAATACATGTCTTGGTGGATATCTCCCTCCATCTCTGAAGATTAACCAGAGAGGTACCAGAGGAGTGGTCGTTGGTGTGAAGAGTGGAGAATAGTGTTCCAAAAACTTTGAGAACTACTCGAACTTACCTGTGGATAATTTTATAAAGGGGAAACATTCCACTAAAGTTTTGAAACCTAAGAGACTTAGGTGTAGACTAGTAATGGGGGATGACATAGGTTTGGAAGAATCCTACAATCTGGCGCTCTGCGATGTTGTTACTAGGATGGCCTATCGGTCACGTATTAAGACACAGCTTGAAGAGTGGGTACATAAGCACTGGTTTCCTTTTCTAGGCTACACTCCAATCTTCCTCTCCTTATCTCGAGGATGGTTCAACTTCATTTTTTGAAGCCCAAAAGATACTAAACGTATTCTGGAGGTTTTTTGGCAGATAGATGGTGGAATTCTAATGATTAAAAGATGGAGATTCGGTTTTAACCTGAATACTGAGTATTTCAGCTTTCAACACCTATGGGTGCTTCTTCCAAACTTGCCTCTACAGTTATGGAATCATGGTGTGCTAAAAGCGATAGGATATTGTTTGGGCCGCTTCATTGGGCTAGACGAAGCTGCGATACATACCAGTGATAAAAGGATGGCGAAAGTGTTAGTTGAGGTTGATACCCATGTGGGTTTGTCTGAAGTTATAGAAATTGAATGGAGATATTTCTTGTATACGCAGAGGCTGGACTACTTAGGCCTGCCTTTCAGATGCACAATTTGTAGATGGATAGGGCACTTGAGAGAAAATTGTTCTTTTAATCAGGTTATAAGTGAGGACATTGGTACACCTGATGAAGGCTTTAGTGATACCGTTTCTAAACTAGGGGACGAAGGTTATGACGCAGAGCTACTGACTCATAACTTGGAGAACTTTAATGAGGAACATGACACTACATTTGTCGGTAAGTTAAAACTTTTCTACCCAAGTATCTATAATTCTTTGTCATTATGGGAGAGATATCTTTTAAGTAAATTTTCTAGACCTGTTTCTACTTTTGGGGAAGAATTCGTGAAAAACAAATCGTCTGAATTAGATGCTTAGGTTTTAGGTGTTTTGGGTAATGTGCACCAAATAGAGTGCCCCACTGAAGCTGTGAAACCTGCTTTTTCACTTACTCCTCAGCTGCCTAGTGATGTTTTGAGTATCTCTCCAAAAGGCAAGGAGCATGTTAGTCGACCAGACCCCTCTATTACTAGTTGTGATTTACATATAATTTCGGGTTATAGTGAATCAACAACCAATGATTATGTTATATAAAGTACGTTGTCTGAACTAGTACCCCCCATAGAAAATTCCACGGCTCCCATCCCTTTAATGAATTATAGGGGTAATTTACCTGTGGATTGTTTCATTGGGACAGGTTTATTGGAGACCAAAAACTCAACTACTCCTACCTATGAGGACCCTGTGTGGTCTCATGGATTGGGATTTGAGATTTTCCCTCTTAAAACAATAAGTGGCCAACGTTTGGCAGGGACTGACATTAACACTTTAGAAACCCCTGCTTCAACTTCTCAACAAAGGGCGCTTAGAGGCATAAAGGCCTAAGCCAGGGTTAAGCTATGATTATTCTCTCCTTGAATATAAGAGGGGTTGGAGGACACCTTAAAATGGCCTCCTTTCATAGATTATTGTGTAACATTTCTCCAAATATTATATTTCTTCAAGAGACGTTGGTGTTAGCTGAAAATTCCAGAATCTTCATGTACAAACTAAGACCTGATTGGTGTGTATGTGCGGTCAGTGCTATTGGTACTTCTAGAGGACTTTTGGTATCATGGGATCCATCCTTTTTTGATTTGGTGCCTTATTTATGCATTGGTGGCATCTTATTGTCAGGTTTTTCAAAATTGGACAAAATGAAGCTTTCTTTTCTTAATCTGTATGGCCCCTGTCAGGATTGTAAAATTTTATGGGAAGCATTAGAGGATGCAGGTCTTTTAAGCCAAAATGACTTGATTATAGCAGGTGATCTAAATTTAATTACTTCCTCTAATGAATATTGGGGTTTATCAGCACAAATGGATTCATTAGCTGGCTTCTTCAAAGCTCTATTCCAGAGGAATGGTCTAGTGGATGTAACTCCGCCAAAAAAAGTGGCGACTTGGGGAAATGGTAGATTGGGGGATGCGTGTATTTCTAAGAGACTTGATCGCTTCTTGATTTTTGATTCTCTTATCTCTACTGTTCAGAAGTTTCGTACTTGGGTAGAATATCCCTTTTTGTTGGATCATGCTTCGGTATTGATGGAATTTGGATTTGGCTTCGCCACAGTAGCTTCTCCTTTCAAATTAAATCCGGAGTGGATTAAGGAAGAATACTTTGGGAATATTGTCAAACAGGTTTTGAATGACTCTCGGATTTTAATAACAGATGGAGCACAAAAGAGATTGGTCAAAAAACTTTCACTTCTGAAACAAAAAATTAAGGGTTGTGCCAAAGAAAAATGAAAAAAGGATCAGGAAGATCTGTTAAAAATTGAGGAAGCTATTGAATCAGTTTATACCAATATAAGTTTGGGTGTCAACTCTGTGGAGGATTCTATAAAGCTGGCTAAACTTGAAAGTGAAATAAATCGATATCTTATGGCAGAAGAGGAGAAATGGCGTCAAAAAAGCCATGCGATATGGATCAAAAGTGGAGACAAAAATACAATTTTTTTTCATTTATATGCTAGTCACAGAAGAAATAAGAACTTTATCTGGGAAATTAATGATGAGAAAGGAAATGTTCACTCTAGTCAAAAGGCAATTAAAGAAGAAGTAGTCAGACATTTTATCTCATTCTACAATGATATTGATCAGTCCTTCATGGAGGAACGACTGGAATCAATTAGATTATTTCCCAACTTTGTAACTTATTGGGAGCTACAAGATATGGAAAAAAGAGTTACAAAGGATGAAGTTTATGAAGTTATTAAAGGTTTTGCCAGGGACAAGAGTCCTGGACTAGATGGTTGGACTGTAGAATTATACCATTACTTTTTTGAGCTTGTTGGTCAGGATTTGGTGGAGATGGTAGAAGAAACAAGGTTGAAAGGGGAGATCATACCCTCGATCAATTCTACTTTTGTAGCATTGATTCCAAAAGTCAACAAACCTTCAACTTTCAATGAGTTTAGACCATTATCGTTGTGTAATCTCTGCTACAAAATCATTTCCAAAATCATTGCTAATAGACTTTGACCTATACTATCCAGAGAACTCTTAGAAGAACAACTTGGTTTTCTTAAGGGGCGACAAATCTTGGATGCTATAGGAACTGCTCATGACTGTCTGTACATCATTAAAGCAAGGAAATTGAAAGCTTTAATCCTTAAAATTGATTTGAAAAAGGATTATGACTGTACCAACTGGGACTATTTAAGGATGGTACTTCATCAAAGTGGTTTTGGGTTAAAGACTACGAATTGGATTATGGCCTGTGTAGTTTCCACTACCTATGCTACCTTAATTAATGGAGAGGCAACAATTTTTTTTAAAAGTAGAAAGGGTTTGAGACAGGGTGTGTCCACTATCTCCTTTACTATTTATTTTAGTAATGGAGGGGCTTAGTTTGGCTTTAAATAAAGAAAAAATCGAGGGTCAGATTACAGGGATTAAAGTTTCTACTATGATTAGGATCCTACATTTACTTTTTGTCGATGACATACTTATTATGAAAAAGCCTCTACAACTGAATGGGAGAAAATACAAAGTATACTTCAAGTATTTTTTCATGCTTCAGGTTTAATCATAAATATCCAAAAGTCCATTGTTACGCATGCGGATGTCGACCCAGATACACTTCAAAGAATTCAGGAATTTCTGGGTTATTCTGTTAAAGATCTCAATTGTGGTTTCAAATATTTGGGATACTTGTTGAAACTAGGGAGTTATAATCGACAGATTGGTAGTGGTTAGTGGAAAGGTTCGAGAAAAGAATCAACTTTTGGTGTAATAAGTGGCTAGTTCTGGGAGGTCATCTGATTCTTATCAAATCTGTGCTTGAGAGCTTGTCGGTCTATTGGATGACTCTAGCCCATATATCTGTATCGGTGCTAACTAAGCTCTGTAGACTTAGTTATGATTATTTGTGGGATGGAAATAAAACAAAGAAGTGCTACCATCTTTGTAATTGGCAAATTATAGCAAAGCCGAAGCAGCTGGGAGGTTAGGGCTTACATAACTTTTTTTGATTTTATAGAGCACTGGCTACTAATACTTTATGGCATGCTTTAATGAAGCCCAAGATTTGGCAAAGAGTTATAAAAGAAAAATATCTTCCTCATGTCCCAGTAAGTACTTCGTTAAGGTCGGCTGTGAGCTTCACTCCATTTGGATCACAAACTTGGAAGAATATTTTAAACACTCTACCAATTATCCTTGATAGAATAGCATGGTCTCCTGGCACTGGGAAAACAATTATTAAAGGTAGAGATTGTATTAGTGGACTGAATGAAGCTTCTTTATTATCGGAGGAACTAATTCGGGAATTAAACAAAAAACATATTTTTTTTTCTATTTCAAGCAAGCCGACCTTCATCAATAAAATTGTTGGGTAAGGAATGGGTCATGAGCAATGAGATGGTTTTGGAAGGGGACCTGGGTAATGAATGGGAAAACTACAGGAATTTTCTTTTGCATGTTGGTATTGTACTGGAGGAACACCCTGATGAACTTAAGTGGATAGTTGTTGAAAATAATGGTCTTATATCAGTCAAAAATGTCTACAATACACTATCAAACAAATTCTGGTTTGGAAAGGAAGAAGGCTGGAGAATTCAATTATGGAAATGGAGATGTCTGTTACAAATTAAACTCTTCCTATGGCTTTTGTTGGATAATAAGAGTCTCACTTGGGAAAACCTTCAGAGGAGGGGCTAGTATGGTCTGGGCATATGTTATCTATGTGGAATAAATGAAGAGTCGAGCCAACATGTTTTTGTTAGCTTCCCTTTCACTGTATCTATTTGGGAAAAAGTAAAACTGAGTTTAAATTTATCAATTGGCTGGAATAGAGGTTGTATCCAAGAATGCTTAAAAAACTAGTCTTTTTAGAATAATTCAAACAGAGAGATAGCCGCATACATCTGCTGGTTCATCTGGAAGGACCGAAACAAAAGAATTTTTGAAGGAAGATTACCCTCGGCAAATAAAGTTTTTTTTCTTGCTACTGGATCTGGAGCCTCGAAGCAAATCAGTACAATAAACTTAAAAAAAAAAACACAATTGAATTCTTTCCCTGATGATAAGGTTCTAGATTGGTTCGATGGGGCCTCACAATTCAATGGCAATCGGTGTGGAGCTGGAGGAGTTATCAAACTAGATAATGTAGTGGAATATCGATGGACTTTAAACTGTATTTTAGGTACTAATTCAAAGGCGAAGCTTATGGGAGCCTGGGAAGCCATCATTTTAGCAAAAAATCTTGGTTTTCAAGATCTACATTTGATGGGGGGCTCTATGATTGTTATAAATTGGCTTATGGGTAGAGGAACTATATAAATGGCAAATTTGGAGCGCTGGAAAAATAGAATTATGGACTTATTGCCTTCTTTCAAGTCTATTTCTTTTGCTCATATCTATCAAGAGAATAATACTGCGGCTGATGAGCAATCAAAATTAGCATTGAACTCTCTAGTGGGTCATATATCATACAACAAATGGACTGGTGAACACGAGGGTCCTGTTACTATTCTCAAGTTGTAATATTGTATCTTATGGTTTTGAGCATAGTCTGGTGACTTCTGAAATGACTTTTATGATATGGTACCATTTTGATATGGGTTAATTTCAAGACCGAAGAGTCTTCGATGTAACATTTTGGTTCTAGGATCCTAGTGGAAAATATGTCTAGTTGTTTTATTGACTGGGTAGATATGGTCTTGTGTGGAGACATTGAATGTAATGAAAGTCTAGAATTGTCGATTTTTACAATTCTAGTGATGAGGCAATCTTGTAAAAGGATTATATTATCATAAATATAATGTGCAGTTTTCTCTGGAAAAAAAAAACATTTAATTTTCAAATGCAACACAATTCTTTTAAACAAATCTCTAATAATAGGAATTTAGACTATACAAAAGTGTCTACCTAAAAGCGTAGTCAAATTACATATCCCTGGAATTGTGCACCTTACGCATTTCTTATGAATGCTAAAGCACATTCACACTATAAGTTTTTGGAATGATTAAGAAAATATATCATTGTAATTTATAAGGATTAATCAATACTACTAATATAATCATTACAAAAATTATCAAATTTAAAATCATAAGAAAAAACATGAATTAAACCTTAGAACTCCATCAAGGATCATAGTGTAATATTAATAGTAATCAATGAGACAATGGCATTGATCAATCATTCATCAACCTTAACTCTACTTACTGAATTATATTCATTAATAGAATTTGTAGTATATGGACTTTATTTTTGTCTTTACTAAATTCTTAACATAAAAATAATCTCCTTGGAAGGGAGGAACATTGAATGTATGCTCAAGAAAGGAAATTTAATCCTTCCTTCCATCTTTCATAATTAAAATGCAAGGAAAACTATGAAAGCTTAGAATAAGCTACTAATAATAATCGATCAAGCATGTCTTTTGTTGAACTAAATGTTATTAAGTTTAGACAGGAGCAATAGGAGAAGGTCCACGTGGATCTTACTTGTTGTGGATTAGATTAATAATTAACATATATAAGTTTGAAGGAAGGTAGTCGTGGAAACCAAATGGAAAAGATTACTTCATCATTCAATGTTGACATTCAAATATTTTGGTAGTAAAATTTTCAAATTAGATAACTTAAATACATATATCAATCCACCATTGTAGTTATTAAAAATTTCATCATCTAACTCAGCGTGAACAAAATTCTATGCATCAATAATAATTCTATACATATTTTACATATTTTAAATAACAAGTGTTTACATCCCTTCCTTATCATAATTATAAATGAAAATCCATATGATGAACATTTTCTCTTCATAAATAAAATACAAGGAACAACTGAGTCTTGGCATCAATGAACAAATTACATATTAAGAAAACAAGATGAATATTTTAATCTACCACAACTTTCCAGCTCATGTTTAAAAATGAAGAATTTCAGAAATCATCAATATACTAATATCCATCTAACTATTGAACATATGCGTGAAACAATACTTACATAAAATATTATAGTGCGTGTTGGATAAGGCTATTACACTTGTCAAGTTATAGGTAATATTAGAAATGGTAATTAAAATCTCAATTTAATATTCAACTCTAATTCAATATAGATTGATCTAAAGGATCAATTACAACCAAAATCAGAATTGAAATTTTACAACATTTACTCTACATACAATTTAAATAATAGTTAAATACGGTAACCAAAAGATTGTTGCTATTGGAGAACTTCGTTCTGTATCTTGATGGAATGTGAATATGAGTTTCGACTTGATGTTTTGCGTGCTATTTTATCATTTGCCTGCTAATCTCAATACTTTATCGGTACCTTCCATTCAACGTTAGGGGTACTCTTCTTCCCCCTTAGCCCCCCGAGCTGCAAAGGAGCCACACACAAAAACCATAAACTCAATAGCACAAACTTGCCCTCTCAAGGAGAGGCTTCCACCTCTTGCATAGTTTGTAACCCAACTCTCCACAAGTAAGCTAGTCCAGAAAAATTTTGGCAGCATAATAGTACATCAAAAATGAGGTCCTTCTCTCTTCATCTCCATTTCATTTATAGAAAAATTAGACATGATACTTATCCTTTCATGCACAAATAAATATTTTTTAATAATTTAATCAAGGATTATTCACCCACATCACTTGTCACACTCTCCCCAAGTTGCACATGTTAATTCCCTTTTATTTATTTAGACATTTTCTCTCACATTCCCCAAATTGTTCCTATTTTTCTCTTAGTTGTCCCTTAGTTCCCCAATCCCTCATTTATTTTGTGTCCCCTAACTAAATTTCAGTTTGAGTTTGATTAAGAATATTCTTTTAGTTAGGATTAGTGGTTGATTGACTCAAGATACCAATTCTAAGTTAACCACCTATTCTTTCATGTTTTTATTTTCTTTTTATTTAAAAATCTCATTTTATTATTTTCATGCACACATGTGCATCTACCCAACTTTTGATTCTTATTCCCCCTTTACTAGAATTTATTAAAGTCTCAATTCCCTAAACTTATCTAATATTTTATTTAGTCAACCTCTTAGACTTAGACTCTTTGTTAGTTTTTTGGTTTATAATTTAAAAATCATTTGCATGCTCTTTTCTAACAATGTATAAGTATTTTATTTTATTTTCAAGACACACCTATGTGCTCCAAGGGTGTGAATTTCCTTTGACTATTTTTGAAGTTTTTCAAAACTTGTAGTCAACAATCCACTTGGTTGACCTTGTGAGAGACTAAGAGTTGTCTAAGAAATAGGGATTTTCCCTTATTGCCCGCCCCTTAGAATTCTTCATGAGTGACTGTCTCAGTCTTCCCTCATGGCATAATGGATCTCTCGAAACGAGGTAAACATTAACCTTCATTTAGGTCACAACGAGAGTGATAGTAGGTCGTGACAGGGAAGTCATCACACGTCTCCCTCATGCATCTGGTTTCTTTGTATGACCCCTTTACTCCATATGTGAGTCGGATTAGAAAGCGTCACCATGCCTGCATCCACTGACAAGAAAAGGGTCAATAATCCATATACGTAATATCCATATTGAATCATCATATAACACATGTGTGTAAATCAATACTCAAAACCAAAACCAAATACAAGTCCACTCCCCGACTCAATCTAGAGTATAAGGAATTTCGTTGATGCCATCGACATCCTCATTCTATCATGTATCTTGTACACTCAGGAGAACTCATCAATAATACCTGTCAATATATACATCTATAATTTAACATATAAATCACAATGACATCACAATATAACTCATAATAAAAGTACCATCATAATGTGTCATAACTGGATCACTTTCTCGCAAGTGTCCTCAAAGAATAAGTCAGTATAAATGTGATCAGTGGAACTGGGTGTTACACTTGAACATGCACCATCAAAGTGCATGTGCCACATTCCATCTTCAGGCTCTGAAGAGGGTAAAACAAAATCATCATCTTCTTCCAAAAATATAGAATATACACCTAGATTTTCCTCAATGTAATTGAAATGAGGTTGTGGAAGACTCTCAACATATGGAAAGATACGTCCTTCCTTAAGGACAATGATGTTCTTTCCATTTTTAGGGAGGGACATGTGTGATCCATCTAAAGAAATGTACCCAATAGTCTGATCCAAATTATTTTCAAAATGAAATGAAAATAGAGATATTACAATGAAATACACATAAAAATTTCCAGAAATAGAGAAATACATCAATTCATGATTTCTATTAATGAAACAAATGTACAGAGACTGTAAAAATACAAAGTCCAAGACTCTCTAGAGTGGTGGCAACTTTATCTCTGAGAAGAGATGTGACGGCTACACTCATTCACAAGAAGATGATTACAATGAGGCTCTGAAGGTCTTTTTATGATAAACATGAATGTCAAAACTCTAGACATCCAAAACCCTAACCCTGGGAGATGAAGCACCAAAAGTCATGTGGGCAAGTTAGTACATTAACTTCTCGGGGTCATAAATTTTGCATACAATCTTCGTTTTAGGCGCATGATAGCTCGCTGGAAAGGTATTTTTGAGAGTGACACATTATTTTGTCAAAATCTAACTTCATATATATATATATATATATATATATATATATATATATATATATATTGATTGTGGAAATCCAATAAAACATTGTTTAGAGCCCCAAAACGGCCCTGGAAGTATAGAAATATGTACTGACATTAACAATTCCAAAATAAGCCAGTTAGAATAGGTGGGATACCACCAATATCCACCTGGATGTTGTGTAGGGCTTCGAGACAACCCTGTAAGTTCAGAACCCACAATTACAAAGAAATGTCCCCATTACGAGAAACGTGTTGAACTGAAAACTGTCAAGATGAGCCAGTTGGAATTTGGAAAAGGTGGGTGGCCACCAATATCAACCTGTATCATAGTCAATACTTTCAAATCTCTTCCTAAAATGATATAATAATTATTAATTGGCATATCTATGACCTAAATGTTGCAGGTGGTTCTAATTTCTAGATGAGCACACAAGATTGATGTTACGTCTTTGATTTCTCCAATTGTAACGTGTTTCTCACTGTTATAAGAAAACATACTCTTTGAATTCTCATTGGTGCATGAAAGATCCACTTCTTACATGATAATATTTGACATAAAATTGGGACCTGACCCACCATGAATTAGGAAACAATGGGAATCTTTATCCATTATTTTTAATGATACATAGAAGGGATGATTTTTAACATAACTCCTAGGGTTTTATACAACTACTTTATTTATATACAATTATTCTTCATTTGATTCTTCAGATAAACTAGCTATGGTGGAAGTTTTACCTTCCATGAATTCTTTCATATTCCTTTATTGCTCTAGGATGGTGACCATATCCAATAAAAATGCATATTCTTTAATTGTAGAAAGTTGTTTGATAATGTTGTATTTAGAAGAATATGGAGAAGCGGTAGAAACCTCTTGGCTTTGTGTACCCTTAGTAACCTGAGGGTTTTTTTGTTGAGAGGATGAACTTGGGGAAAAAGTAGTCTTAGGAGGACCGCCCTTCCCTTTTTCTCCATACGATTTGTTCCTTGTACCTACCATCATAACATATAAGGTATAAATAGTTGTATGAACTTTTTTTTCCAAAGATTCACTTTTGTGCTCTCTTTTTGACCTCACGGGTACTTTCATCATGGTTATCATCACAAAAATTATGCTAGAGTATTGAAATAACAACCTTTGGTTGAATATTATTCTGAAAATTAGTTGGTTGATTCCTAAAAGTGTCCTGTATAGAAGTTTCAACTGGGGTTGATGTAGAATTCACCCCTTTTCTCTCAAAAGAAATCATTTGATTGCTCATATATTGCACCAGTTGTAAAACAGTTGACATGCCATTTTGTTTAACAAAATCTTCACTTGGATTACCTGGCCTAGCCAATTGTTCCTCAAATTCCAAGAAGGTTTGTAAAGTAGATCCTATATTATCAACATTCTTTTCTTTGAGCCTATGTGTATAACATGCAGATAAGGTATTATAGTAACGCATTAAAGAAGATTAATTATGAGGTTTGAATATATCTGGTATTTTATTGTACAATAGATTAGTGAAATGTAGATTGAAAGATTTGATGGTTTCACCCTTGTTTTAAAAACGATTATTGTATTCCTTAAGCTTCTCTGCTAGACTTTGGGGTTTTCCATATGTAGACTTAAACCAATAAAAAAATTCATCCCAGGTAGAGAAAAATTTAGGTGGTAATTCAAAAAATCAGTTGTAGCTTTTCCCTCTAATGAATTAAAAAAATGCACATACAAATATTCTCATCATTTTCCCCAATATTATGACAAGCATTAGAAAATGCAATGAAATGCTCATTAACCGATATAGTGCCATTTCCAAAAAACTTAGGAAAATGGTCTTTGAATTTAGGAAAGGGAGTTGTAGCTAGACCTAAATTAAATGTAGAAGTGATATAGGAGGATCTAGGAATGCTCATAGAGATCCAAGAGGATTTGGAACGCTCATAGAGGTCTAGGAGGATCCATAAATTCTCAAACTTTGATCATCTAAAATTTTCTCTAAAAGAAAATCATTGTGTAGATCTCAGTGATAGCTTTCCAACGACATGAAAATCACCTTAAATAGAGTTCATATGCAAATTTTATGGGTGGTCAAAGTTCAAGTCAAACTATGAAAAAGTCAAAGGTCAAAGTTAAGGTGATATGTGTCACCATTACAAGGATGACACATGGCACAATCATAGATCCATACATTGAATACATGGTAGGTAGTTGATGATGTGGCATGCCAAGTTGGAAAGGTGATGTGGTAATCCATACACACAAGTGGACTAATTATATCTTGACACGTGGAAATGATGGACCAATGAGAGGCTGCTACATGGAAGTCTCCCATTGGCCATTTATGGTTAAGGTTTATTCAAATTTTGTGAGGTTGATCGGAGTCGAACCCCCGAGCTATCATATAATAACCTCGTTCCTTACCAATAGAGCATCGCATTTGACTTAATAATCATATGTTAAACATATAATAAGAATTTGTTTAAAGGTTTGGTCAGTGGGAAAGGGGATGAGAGATAAATCCCTCAATCCATAGTATCTTGATCATATGTAACCATAACCTATATTCGCGCAGATGGTCATTTAAAACTTTGGTTACATAGCATATATATCTGTAAGTTACAACAAAGCTCCCATAAAGGAGAGGTTCATGGGGGATTGAACCCGTGACCTCCTCCATATAATAACAATGACTTAATCGTTGTGCTAAAGGTGCATTTTGTTACGGTGATCACCAAAAAAACATTTAAGTTGACGCTAGAAGGTATGGGTAGGAGGTTTGGGCCCGCGGCCTATTTATGGGTGCACGGACTGAGGTCGACACACATTCCCAGGTTGACATAGATCTTGAGGAGGAGGAGTGCATGGATTTTGTTGGTGTAGACCTATTTTGGGAAGAAAGTATATTTTTGGCACATGCCTATTTTTGGAGAGAAAGAACTATTTTTGGAGCACGCACCATAGGTGGCAGAAAAACAACATGCAAAAAAACAAGGAAAAGCAACATGAAGAAGGGGGAAAAGCAGCATGGTGTGCATCCATACATAACTAACCATGTTAGGGTTAGGGTTTTGACAAAAATGTAATGACTATAAGCCAATATAGTAGTAAAAATAAATCCCTAGGAGGTCTAAGTAGAAGTTGTTGATTGTTGATCAATTGGTTATTGGTTGATTATTCAAGGAGATATAGTGTTTTCATGAATAAGTTAGTTTTGAGGGTTAGGTCATAGGCTATGGATCCTAGTGTGATCCAGTCCACATCATAGAGGGTATTTACCCTCCTTTTTATTGTAATCTTGAAGATGTAATGCGCTTAGTGCATATTTTGCAAAAGAATGAGTAAAAGAGAAGAAGAGACATATTTTTGTGTACATAGCCCCAGGGGGGGTGAACCATTGTAAATCTAGTGTCTTCATGTGTTTGAATGGTTTATTCGATTTTATGTTATGAATCAGTTACGTAATGAATGGTAATCTAGCTAATCATATCATGCACGCATAGTTAGATGAATGAATGAACACTAGATTAGATGAATGAATATTACTATTGAAGCATGAGGAAAAGAACCAACAAACAACCACAATCCCTTCCTATACTGCAAACACCTGAGTATTGTAGTCTCCCATAAATATATCTCGGGTGAGACTATGTTGTGCACTCTGTGCGCAACAATGCCTTTTGGTTTATAAGGAGGGTTGAAAGTTTTGAGGGTTTTGTTGGAAACCTTTGAGAACAGAACCTAGGTTAGCCCAAGCATCCAACAAATGGTTCTGTTGCCAGGTGGAATTGCACAGGATTGAGTGAAAGGGATCTGTTGAAGAAAATCATAGAGAATGAAAGAATAGAAGGGAATTTTCAAGCCATGGAATACAACGAGGGGAGAGATTGAAATATGTTTAAGGACAAAGGAAGTCGAGTTTGAGAAAAAGGAAAACATAAACCCTAAATTTACACCATGCAAATATCTCAACAAATATGTGTTTAGCCACTTGCATGAAGTATTTTTCTATGATTACCCGTATATGTTGCAGGAGTGGCTATTGAGGTTGAAGGAAAACCATCCTATGAATCATATTAGATAGCTAGAGTGGCATTCTATGGAGATCACACAGTTACAACAAGTCAATAATAAATTTACGCACGTAGTAGATTTTTTGTTAGACAGTATTATTGCAAGGTTTATCACTGAATTTGTAGTTGATACTGTGAATTCATACACCGTTGCATGAAAATATTTTCTAAAGGGACCCAGAGGTAGGTACATCATATCACTATATACTTCTATCAATATTTTATTGTATCACAAAGGTGTGACGACTATGGAATTAAATAACTAAACTTCCTTGCGTGCATGGGGGAAGGGGGGAAGCATTGACATGAGTTTGAGATATGGATAGGTAGATGGATAAGGGGAAGTAGAAGGAGGCCATGGGCCAAATCATGATGGACGTGGACCAAACAAAGAATATAATGGAAAACACTGGAAAGACGCACAACGATAGACCTTACCAATATAAGATGAATAACAAAAAGAGGTCCATAGTCGACAGAGAGGGATTGGCGAGTGATGAAAAAGATGTAGAGGATATCTGGGCTATGGAACATATTGAGAAAATCCTGCACGTGATGTATGAAAGGAAAAACAAGAGGTACAGGGTCACGAACATAAGGAATAACTCCAGTATAGATCACAGTCAGTGTGGAACCTACAACCCCACTAACACACCTGAAAGAACACCAACTTTTAGACAACCAAATTTTAGTATAAGAGGAAAAACATGTCAGGGGTCCAATCAAGTACAACCAACTAGGGGATAAAGTTCAGGAAGTAACGTTCAATTATATACACTGCATGAAGGAAGTATTTCAACATAGTTCAAAGTGGAAAGACTAGATTCCACCATCAAATTACCAAAGTTTTGGGGCGAGGCATCAGAGGACCCTGAAAAAAATATATTTATATGTGAAAAGATTTGGGAAGAAAAGAAAATCACAAAATAGGATACAAAAGTCGCGCAATTATCTATAAAACTCAAATACCACACATACATGAGCCTCGATGTAAACATTCCACTGGGAGCACCAAAAACTATCGCAAAGGTGAAAAATCGATTGGTAAATGAGTTTCATAAGATGAGCTCAAAAGAGAAGTACATGAATGAAATGATTGAAATCAGGAAGAAACTGGGTGAGTCTGTCCGGGAGTTTAATCAATGGTTCAAATGTCTGAAAGGGAAGTTGAAGTATTCTATTACTGACATGCAACATAGGCAATTATTTGTGAAGTCACTATTACCACACTTGAAGTATCCTTTGAGACAACAAAAGTTCCAAACTTAGGCAGAGGTCCTGCAAGAATTCCTGCAGCTGGAAGAAAACTAGTATGCATAGACAGATCCAACAATAGAGGAGATGAAAGAGGATCTAAAGAATCTGACATTTCAATTGAACTAGAATAAGGGGAAAGAGAAGAGAGATGTTGTTTGGTGTATGTTATGCAGGAAAGAAAGACATCATAAGAATGAATGTCCAACTTTTTATCAGTACTTGGAAGCAAGGGTGCCAAACCCCTTTTGAAAAGGAGGACCATGGTGTGACATTTGTAAGACACATGGGAATGATCCATATCATTCTCCAATGATGCAGAAGTATAAGACAATGGAAAAAATTTCGTACATTTTTTTTTTAAATCAGTGGGTTGTGATGATAAATACTATAGAACACTGGAATTGATGTGAGAAAGAACTTGAGAAACCTACAGGGTGCAAGCAGAGATGAGGACAAGCCAAGATGCACCACGATTCAATAATGTGCAACCACAATTCAATCTCTTGCAGTCACAGTACAACAATGCATAACCACAATATAATCCTATGCAGTATAACGAGATACCCTAATACAATGCACCACGAGGAGATAGAGGTGGATTTAGAGGTGGAGGCTGAGGCTGAGGAGGATTTGGATGAGGCAGAGGGCCAGTAGTCTACCAAAACTGTCAACAACCAAGACATTATGCAAGAGGATTTCCACTTCCACCTGCGACATGTATGTATTGTCGCGCAACAGACCACGACATAGAAGACTTCCCAACACTATTGGGAAAAAATCAGGAAAAAAGGAACCAGAACAATCAGAATGTCCAATGGATTTCTGCAGAAGCCAGGGATGATGGAAATAATATCAACATAGTTACTCAAGGAGTAGCCAAGATAGGATTTGATGCAGCAAAACAATATCTAGCTCAACATGAGTGGGTAAAAAAGAATACTGATCCACAGAAGAATTTTTATGTGCATAAAGAAAAAGAAACATTTAAGGAATCTAGACAAGAGATTCTAAAAGAGAGCATTGCATCTACCTCAATTGTGCAGCAAAATCAGGATCCACCAATGTACGATATGTCATCTTCAGTGGATCACACCAACAAAGGAAAGCCTTTAGATAAAGTAAGTAACATAAATAATTTTTTTCAATCCTGTGTTATGTTATTGAATGATCCATCATCCATTAAGGTCTTACATAATTTTCTAGAAAGATGCAACACCGAAGTAGAAGGGAAGCTAGAGCAAAAGACAATCAATAATCTTCATACAAGAAGAAGAACAAGTAGGGAATTCAATCTAAATGACAACATTGGGGATTTAAATATGGGATATATCATACTTGATTTAGGCTCTGAAGTAAACATCTTACCTATGAATACATGGCATTGAAGATAGAGCAGAAGACAATCAATCATCTCCATACAAGAAAAAGAAAAAGTAGGGAATTCAAGCTAAATGCCAACATTGGGGATTTCAATATGGGAGATATCATACTTGATTTAGGCTCTGAAGTAAACATATTACCTAAGAAGACATGACAATGTATGGGGGAACCCACATTAGTATATTCACATGTCCAGTTGAAATTAGCAAATTAGCATAGAGTGATACCAATTGGAAGACTTAAAGGTGTGACAATAGACTTGGATGGAGTGTGCACTATGGCATATTTTGAGGTTATAGAGATAGTATATGACATAACACCCTACCCAAACACCCTACCCAACATTACTTGGATTGGATTGGGAATTTGACAACTAGGCTATGATCAACCTGAAGACAAGGAAAATGACTTTTGAATTAGACGAGTACAGAGTGATTGCACCATTGGATTCTTCAGAAGGAGAGAGGTTTGTAGAGGAGACATGTTTGGGCTTGGAAGAATAAATCATTTATATAGTACTACTATGTGAGAAGAATATTATGTCAACCCAACTATATATGGGGTACTCAGCTGGAGAAGCATTACATCGTGTGCTTCAAAATCAGACACAGGTTTGGAAAACTAGAAGCAGAGACTACATGAATTCTCCACAAGGAGGTGCACAAGAATAGAATGTGCATTAAGGTGGGTTGGTAAAGATATCAAGGAACCTCCCACTTTTCATGGTTTGAATGAATTATAAGAATTATTGACAAATTAAGAGGAAGACATTTTGGAAAATCATAGGTTATTAGCCATGGATATTTCACTCAAGGTAACACCTGCAAGATGGTGGGGTGCACATAAGGAAAAAATTAAAGATTGGTATCAGTGTAAAAGCTTACTATGCATTAGATTTGGTGCAAAACAAGGGAACACTACATTGCAAAAATATGATGGACAAGGAAGGCCAGTTAAGCACCTAGAGAAATGCATAACATAATGGAGGTTGAAACCACCATTGGAATGGCCTCATTTCTTCATTCATACATTGGAAGGGATACTGACAAATTGATATATAGACCAGGAGATGTGTAGAGGCACTACAGAATGGACAATATTGCAACATAATTTTGTGGTAACTTTCTCATTTGAGCATGAGAGGCCCAATATTGATTCAGCTCTAAAGATGATACATGGTATGATTTTATTTTAGGAACCTGAGGTGGAGATTATAAAAAAATATCAACAACAGAACATACATACAGTTAAAGACTTACTCTCATGTTATCATGTCGCAGAGGAAGCACCAGATGAAGTTGGTCCATGCAACATTCAAATAACAAACATTGAAGGTGAGAGGGAGTTGGAAGGTCCATCTATGGAGTCAGAGGCATTTCTGCACTAATCAAGGTCAAGAAAGTTGATATCGGGACAAAATAAAACCCTAAAATGGCAATCATTCGAGAATAATGGGATGAGTAGACACTAGAAAGGATAACAGAGTTACTGTGCAAATACAATGACTTGTTTCCAACAACCTTTACAGAGATGAAATAAATAGTAGGTGATCTAGGTGAGATGAAGATACCCCTAAAACGAGATGCTACACCTCTCAAATAGAGACCGTACAGGTTGAATCTAGTGTATAAACAAAAAGTGAAAGCATAACTTGACTGAATTTTAGAAGATGGTATCATAGAGCCAATGGAGGAATCCGAATGGATCACTCTCATGGTAGTCCATGAAAAGAAGAAATGGGGGATAAGAATTTGTGTAGATCTAAGGAAATTAAATGATTCTTTATTACATGATCATTTACCTACCCCTTTTACAGATGAGATCTTGGAGAATGTGGGAGGCTAAGAAGCATATTCGTTCACAGATGGATTCTTAGGTTATCATCAGATCAAAATATCTCCAGAGGATAGGCATAAGACTACATTTTCTACATAATGGGGATCATACCAATATACAGTTATTCCCTTTGGTCTGAAGAATGCACCAACTATATTTTCAAGGGTGGTCATAGCTGATTTTAAATATTTCATACATAAGATATTAGAAGTATATTTGGATGACTAGACTATTTTTTTTCTTTTGAAAGATCATGTAGAAATATTAAGACTAATGTTGGAAATATGTAGGAAATGTAATATCTCATTAAACATCAATAAATTCATTTTCGACACACCTTTTGGGATATTGTTGGGACATATAGTGTGCAAACAAGGTTTACTGGTTGACCCTGCTAATATTGTTGTACTTGTGAACTCACCACCACCAAAGTTATTTCACTAGTTAAGAGCCACACTTGGACATATAGGGTACTATAGGAAGTTTATCAAAGGGTATTCACAAGTTACTGCACCGATGGAAAAGTTGATGAAGAAGGAAACCAAATTTCATTGGAATGAGGATTGTCATCACAAATTGGATACTTTGAAGGAGAATATGGTGACAACACCTATCTTAGTGTTTCCAGATTGGGAAAATACATTTCATGTACATGTCGATGCATCAACAATAGCACTTGGAGCAATTCTGGTGCAACAAGGAGTAGGTGACTTAGTGTTGAAAAGTCAACAAGAAACATGTGTCTAATTTATTTTTCCCTTAAATAAATTGGACAATAAATATTAATCTATTATTTCATTCATAATTGAGTGAGTTGGATTTGTAACAGAATCATACATGTAGTTAAGTGAGTTAAGATCAGTTGTACTAGTTGTAACTAAACATGCACTAGTGAGAGTTCAGTTAATCAGTGAACTCACATGCAACTGAAGATTCGCCATGGTTAACTACATGCATGTCAGATCCAGTGGAGACCCAGTTGAGATAACAGGTGAAAGGGACAGTTTGGCTATCAGTTGTGATTTGATCACACATGTAGTGGATATGCTTATGAGCATGTGCAAACTAGGCAATTCATATGATCATTGTGAAAATTCGAATTGCAGAGATTGTGCAGAGGAGGCAAGCTGTCTGGACACAATAATTGGCACATGTATTTGTTGATTTGTGTATGACAGTGTGAGATGATTGTATTGTACTAAGAGCTCTTGGATTAAAGTTTTGTATGAGATTGTTTCATGATTCATGATATACATAATATATGATAGTGGGGTTTTTAGCTTAACGCTTTCCCAGTAAAACTTCTGTGTTATGTGTTATTGATATTTCACTTTGTGATTGTGGTTGTGATCGTGGTTTAATTTTCTGCAAGAATAATAGTAGAAGTGATTATGTATTTAACAATGGCGTATAATTGTTAGATCAGGAGAATCGCAGGAAATACTTAATTTGTATTGAAATTTCTACATGGTATCAGAGCTACGAAGGCCATGGAGCCATAGAAGTGAGGTGCGAACATAATTTCATTCTCGCAGGTCCCATCTCTAGCAGGGTGCAAACTTTAGTACTGTAGACTACGCTCAGTTCTCAAAGAAAAAATTCTCGCACCCTAGACAAAGGAGAGGTGCGAACTTCAAGGTGATTCTCGCAAGTTGATTAAGGGAGAAGTGCGAACTCCCCTCACCCTACAGTAAAGTACAGTGCGAACTTCCCAGGCAAGTTCGCAAGCTATACACAAGGAGGGTGCAAACTTCTCAAGCAAGTTCACAGGCTATACACAGGCAAGGTGCGAACTTCCCTCAGGCTACTCTCAGGTGGGGTGCGAACCTCCCAAGGAAGAGGGATTGCAGCAGTTGAGTTTTGGTGGTTGGATAACATTCAAATTTGCAATATTTTCTTGGTGTGACAGTTGATTCAAGATCAAAATGTCTTTCATTGGCTTAAGGTTGGAGTATGCACTCGAGGGCAGCTCTAACTACATTTCTTGGAAGGACAAGATGGAAGCAGTACTCGAAGACAATGGCTTGAAGGATTACATTGACAGAGATGTTCCTAAGCCGGATGAATGGCTTGAAGGATTACATTGACGTAGATGTTCCTAATCCGGATGACACCTGAAATTGATGCATAGAAAAAATAAAGTGGCTGGCTACAGGAGTATTTGGTTGAGGGAGTAATGAGACCACATTGTCTCAAGTATCCATGGGAAATCCACATCACATGCAATGTGGAAGGTTTTGACGGATCTGCTCCAAAATAGCTGCAATTTCATAGGAAATTGGTTCTCAAAGATAAACTCGTGAAGATCAAGATGGAGAAGGGCTACACCATTCCAAAAATATCTCATGAAGTTTGTCAAATGTCGGGATGAGCTTTGGAAGTGTGGGAACAATAGTCACGCCGATGATTTTGGTGATCTTGGCGCTCCTAGGGCTTCCAAGAGTTGGCACAGTTATCAAAAATCTATGAATGGAAGGGAAAAATTACTGGACTGGGAACAAATCGTGGTCGTGATCTAGTGTGCAAGAGGAGTTCAGGCATAATACCAGATGGATCTTCATCAAAGTGGGATGATGAAGAGGATTGTTCTTGACCGCCAAGGAAAAAGAAAGGGAAAGGGAAGAAATTCCATCCAAAATTTGAGTCTAAAGTCAAGAAGTCGGATTTGTCCAAAGTGAAGTGTTTTCACCGTCACAAACATGGCCATCTCACTACTAATTGTCCACATGCAAGAGGAAGAACAGGTGATCATTGTTGCAACAGAACCGGTGAGGCTCTTGTCTCGTAATTTGAACTTGACTTCACTTTGGATCGCATACGGATTCAAGCACGGATCGTTGTGGTATTTGTATAGTGGTTCTTCCTTCCACATGGCGGGAGATAGAGAGTCTTTCATGGACTTGGAGGAGAAAGATCTCAATGGACATAGACATATGACGGCGGACAATAAGAAGGTAACTAGTATTGGCAACATTAATACCTTTCAGAGGAGTCGAAAACCATTCTGGCTGAAAAATGTTATGCATGTTCCAGTCCTAAAGAAAAACTTGGTCTCACCGTAATGTTGGAGGACGAGGCTATGATGTTGTTTTTAGCAAAGGGAAAAAGCCACTACCTGGGACATAAAGAAATGGGTCAAGTCAAGAAGATAGGATTCAAGTTAAGAATCTCTACATGTTGGAGGTAGATGGCTGTAATGCCATGATAGGAAAGGAAGAAAAGTGGTGAGTCGATGAGGGTGAATTATGGCACAAAAGCGACACATATTCATCATGGAGCCTTGAATATCATACAACAAATATCTACCGATCAAGTGAACACTTGGATCAATGCAAGGGGTGCACCCCGGGGAAGTATGTAAAGCTGCATAGGACCATTCTCGATTGTTTCAACAACAAAACATAGGTATTATGTTATTTTTGATGACTTTTCAGAATGATGGATATTCTTCATGCGTAAGAAGGATCAAACATTCTCAAAGTTTTGTGAGTTTAAAGCATTGGTGGAGAAAGAGTTGTGGAAGAAAGTGAAATATCTAAGGATCGATAATGGTGGATAATATTATTCTAACAAATTCAAAGACTTTGTAGCAGAAGGAATTAAGAGAACTCATAGCTATCATAACCCACAAATAAAATGGGGGTCACAAAGAGGAAAGAAGAGAAATCCATCATGGCAAAGACGAAATATAAGTTGCATGATCGTGGCCTACCAATGCATTTGTGGGTAGAAGCATGCAATAATGTAGTTTATGTGCAGAACCATTGTCCTCATATCACGGCATGAGTACACCAAGAAGCTTTTACTGGTAAGAAACTTTATGTTTCTCATTTTAAAATCTTTGGCTCATCCGCTTATCCTGCGATGACCAAGGATGCCGTGAAGAAGCCGGAACCAATCGCTGAAGTTGGGATATTTGTGGGTACAATGAACACCCCATAATTATCGTGGTGTATTTTCCAAACATTAAGATGATTGCTATGTGACTAGATATAAAATTCATGAGGGGAAATCCATGCGTTGTCGCTTTGAGAGGGAGCCAGACTTTATTTAAGAGGAACCGCTAGTTCCCAAAGATGAGTCTCAAGATGTGGATCACCACATGAAGAGGTTCATGGAGGGGAGGAAAACACTCAAGCAGAGCCATCCATCGTAGAAATGGCGTGAAAAGCGCACCATGGAAGCCGACAGATTGAGACTAGATGTTGCATAGAATGTAGGAGCCCCTACTTCACAAAGCTAGATAGAAACAATCTCTTGATCGATTTTCTAGATACATGGATCTCATGAGAAAAATTATTGTGACTAAACCATCTTCCTTTCAGAAAGCAATGCAGGACCCCACTTGTGTTGATTCTATGGTAGAGGAGTATGAATCCATTGTAAAAACCAAAGCAGATGGGAATTGTCCCAAGACCGATTGATAACCGCTATAGCTCAAGATGGATCACAAGGTAAATCAAGCCGCTAATGGAGTGTGGAGAGAAATACAAGGCCGTGCTCTTTGTATTCGGATTCACAGATCGAGGGATAGATTATGATGAGACTCTGCAATCTTGCTGCAAGGTACTCTTACATAAGATCCATCATTGCACTCTCAACATAGATGGGATGGCGCATTCATCAGATGGATGGGGACCAGGTTCCTCAATGAGACCATTGAGGAAGAAGTGCACATTGAAAAGTCGTGGTTTTGAGACCTTTGATAGGGAGTCACATGTGTAGACTCAAGAGAGCATTGTATGGGCTGAAGCAAAAACCTCATGCTTGGTAAGCACTCGGATAGATAGCTATTTCATTGGATTGGGCTTCACTAAAGTGAATCGGATGAAAACCTATACCAAATTCTGGTGGAGGGTAAGCTTTTAATAATTGTGTTGTATGTTGATAATTTAATACTGAATGGTGATGAGCAATCGATACACTCATGTGAGGACCTTGCAAAGGAGTTTGAGATGAAGGATTTGGGCCTCTTCATTATTTCCTTTGATTGAAATGGCGCCGAGATGGAGGACCTTTTTCATAGATTCCCGCTGAAAGTATGCAAGGTAGATATTGGGTAAGTTTCATATGGAGGGATGGAAACCCATGGATACTTCTCTTCTAGAAACTGGAGGAAAGAGGATGCTACTTCCGGAGAAGTAGTGGATGCTACCGCTATCGACAGTTAGCAGGTTCACTAATGTATTTAGTGAATACAAGATCGAACATTTGCTATGAGCTTAACCGCCTAAGTCAAGCGATGGTTGCTTCTACCAAAAATTTTGGAAGCATGGTAAGCATGTCCTAAGATATCTGAAGGCACATATGAGTATGGATTATGGTACAAACAGATGGATGAGTTGAAGTTCCATGGCTTCACAGATGCAAATTAGGCAGGCAGCCCAACGGACAAAAAAGAGCACATCAAGAGGGATATTTAGTATCATATCTACATTGTTTCTTCTTGGTACAACAGAAACAAAGATCTGTGGCACTCCGCTCAACAAAAGTAGAATACATGGCAGCAATTCAAGATTCATGTGAGGCTATCTATATGAGAAAAATCTTGGTTGGTTTTGTTTGGTCTTCATTTAGGATCCGGATAGCTGATTTATTTTGATAATCGAAGTTTCATTAAACTCTCGATTAATCCTGTTTCATGACAGATCTAAGCACATAGATATCGGGTATCATCATCTTAGAGATTGTGTGCAATGAAAGATCATGTTGCTTCACACATTCCTACTGAAGATCAAGATGCAGACATTCAGACGAAGGCACTCACCAAGAGAAAATTCAAATATCATAGAGACAGGATTGGGGCAAAAGATAAAATCCTTAAAAAAAAAAAAAAAAAAAAAAAAAAAAAAAACATGTGTCTAATTTATTTTTCAAATAAATTGGACAATAAATATTAATCTATTATTTCATTCATAACCGAAAGGAGTTGGATTTTGTACAGAATCATATGTAGTTAAGTGAGTTAATATCACTTGTACTAGTTGTAACTAAAATCGCACTAGTGAGAGTTCAAGACCAATGAACTCACATGGAATTGAAGATTCGCCATGGTTAACTATATGCATGCCGGGCCTGCTGGAGACCCAAATTTCTGAGATAAGATGAAAGGGACAGCTTTGGCTATCGGGCCAGATTTGATCACACATAGTGGATATGCTTATGAACATGTGAAACTAGTACCTCAGAGGATCAGCTAAGTAAAATTCAATTGCGATATATTTTATGGGGAGGAGGCAAAACCGATTACTGCAGAGGAGGCAAGTTGTCTGGACACATGAATTGGCTCATGTATTTGTTGATTTGTGTATGATAGTGTGAGACGATTGTATTGTACCGAGAGCTCTTGGATTATAGTTTTGTATGATATTGTTTCATGATTCATGATATACATTATATATGATAGTGGGGTTTTTAGCTTTACGCTTTCCCGGTAAAACTTCTGTGTTATGTGTTATTGATATTTCACTTTGTGACTGTGATTGTGATCATGGTTTAATTTTCCGTAAGAATAATAGTAGAAGTGATTATGTATTTAACAGTGGCGTATAATTGTTAGATCAGGAGAATCGTAGGAAATACTTAATTTGTATTGAAATTTCTACACTTAGATCATCCTATAGCCTTTGAAAGAAGGAAGTTATTACAATCAGAGAAGAATTACAACACCACAGAAAGAGAAGGCCTAGCCATGGTGTATGCACTACAAAAATTCAGACATTACTTATTGGACAATAATTTTAAAATGGTCACATATCATTATGCCCTAAAATATCTAGTCAACAAGCCAGTGTTGGGGGGGAGTATCCATATATGGTTGTTATTGCTCCAAATTTTTTATTTTGAAGTAATAGTCAAACTAAGGAAGTTGAATGCAAGACCATATCACTTATCAAGGATAACCAATGGAGAGGAACCTACTAACTTAGAAGACAACTTCCCTGATGCATAATTATTTTCAGTACATGTATTTGATGAGTACTTTGTTGATGTCATTAAATTCTTGAGTACATGAGTTGCACCAAAGGAGTTTAATACTACGCATAATAAAAATATGGTATTTAGAGATGCAGACTATCAACTCATTGTAGGTCATTTATACAAGATGGACGTAGACAACATATTGAGAAGGTGTGTATTGGAACATGAACGACCCATGGTTTTAGCATAACTCATGAAGGTATAGCTGGAGGACACTATGTAGGGAAAGATACCTTGCATAGAGTATTGCATGCAGGGTTACGGTGGCCAATAATGCATAAATATGCTAAGGAATATTTCTAGAATTTTTATTTCTGTTAGAGAGTGGGAAAACCCAACAAGAGGGATGAGATGCCCGTAAGACCTCAAGTAACACTTCAGGTATTTGAAAAATGGTAAATAGAATTTGTTGGACCTATTAATCCACCATCAAGAAGGTCAAGAGATATATTTACATCATTACTGTGACATAATACTTAACCAGATGGGAAGAAGAAACACATGTCAAAGATTACAACACAAAGACAACATCACACTTCTTATTTGAGAAAGTGATTAGAAGATTTGGATGTCCCATGATTCTGATGAGTGACCAATGAAACCATTTTATTAATAGTACCATCAAGGCCATGAATGAGGAATTTGAAGTCTATAACCATAAGAGTACACCATATCATCCTCAGGAAAATGGGACAGTAGAAGCTTTCAACAAGATTCTGGAGAATGCCTTGACAAAGATATGTAATGTGAACAATGATGATTGGGATTTAAAAATACCAGCAGTATTATGGGCATACAGGACTACATGCAAGAAGTTGAAATGATAGACACCATTCAGATTGGTGTATGGAAAATAAGTAGTGGTGCCATTAGAATTTTTGGTACCCAGTATGTGCGTAGCAACAATTACAAATATGATAGAATGAGGTGCAGTACAAGAGAGGTTAAGTTAACTAATGGAAATAGAAGAAAACATGATTCTGGAAGGATTCCACCAAGAGGTGCATAAAGAAAGGGGCATATATTGGAAATACAGACACATAAAGAAGAAGAGCTTTAAGGAGGGGGATCTAATTCTCCTCTATGACAACAAATTTTTGCAACATCCTCATAAGTTCAAAATGCATTGGATAGGGCCATATGAAGTGAAGAATGTCATATATGAAGGATATGTGAAACTAAAGGACTTCAGAGGAACATAACTGAAAGGAATGGTGAATGGTAGTCGATTGAAACTATATAGGGATAGTCGACCTACAAACTCTCAATAGTTGTAGTGAAGTAAGGAAGCCATGTGTATAGTATACTATATTAGATAGTAGGAAAGAAAACTTATAAAAAGACATAAAAAGAAGAAAAAGAAGAAAAAGGAATACAAAAGCAGAAAAAGAAGAAAAAAAAAAAAAGGAGGAAGTTGGTTGAATGAAAGGAACATGGAAAACGTCATGCACAACAACTGATGCAACATAATTTTAAAAAACTACATGCAGGAAAAAATGTACACTGTGAAAATGCACGAAAAAAGTGAAAAATACATCCAAACATTTATGATCACATTTATAAAGAGCAGAAAGAACTGGTAGGTTTGAATTCTATCACCATAAGAGTACACCATATCATCCTCAGGAAAATTGGACAGTAGAAGCTTTCAACAAGATTATGGAGAATGCCCCGACAAAGATATGTAATGTGAACAAAGATGACTGGGATTTAAAAATAATAGCAGTATTATGGGCATACATGACTACATGCAAGAATTTGAAATGATAGACACCATTCATATTGGTGTATGGACAAGAAGAAGTGGTGCCATTAGAATGTTTGGTACCTAGTCTGCGCGTAGAAACAATTACAAATATGACATAATAAGGTGTGGTACAAGAGAGGTTAAGGCAACTAATGGAACTAGAAGAAGACATGATTTTGGAAGGATTCAACCAAGAGGTGCATAAATAAAGGGGCATATCCTAGAAAGACAGACACATAAAGAAGAAAAGATTTAAGGAGGGGGATCTAGTTCTCCTCTATGACAACAAATTTTTGCAAACATCCTGGTAAGTTCAGAATGAATTGGCTAGGGCCATATGAAGTGAATAATGTCACAGATGAAGGATCTGTGCAACTAAAGGACTTGGGAGGAACATAACTGAAAGGAATGGTGAATGGTAGTCGATTGAAACTATATAGGAATAGTCGACCTACAAACTCTCAACAGTTGCAGCGCAGTAAGGAAGCCATGTGTATAGCATACTATATTAGATAGTAGGAAAGAAAACTTATAAAAAGACATAAAAAGTAGAAAAAGAAGAAAAAGGAATACAAAAGAAGAAAAAGAAGAAAAATACAAAAAGAGGAGGAAGTTGGTTGAACGGAAGGAACATCGAAAAAGTCATGCACAACAACTGATGCGACATAATTTTGAAAAATTGCACGTAGGAAAAATTGTACACTGTGCAAATGCACAAAAAAAGTGAAAAATACATCCAAACATTTATGACCACGTCTATAAAGAGCGGAAAGCACGGGTAGGTTTGAAACTTAGTTATTTTTTCGCAAAGAGAGAGTTGAATAGCCCGACCCAGGAAAAATTGTGTGAAGCAGAGAGTGAGTGACCACTCCGTATCCAACATGACCTCCAAAGGTTGGAGCACCAGGACACTATACTAGGGTTACATGACAGGATGGACGAAGGAAAGAACACATGGTAGAGCCAAAGAACATGGTTGAATTGGAGGATGTCATGACCTCAACAATAGATTCGCTGAACCTGACGAGGGTAGAGGAGAAAACCTTGACAACTACACAAGGAGAAATGGTTCAGAGCTTCACAAACCCAAGTGGCATCACAAACCCTAGCCCAGAAACACCTATTAAACCTAAGGAAATGAAGGGCCAACAATAGGGTCATGAGGAAGAGGAGGTGTTGGTCGAGGAAATTACCATGGAGCTGAAAACTGAGGGAGAAGAAGAAGACATGATAGAGACAACGACGGAAATCCACCCCACCATCGGCCAGAAAAGAAAGGCATGGGATGCAGCCAAAATTACACTCCCATACACCTTTGACGCAGTGGTTACAATGGAGGATATTCTTTGAAAAGTGCCCAAGCTTAGATACTCGAACCATGATGTTTGCAACACGACAAAGTTTCCAAACTTGGCAGAGAAAACCTATTTGGAATACACAGGGGAGATAAGACCCCTAGGTATACCCATCATGGATTCTGTGCAGTGGATAACTGGGCTCTACAACTATGGAATCATGAACCTCCTGGACATACCGCACTTCGGGTGTGGTAAGAACGTGAGCATGTGCATAAAACAACTCTTGGATAGGGTGCATGGTGACATCATGTGAATGGATAGGCCAATCCTCATTGATGTGGCCCTAATTACCAAAATTACATGGTTTCCCACTATTGGCATGTAACCTAAAGAACACTTTGGAAATAAAGCACATGAGAAAGACATTGTTGAGATAGTAAAGGCACAGTTTGGAACCAACAAGGGAAACAAGGGTATTGTTCTCAAAGACATCAACGACCCTACGATGCGGTTTGTGAGGAAGCTAATGGATTGCAATTTTTTGAGGAAATGCAGGAAAGAAGAGGCTCCAACATGAGTCATATCATTTTTCATGTAGTGCACAAAAGGGGTCATGTTTAGCTGGGTTTCGTACCTCCTAAACTAGTTTTTGATCCAATGTTGGGATGTGCAGGACAATGGAAATGAGTTCCATTATTCCTGGCTCCTCATCCTCATTAATTTGGTTGCTTGGAAAGAGCCAAAATTCTCATATTTTCTAGATACGAAAGGGAAGTGTTATGAAACCAGGTACGAAACACTCTAGCAAGCCAAGGATACTAAAAATCAACAAGAAAATAGCATGGTGTTCGCCATGATTCTTGAATATATACAACAAAGTTTTGGCACAGGGGAAAACCCAGGGTTCAACGCTTAACAACGAATAAAAAAAACCTTGAATACCGACCCTTTTGGCAACACCTGCGAAGAAAGTGAAGTCTCACCCGAGGTAGAAGTAGGGGGGCTTACAGGACGCAAGTGTCTGTAACTAGGCTGGGACACGATTCTGTGATAATAGAACTTCGAAGAATATTCTGTTAACGCTTAGGAAGTGAACATGCATTAGTTTATTAACCTCATTAACATCGTAGATCATAATCAAAGACAGATAAACACAGTAACACCAAGTGATTATGGACCCTGAGCACTTAGCACTATGAGTTAAGTATAACATTCAATTACCCTTTAAGATAAGTAATGTACTTAAGAAACAAAATATACATTCATTACACATCATAATCAAAGAACTAACCAAATGCATAACAGAAAATACATTGCAAAAAGAAAACCATGAGACATTAGATAGACATGGTTCACCCCAGTGTGGGGCTACATCCACAAACCACTTCACCTCTTTATTATTCGCCAAAATATTACATCCAATCACTCCTGTGCACTAAGCCACAGAGTTGAACTTCGCACAAGACATGAGATATATGCACTAAGCATTAGATCCTCCTTCTTTACCTTCCAAAAATAGGTCAAATGCACAGAGCCACAATCTTTTATCATGACACTTAGCACCTTCTCCACACTGAGCATCACATGCATTAAGAACAATCTACAAAATCATAGTCAAGCACCAAGCCTCGATGCACATAGAACTATTGCTTCTACAATACATTCCTCTTATTTATACTTTACAAAATCTTACAATAAGGCCTAAACATGGGGAAAACCCATGGGCTAACATCCCATAAACCTATTACAAATCCTAGAGGACCCCTTAATGGGTCCACATAACCCTCAAAATATTTGAGATCGATGATCTAAGATCTACCTGGGCGCTCCTACTTTGATCAGTGTGTCGAAGTCCAAAAGTGGGCCAAAACTTCCAAAAATGACCAAGGTTTCCCCAAAAACTTAGTCGAGGGTCAACAGGCCCCCAACACTCACCTGTGACTCGTCCCAAGTCACTCAGGTCTGAACAATGCTGCTTCAAAATCCTCGAGCTTAAATCAAGCTGCTTCAACTTAGTTCCTTTCCTGAGCCTCTTGCTCAACGAGCTCCTAGACTGTCTACTCTGTAACAGGCCCTTCCAGGCGTTGTTCTATTGCTGCAACTACTTGATCTAACTGTGAACCTTGGCCATCGATCTCCTTGAACAACTTACAAGATTCATTCTGCACATGTTGTAACTTCTGTGTTACTTCCATCACCTTACCCAAGAGGGCAGCGATCTATTTTTGTACTATGCGTTGCTCCTGGGATCTCTTCATCTGTTCCATTACTGTGAGAAGCTTCATCTGTGCCTTCAATGAGAATTCTTGCTATTGTGCCTCCTATCATTGAGCCTCTAGATTCTTTAACTCTGGATCCTCAGTGAGGCATTCATACATCTAGATGCTTCTATCACTCAATTGTTTACATGCTGAGGCAAGGGATTTTATACCTTGTATTGTGTTTTTGGTAGAGTCCTCCCTCTAGTCACGCACCTCTTGTGGGGTGCTTGACAATGTTCAAGCCTCTAGTTCAGTTATCTTAGCCTAAAAGTGTTGGAGGGTCTCTGTGAGCTTCGATAAGCTCTTTCTCCTCCTGTACCAAGATTGGCACAGAGAGACACACTTTACTTACTGCTTCTTCGACCATGACTTGCTCTGCAAGAAATTGCTCTTTTTATTTCTGTAGTTGGGCTTTGCCAACTTTCCTTTCCTCCTGAAGCTTCACCTGAAGCTCTTATTTCTCTCTTTCATAGGAAAATACACTGTCCTGCATTGCTTGTAACTATACTAGGACTTCGTCTTTGTCCTTTTTCAAGGCTTATGTAGCCTTCTCCTTCTCTTCCCGATCTCTCTAGAACCGAGCTTTTGTTTCATCAGCAAGCCTTCTTAGCTGGGCTATGCTTTCAGTGGTCATTTATCTCTGTTCCCTTCTGTATGCCTTCAAACCCTCCTCCAATACTTTGACCTGTCCTGGAGGTATTCCTATAAGGTTAAAATCAACATCCAAGTTGGGGTTAGCCTATAGTGTTGTGGGGGTGGGAAACTTGATGCTATACTGGGGGAGGGTGATCCAAATCCTTGGTTCACCCTGCAGAGTTGGTTCATCCTCCAAGTCTGTGTTCTGTGATGAGGAAGCCACAGATGACACAGTAGGCACTGAGCGGACCAAGCGAACAACCTGCTTCACTTCCTTCAACTTCCTCTCAATATTTTCATATAACTCCACATGTTTCTCTTCGTATCTTTGTAGCATGTATTTAGAGGCATCCTCCATAGCTCCATGGACCAGACTAATTTTGTCTTCAGTGAGAGTGGCTTCCAACTATGGCTTATTGGCACGCATCTTCATCCTTGCTGAAGGTTTCTTCAGAGTAACTTTCCTCTTTTTTGGGGTCACTGTCACAACGGGGGGGGGGTCTTTAGGTGGTGTAGCTTCACCTTCTCCTTTCTCTTCTTCTTCTTCATATCCTCCTTCATGTCCTTCTTCTTCGTATTCTCCTCCTCCCTGTCCTTATGCTTCATCTTCTCCTCCTCCTTGTCCTTCTGCTTCATTTTCTCCTCCTCCTGGTGATCCAAACCCATTATCTCCAGGGGTTTCCTCTTCTTCCTCTTCGTCACTCTCTGTGTCCTAGAATTCAACCTGCTTTTTGTGTTCCCTCTACTTCTTCATCCCACTGGACTGTCCAACACGTTCATCTCATGTAGCCATCAGGCTTCCTATAGTATCAGTGTCAGATAACTCTGCATCAGCGATAGGTACAAGAAATTATTTTTTCCATTCCTTTATAATCTGTTCCATATCTTCATCTGCGAGCTTATAGTATAACTACAAACTTTCTTGCTGCTCATCTCTTCGCGCAGTGATGTAAATGAAGTGGGGATCAATGCAGAAATTCGCTATGGGCCAGTATTGATGCAGAGTATGAGGTGTCATGCAAGGTAATGCTTCAATGGTGACTTTCAACTGCTGATAATATCTGTGAAACATGGCATTAGACTGCCACTGCTTCGTCATGTCGTTGGTATACCACAAGGTGGAAAATTGAGTGGCCATGGGCTCCTTAGGTTCAATCTCTGGGAAAGTAGCTCCTTAAGGCATATGCCAAGACAAAAATGCAATTAGGATGATCAACCAACTGTAGTGAAACTCATATCCTAAGTTCTAGGCTTCACAACAATCCTTTTCTAGCTCGTTGATGAGGTAGTTCGCCCAGTTCATCTGCATGACCTCCACACACTTTCCTCTGAGGTCCACCATGAACCTGGTGACCTGTCTGGGGAAGTTCTTCCTCACTAGCTTTCAAGATAAGAGTTGACAAGCAAGGTGCACTGCACCATCCTGTATGGAGGCTACCTTGTAACCTTGCTTCCCCTTTTCTACCTCTCCATAGGCTTCTTTGATGCGTTGTGCTAAATATCGGTCTGAGGTCTTCCCTGGATAGAATTGTTGTGGGTCAGGACCCTTCAAGCTTAAACTTGTGATCTGGTGGATCAACACCATATCCACGATAATTCTTCTTTCAAGACATAGATATCATCCATGATAGCATGACAAAAGGAGTTTAACGCAAGCGTTAACCTCCTGGTGGTGGCCAAAATGCAGAATCTTCATTATGTTTAATACAATTGACTGTGCCAACCCCTTTATCCATGGCTATCAGATGAGGTGAGGTTTCTTTCTGGTTGTCTTCGTTAAGTAACGATGAGGAGCTAGCATGGCGTAGTTCTTCTTGTCAGCTAAGTTGAAGTCACTGTGATTCAACAGCGGGATCTTCCCTAACTAACTCCCTACTACGCGAATTCCTTTAAGAATGTACGCAGTGAACACAAATTAATCAAAATCACGGGGGATACTATCATGGTTAACATCTCCAGCCAGAGGCAGAATATGCTCATGCAAGATCGACTAGATCTGCTTCACGTTAGCCAAATCACCGCGGTGCGTACTTCTTTATTCATTTATGGGGTTGATGTGGGTGGAACGACATCCGGTCAAAGGGGAATCCTATAGTCCCCTAGTCAACGACGCTTGAATACCTTTAGATATAGTTCTATCAGCCATGAGTTTCCTAATAACTTCCTCGACAGAATTTTCAAGGTCGCTAGGATGGCCCAACATTATAACTTTTAATAAACAACGGATAGACAAACAAACAGGTAGGGTATACTTTTACATAATGACAGACATCTCAGTTCGAAACTTGGACAGATCTCGAATTAGATCAGTCAGCCAAGGGTAGAAAAAATTGGTCCTAGCACAATGATCGACGAGTTAAATAAGCAGGGAGTTCGTGAAGGATCTTGCAATGGACAATAACTAGAGTTAAATTCTTCCATTAATGTAAATATGGTCGTTATGGTGCGGTCAACATTCAAAAGCAGTCCATAAACCCATAAATGTGTTTCCTAACCATTCTGGAGTGTCATTCTAACGGCCGGGCCACTTCCAACAATTATATAACTTCACAAGGGTGAAGTCCAAATCTGCGCGGACCTAATGTTTTACCGAGGTTTAAACCCTGCGAACCTGCCTCCTGCGAGGTTACGATCTGCGAAGTCTTCCATCTAGTTTCCTTAACTTCTTCTAGCTTTTCCAACTTAGCCTTCTTTTTATTGAGCTTCCTTTCCTTCTTTCCTCTTATCCGAGTCTCTTCAACTGTTTCTGGAATCCTCTTTCCATTTTTATTCTTATCTTCCCCTAGCGTAGTGGCTTAGCATTGTTGAGGTACCTTCAAAGGTTCTGAATTTAATATCCCTTTTCTTAACACTTCCTACGTGAGCACACTTCTCTATTGGATAGATAGGTCCTTCAACACTTCTTGCATTCTTTCAACCTTGATATCTAATTCTTTTGCTTTTTGTCCCTCCTGCATTGTTACTTTGCATTGTTGCTTCGACTTATCCTCTCATTCTTCTCTTAGTTGGTCTATTTTCCTAGCTATGAAATCCCTTAATTCTTGCTTTTTCTTTTATGTAGCTTCTTCCTCTACTTTCCTTCTGATCTGATCCTTCTCAATCCAAGTCTTACCTAATAAAAGTGGGAAAGGGTTTTTTTCCTCAACAAACCTAATGACTTCAAATTCTTCTTCAATCAATGTTCCATGAACAATAATAGGTACAATAGTTACTCTTCTACATAAAGTTATCATATTTCCCTTAAACAAGCCTATCCTTCCTAAAGAAGGTACCATTGTAGGCTCTCCAAAAACTTCCCAAGTTTCTTCTGTCATAATATTCACTTGTGTTTCTTCATCCAAGACTATACAGTGTATGTCGAAGTCTTTTATTCTTGCACTTATGCATTTTTTTTCTTTCAGGATTTCTGGTAAACTGACATCTTTATGAACATCCATCATTTCTTCCAACTATAATAACATAGTATTAACTTCCTCTTACCTTTTCTCTTTATGACTTTATAACATACCCTTAGTCTCTTGACTCTTTTCATAGTTTTCTTGTCGTATGTCCCTCCCTTCAACTTTAGCAATAATACTTGGACAATCCTCAACCTCATGACCAACAACCTTACAAAAAAGACAAATAGGGCCTACCTCAGGGAATTCCTTAGAAATATGTCCCGACCTTATGAAATTATAACACAAATTCAATCCTCTTTTTCTCTTAAATGTTCCCTGGTCTTTTCTATACTGCACACTTCCCCTAGGATCATAGTGTTGGACTTGTAATCTGCAAAAAATGTTTCTAGGTTCCTGCATCCACTTATCAGTCCAAAAACTCTTTCTATGCATAGGAATAACATATCTTTATTCATTTCCATTAAATTTACTCAAATTAATTCTTTCTTTCAACTGTGCCCTAACCTTCAGACTAGGAAAAAATCTATTAAACATACTTAAATTCATGCTATCAAAAAAAAAAAATTCACTTATCTTTCTCTTACCAAAGAACAAATCTTGTTTCTTTTAGAGTCTTACCTCTTTTCTTCAGAACAACTTACTTTCTTGGCACAAATATTTGCAAGTCAAGTAGAGTACTACGCACTTCAACAGAAAACCTACGCAAAGCTTTTCTTTTCTTTACTTCAGTTCCCAACAATCACAGTTTCAGGTCCCGACAACAGAACCATTTGTTGGCATAAGGGAAGACCCAAGTTTCAACACTTAACATCGCACCAACAAAACCTCGACTACTGGCCCTTTTGGAAACACCTGTGAAGCAGGCAAAGTCTCACCCAAGGTAGAAGAAGGGGGGGTTACAGGATGTAGGTGTCTATAACCAGGCTAGGACATGATTATGTGATAAGAGCACTTCATAGAATATTATGTTAATGATTAGGAAGTGAAAATGCATTAGTTTATTAACCTCATTAACATCACATAGAATAATCAAAGACATATAAACGTAGTAACACCAAGTGATTATGGACCCTGATCACTTAGCACTGTGAGTTAAGTCTAACATTCAATTACCCTTTAACATAAGTAATGTACTTAAGAAACAAAATATACATTCATTACACATCATAATCAAATCACTAAGCAAATGCATAAAATAAAATACACTACACAAAGAAAACCATGAGACACCAGATATACTTGGTTCACCCCAGGGTGGGCCTACATCCACAAACCTCTTCGCCTCTTTATTATTCACCAAAATATTACATCTAGTCACTCATGTGCACTAAGCCACAGAGGCGAACTTCGCACAAGACATGAGATCTATGCACTAAGCACTAGATCCTCCTTCTTTACCCTCCAAAACTAGGTCAAATGCATAGAGCCACAATCTCTTATCACGACACT
>SNQJ01S0002165.1:233590-272781 GCA_010110895.2 Picea sitchensis | reverse complement strand
TCGCCAATCATTTATAGTTGGCATATGAAGGATTATTTAGATTCGCCAAGGTTTCTACATTTTAAAATAAAATTCCATCCTTAAAATCATCCCTAAGCACAGTCTACAAAATCACATTCAAGCACCAAGCCTTGACGCACATAGAACCACTGCTTCTACAATACATTCCTCTTATTTATACTTTACAAAAACTTACAATAAGGCCTAAACATAAAGAAAACCCATGGGTCGACATCCCATAAACCGATTACAAAGCCCAGAGCACCGCTTACTGGGTCCACATAACCCTCAAAATAGGTGATATCCATGATCTCAGCTTCACCTGGGTGCTCCTACTTCGATCAACATGTCAAATTCCAAAAGTGGGCCAAAACTTCCAAAACTGACCAAGGTTTCCCAAAAAACATGGTCGAGGGACAACACAAAGAATGACCAATGTATGGTGAATTCCTTTGGAGGTGGTCCAGGAGTACAAATGGATTTCCAGGTTTAAGGAATCCATGCATCATATGTGGATCCAAGCCACAAGGGATCCAAATAAAAAATGGCTAGAGATGCAGTACTACGTCTTAAGAGAAGTGGTTGATTGGATCATTAAATATTGGCCAGCACAATGGAAGGTACTAGAATCCAAGATAGCATCCAAATCGGAGGAGAAATCAGAGGCAGATCCATCGAAAAATACAAGTAGCCCAATAAAAAGCACCAAGAAGGTTGCAGCGTGCATGCGAGCATTAGGAAGTAATGAAATGTCGAAGAAGTCAAGGAGGAAAGAAACAGTGTCTAGGGTAGAAGTCAAGGGGGATGCCAAGAATGGAGAAACCTCTCATCTTGAAGAGGAGGAGGAAAAAATGAATAAGACTGGGGAAAAACCCTCACAAGAGAAGAGAACTACAACGTAGGAGGAGGAAACAGGAAAGAAGATGAAATACACTAAGAATCCTCTATTCATCACCCTGATAGAGGACAATGTCGAGCTAGTGGCAGAAAAATTCCAGGAAATGGGGGAAGATGTGGTTCGCGTAACTAAGGTGCAGAGGTAGGATATCATGGAAAACTTAGTGGACGTCCATGATACTCTACAAAGGATGCATACATTGCACCAAGCTACAACGTAGCATCCAAAAAATACATAACAACCCCCTGTGCAGAAGGTGCAAGAGGAAACAATCAAGATAGTGGTGAAGGGAAGTAACAACTTCATGGTTACATAGTAGATTTTGCAAGTTGATGAGGAGATAGTGTAGAAACCATTTGGGTACATCGACCAACTTGAGTTGTTGATGGTGCAGATACCTACAAAGGCGCTATATCGCTTACAAGTGAGAATTATGCAAGAAGTTCACTCTAGATCCCGCGGAGACACCACCAACTTAGAAGTTGGTACAGAGGTTACAAAGATGCTACAGATTACATGTGACCAGTTGACTCTGGAGAAGAAGAAGGAGAAGAAATGAGAATAAAGGTTGGAGAAGGTACTAACAATAGTCTAACACAACATCCCTGACTACGCAAAGGAGCCAGAAGACACACCTGAAGGGAAATTTCAAAAGATTGTGTAGGTCATGGAGAAGTACAAAAAGGAGAGGATAGAGTTCACAGAGAAAATGACTCTTTCTACACCTCCCAAAGTTAGAGACAAAAGTGAGTAGGAGGCTATTGTGCACATTTATAGTATTTTTCAGGAAGCTAATGCAGTGCAAGAACTATATGATAGAACTTATCAGATATGGACGAAATTGGAAGAGGACGAGAAAATACAGTAGATGGACCAGAAATAGGAGAAGATAACAACTGACATCTAGGAGTTAAGGAAGTAGTAGAAGGAAATGGTCATCCTCGAGAGGATGAGGAGTGCATAGGATATGAATAACATGTAGGCAAAGATGATGGCTACTCAGGCTCACAAACAAACAAGATATGCTCAGTTGGAGCCACTACAACAGGATATAGAGAGGATGATCGAAGAATTGCAAGTAGAGAAAGGGACAATAGAGCAAATGCATCCCGAATGTAGAAGCACATTGCAATGCATAGTGTGGAGAAGTTGGTGGCAGAGAGAACCTAAGTGAAACATAAAGTCATTCACTTATCAAAAACATTTCACGAGTTGCAGCTAGCCATCCAGAGTGTGAATTAAGGCACAATGGCTCAGTACAAGCAATATTTCAGTGTTGGGGGCTTGTTCACACATGCTTATTTTTGGAGGAATGTCTATTTTGGGTGCACGCCTATTTTTGGAGAGAAAGAGCTATTTTTGGAGTGCACACCATAGGTGGTAGAAAAGAATCATGCAGAAACAAAAGGAAAAAAAAACATGCGAAAGGAAGAAAATCAGTGTGAAGTGCATTTAGATAGACCTGACCATGTTAGGGTTAGGGTTTTGACAAAAATGTAATGCCTGTAAGCCAGTAGAGTATTATAAATAAAGACCTAGGAGGTATAGGTAGAGATTGTTTATTGTTGATCAGTTGGTTATTGATTGATTAGTCAAGGATATATAGTATTGGTATGAATAAGTTAGTTTTGAGGGTTAGGTCATAGGATGTAGAGCCTGGTGTGATCTAGTCCACCTCATAGAGGTTATTTACTCTCCTTTTGATTATAATCCTGAATATGTAATGCACGTAGTGCATATTTTGTAGAAGAATCAATAAAGGAGAAGAATAAACAGATATTTGTGGATGTATCCCCAGGGGGGGGGTGAACCATGGTAAATCTAGTGTGTTCATGTGTTTGACTAGTTTCTTCGATGTTATGTTATGAATCGGTTACATAATCAATGGTAATTTAGCTAATCATAACATGCATACATAGTTAGATGAATGAATGAGCATTAGCTTAGATGAACGAATAAAAATATTGATGCATGAGGAAAAGAACCAACAGACAGCCACAATCCCTTCCTAGACTGCAAACACCTGAGTATTGCAGTCTCCCATAAATCTATCTAAGGTGAGACTACATTGTTCACTTTGTGCCCAACATTGCCTCCTGGTTTACTAGGAGGGTCGATAGTTTTGAGGGTTTTGTTGGAAACCTATTAAGAACAAAACCTGGGTCAACCCAAATGTCCAATAGATTTGAAGAGCAGGTACGGTAGATATGCATTGAAATTCATTTCAAGCAAAGCCAAGTTTATGTGTTACATAGATTTGCGTGTGATGAGGTGATTTGACCACATATAGGCATGTTTATACTCATTTTTTTCATTTTCTCGAGAGTTCAATAGTGATGTTATTTTTTTGCTAAGATGTTGTCTTTAGAAGTATTAGTCCACATTTCCATTAATCAGTCCCATACTGCATCATTTGGCATGTAAAGAGGGTAAAATTGATCGAGTCTAGAATATAGTCGACTTTATACTCATTTTTCTCATAATTTCATAAGGAATTCAATAGTATGCTCTATTTTTTAGTTTGAGTAGCATAATTGAAGAGTGATTTAAAAATTTGTCTTTGTAAGTCCATTGTATATTATAATTTTACATTTTGAAATGATAAAGAGAATTCTCACTATTTAAAGGGAACATGGATATGAAGTAACATATGACATCAATATTGTATAACTTGAGTTATTTTATTTTTTGTTGTGTTATCTTATAATTCATCAAATTAATCATCATTTAAGAAATTTTGGATAATAAGCACATCACCATTTTTCTTCAAATCACCTTAATATGATCAAGAATTATTCTGAATCAAGTTAGATGCTAAAATGGGTTTTTAAATATTAAGATTGGTATCTAAGGATTTTTGGATCAAGTGGTATCAGAGCGAGGTTTGATGTGAATTTGCAAGTTGTTGATGTGACAAGGTCCAAGAGTTAATATTGGTGAATATTTTGAAGGCTCTTTTTGAGAGGAAAAAATGGGTAAATATCTCATGAAGTTAAGGCTATAGAAGAACATTAAATGATAGATTCAGAAGGATAATTTTTAATTAAAGATGCAACTGCAAACTCTCGAGGAAGAGAAGCAGAAGCTGCAAGATTGACTGATATTTCATGAGGAATTCCATAGAGGTATTTTTCATGAGTTGGAAAGGAAGTTACAGAACAAATATCATGTATTGGCATCATCAACATCATTCCATGAATACTGTCCAATAGAGAATGTAAAGTCTTAGATGCAAAAGGAACTAACTCTTTCAAAAGGCATACTTCAAAAGGATGATTCTTCGTATTATTATTTTTCCCTTCAAGATGGAGAATGCTCAAGGATGAATGAATTAAGGAGAACTTCAGATGAAGAGGTCCTTCATAAGCAGTCAATAGTACCTTCTAGCCCAAGTAAAGGTAACATATGTACAACATCTCTAAAAAATGATGTGCATTCTAAAGAGGGAATGAAGACATTTCCCTCTAGTAATATTAATAAGAATAAATGGTCTATGTATCCATGTTCTTCTCATTGAACTAGTAACCATAATATGTATAAATGTCAAAGAATAAATTATGTGCAAGAAAATCCATCCAAGAAGAAGTCTAAAGGTAAAGGTCATTTCTCAAAGCAAAGGAAAAGGGGGAATGACAAGAAGGGGTCATGATTCTAAGATGGGAAAAATACACTCTTCTCTTATTGTGGTAAGAGTGGACATCATATCAAGAAGTGTTGGACACTTTATCCACGCTTATGTCCAAAGAAGAACCAAAAATATGTAATGGCACTTGCAATAAGACAAGAAGCAACCCGAGATGAAGTTAATAGTCTTATTGAAAGATTTGAGAAAGAATATGTTGGACAACTGAGAGGGAGGGTGAATCAGTTGTTACTGTGCTTAAACAATTATGCTTATTTTAAACTCTTTACAGAGCACTCAATGAAAATCAAAATAATGTAGGGAAGTAAGAAATAGAACATTCATCATCATTCACACATATGAGATACACAGAGACAGATATTTCCTGAGGAAACCCATAAAGGGTAAAAACCTCTTCTTATTTATATGATAAGTAATCTTTACATTCTGTACATTATCTTACTTATGAGCACCAACTCATAATGAGGCTACAACCTCTGTTTTGCAAGCTACTACTTGCTGAGAGCACCAACTCTCTAGATTCTCTAGCACCCACTAGAAGGAAGCACCGACTCCCTGGTTTCTCTAGCACCCACTAGAAGGAAGCACCAACTCCTTGGTTTCTCTAGCACCCACTAGAAGGAAGCACCAACTGCCTGGTTTCTCTAGCACCCACTAGAAGGAATCACCAACTCCCTAAGAGTTCCAACACCAACTAGATGGAAGCACCAACTTCCTAAGAGTTCCAGCACCAATTGTATGGAAGCACCAACTTCCTAAGAGTTCCAGCACCAACTGGATGGAAGCACCAACTTCCAGTTACACAGGAACCAACCTATATATCAGAGAACCCTAGTTTCTCTAGCTACAACTCCCTATGTTCAAGCACCCACTTGAACCTCTGAGGACAACAGTCCTTCCTAACACCTCCCTAGCACCATGAAATATCAATATTTGCTACTGAAACTTATTACAGTGATATAATGTTCATCGATGGATTACTAGTCTCATCACTATTCTGCTACACTTCCTTGCTCTTTCTACCTCACTATCTTCCTACACACATGCCTTGCACTTTCTGTTCTTCTGCCTTTTATGCTCTGTGCGCCATGTACATTCAATGCACCATTCCTATTCTGTGTATTTCAGCTGCTGCACACTACCTCCTTCCACACGCCTGAATCAATCTCAACAACAATACTAATCTCTTCTTTGTTCTACATTCTTATAGTCTCTGTGCACCTTGTGCATACTATATGCACAATGCTTCTGCATGCTCTCCACCCCGCCATTGTTCTCCACATCAGGATATTCACTTCCACTCCACATTGCCACCAATTCACTCCCTCGAGCATAAACAAACTCTCTATGTTCTGCATGTTCTCCTCGTGTTGAGTCCTCTTCCTGATCATCATGGCAATTCCTCAGCTTTTCTGGCGGTTATACCCATGTGTTCATCATCACTGGGTGTTATGCTGAGATTACTTAGCCTTTCTAGCAGTTGAGACTCTTCGTCTTCTCTATCATAGTCGAGATCATCCTCTCTGTTGCAGTTACAGGCTTCAACACTCTTCCATCTGTCAATCACCTCTATGAACAATCTTCATTCCACTGGCAGATGTCTTGAGACTCTTCAGCTCTTCTGGCAATCACACTGAGGCATCTTTGATTTTTCTGTGTAGAAATAATCAGTGGTTTCTAGAAGTTACACTATGAACCTCTTGAGCCTTATGCCTTTGGCACCTTTCACCTTTCCTTTCACATGTGGGCTCATGTGGTGACCACACGCCTATTTAAGAGGCGCTTTCGCGATTTGCATTTCGACAATTCCTGTTGTGAGGAATCTCGACTCTCCAAGTCGCGATCTCTGAAATGGATATTAGCTTCGTGCTAGCTCCTCCCTTGAGCCTTAGTCGATGTGACCATAGGTTATGACCAAGGGCCAATTGTGAACATGCATTTTTTATTTCGGCATTTCTGCATTTCGACATTCTTGTGGTGAAGAGTCTCGGCTCTTCATGTTACAATCACCAAAAAGGAGCTTAGCTTGGTGCTAGCTCCTCCCTCTCACATGACCACTGACAGTGACCACAGCCTACACCAAAAGGTGTGTTTCGCATTTCGACATTTTGTGATTTCACAAGTCGCGAATTCCTGTTGCGAGGCATCTTGACTCTCCAAGTTGCGATCTCTGAAATGGATTTTAGTTGTTAGCGCCTTACTCCAACTCTTGACGATGTGACCACATCTTATGACCACTCACTAATCATTTGAGCGCTTCGCTCTTTAGATCAACGGTCCACGATCCGTGGTGATCGAACGACTATCCTCTGCCCTAGAACTTCATCTTTCGGGACTTTGGGGGACAGTTGATGCTAAAACTCCCAAAACTAAATTCCTGGAATGACGTCACTTGATGATGTGTCGTGATCCGTGTGTCTGCCACATGTCACTCAGAATTGTGATTTCCAGGTTCCTGAAATGCCAAATCAACTTGACACTTGTCCTTATATGATTGCGCCACATGTCCTTTCTGATGTGGTTTGCTGATGTGGTTTGTTGATGTGCCTATTTCAGGATTTTGGGGTTCGCTACTTCAAATATTAAAGTTCCTTTGATCTTTGATTTCCCAGTCTACAAAACTTCGAAATGGAGTCTTTGTTGATGTGCCTGTTTCAGGATTTCGGCATTTTTCATTTCGCAACTTCGGGAATCCTGTGATGAAGAGTCTCGACTCTTGACTCCTCCAACTCTCGGTATCCGAAACTCTAAAATGGAGTCAGATCAACGGTCCACAATCTTGATGATTCGATGGTCCAGATATTTTCATGATTTTGCATATCGCGAGTTCCTGCTGTGAGCTGCTTCCTTGACTCCTCCAACTCCTGGTATCTGAAACTCTGAAACGTTGTGGTTTCGCATTTCGCAATTTCATCATTCTTGTCGTGAGTTTCCTTGACACCTCCAACTCCCAGTATTCGAAAATCCGAAATGGATATTAATTCGTGGTTTCGCATTTCACGATTTTATGCTGTGAGTTGATTCCTTGACTCCTGGAGTTTACGCTTCTGAATGGGATCCAACGATCACTTTTTGAACTTGCCATTTCCATGCCATTATCCTTGTGCTGTCGGTCATGATCTTTGCCATCAATGACAAACATGCATACTCTGGACTATCTTTTCTAATCTTATCAAGCTTGCTCTGTTGCGTCTTCCCAAAATACTTTTGGTGCCCGCCTGGCACATTCTTCCTGTACTTAATCCATCTTCGTTGTTGTACTTGACATAAATGACAAGAATACGCTACCTGTAAAACATGCCAACAATATCCCCCTTTTTCATTGATGGCAACAAAGGCACCCAGACTCTTTTCTCCCCCTTTGACATCAATGTCAAAGAGCACATGCTCTCCCTGAGCTATTGCAGTATTTTTAGGAGGTATCAGATATTAAAACAACACAAACTCCCCCTGATAGGATGGACTCTCTTAGTTGAGGCCTGCAGAATATTTGTATCTAAACCAGAGTCTTCTTCTTCTGATTCTTGGACCTGTTCATCTTCAGCTTCCACTGTATCCTCTGTAGAATAATCAATATTGCTCACCTCTCTTACTGGGACTCCTTCATCAACCTTTTCTTGTCATAACTGGATGACTCCCCCTGTCACTGTTCTCTCTGCTTCTGACTATTTCCCCCCTTTGTTCCTAAAAGGTTAGCTTTCCTTAACAAGGTATTTCCTGTTGTTATCTCTATAGGATGTCATGTATATCATTTTGTAAAACAAAATGTTGTTGTTGAAAATGTTGTTGTCCTACTAAAACACTGTGTAATTGTAGCTTGTACTTTTTAAATAACCCTTGGATCTCCCCATTGATTCTCATCGATATCTATTACTGCAATTTCATTTTTCTTCCATGAAGCATACAATCCAAGGCTTTTATGACCATATTCAATCACAAGAAAAAACTGCTACAACCACTCTCATACCTGCTTTTCTTTTTCATAGACGAAGGACCTATATTAGGTTTCTTAGGAGTACTGATTTCTTCCTTGTTGTATCCAATACCAGATTTGTCATTTGGTGATCTATGACTATCCAAGAGCTTATCCAGGGTCATGGAGCTATTTAAGAACTTGCTTTGGGTGTTTGACTTCTCAACCTTCAAAACTTCATCTTCCATCTTATGACATGATTCTTATTCTACTTCTTCCATGGCATAGATGCTAACTGAACATTGTTTTATTGTATCTGTGTCTTCTTTTTTACTTGCAGGGGAGGATTCAATATAAACATCATTAATTGTCCTTATGCCTTTATTCACCACTTGTCCTAAGTTTACATTTACCTTACACTCTTTGGACGTGAACACCTCTTCACTGACTCTGTCACACTTTTGACTTGTACTAAGAAAATTATGTTTCAGACCATCCACGAGCAGAACATACTGGGCATATCCTTTGACATTACTCAAACTCACCATCCCTCTATCCTTGATTTTACCTGGTTCATCATTTTCAAGGATCACATTTCCTGTTTTTCTTTTACTTATTAACATAAGCTTATCTTTGTTTCCAGTCATGTGCTTGGAACATCCACTGTCTATATTCCCAGAGGTCTTTTGTTTTTGATTTGAAAGTGCTAGACCACCTTTTTCACTATCTTTCCTTTTCCATGTGCTGGAATTTCTATCTAAGAACTTTATCCTTGGATCTTCTTTGTAATTCTTCAGATGGCAGTTTGCATCTTTGTGGCCAAAGTTGTGACAGTTATAGCATTCAATCTCGTTGTTCAATAGGTCAAAGTTATGCAATGTTGTCTACTCATTGAATGTTTATTATTTCTTGACCTCCTCAGTTGCATGTCTCTAGACTTAATTTGGCAATTTGCAATCTGTGATGATTTGTTACTTGGCTGTATCATTCTTTGTTGTGGCAGATATTTATTCCTTGGAAATCTTAATTTCTCATGTCTAAGTCTTAAGGAACAATTTACATCTTTGTGACCAAAGTTAGAACAATAGAAACAATATCCATAGAAAAATTATGTGTACCTAGAAAATGGTTGTCTTCTTTGAGCAAATCGATTTCTTCCATGCTGATGATTTCCTTGAGCAGGGAGTGTATTATTTCCTTGTTCTACAAATTCAGTTCTGACACCTTTTTCTTTACTCCTCCTAGGCAGTTGATTATCTTCCTTTGTTTGTATAGGTTTGTTGTCGTCATTGGTTGTAGAATTGACAAATTTGATGAAGTCTTTGTTGCTTGGATGACCACTACTTGATCCCTCTTCATAACCCAACCCTGTTTTGAACTTTGGATTCCTTTGCTGATTCAGAATGGTGGATAATCCTTCTGAGGCTTTGATACTTGACAGATTCTGATGATACAAGGCTTGAAACGTCTCCAACTCTTTCCTAGTTTTCACTACTTCTTCTTCCAGAGCTTTACATCTTTCCTTCTTTTATGATAATTGTTGTTTCAGAATGTCCTCGATTTTCTTTGCCTCTTCTAATTCCACTTTTAACAGGGAAAAGTCTTCATCAAGCTGTTTACTATCTTTCTCGAACTGTATCAACAATTTTTTTTTCTTTCTGTTCTTAATTCTGTGTCTGTCAATCTCTTCCAGTGCACTGATCAATTCTCCTTCCATATCAACCACAACTTCTTCTTCATTAGACTCACTTCTTGTGATTTTATTATCATAATAATCTTTGGCTATAAGAATGAAGTCATTTTCCTTATCTTCACGCGAGGAGTCACTATCTGTGTCTTATGAAGAGTTAACATCATTTACACATAAACTTTTCTTTCTGCCAAATCTCTTAGGTTTGAAATTCTTTTCACCTTCAAAGTTCTGATCATGTTTCTTGTGTGGACATTTATTTGCAAAATGACCTATATTACCATAGTTGAAACATTTGAAGGGAAACTTACCTTGGTACTTTCCTGATCCTTTCTTTAGTCTTCTCATGAATTTTTCTTCAATTTCATCAGGCTCGAAATCTTCATTCTTATCTGCTTTAAATGATGCTTCTCTAGAGGTGGGTTTATCTGTAACTATCCTCATTTCATATGCAGTCAACATTCCTAGAAGTTGATCAAAAGCCAAAGCCTTTATATCATTAAGTTCTTCTATAGCGAAGACCTTTGGGTTGAACCTATCTGGCAGAGATCTCAAAATTTTCTGAGCTAAAGAGGGTTCCTCAATTTTTTCACCAAGTGCTTTCATTGCATTTACTAGTTCTTCAACTCTCAGAAAATACTTCCCAATGGTTTCATCTTCTTTCATCTGTATCTTTTCAAATTGTACTCTGTAGGTTTGAATCTTGGCATCTTTTACCTTCTCATTACCTTCATAACTGCTAATGAGTTTGTCCCACATTTCTTTGGCAGTTTGAAGATGCATCACCTTTACAAACTCGGCTTCTAGAAGTCCATTCAAGATAACATTCATTCCCTTAGCATTAAAGCTAAATTCTAACTTATCATCCTTGGAAGCTAGCACAACAGGCTTTATGTATCCAGTCTCTACTACATCCCAAATATCAACACCTAAGGCCATTAGGTATGTTCTCATTCTAACCTTCCAGAAGGTGAAGTTTGTTCCATTGAACATAGGGGCCTTATTGGTTGAATTTACTTCATGGATTGACATGTTTAATCTCTAGGATCTACCCTTAGATAAAAGGGGCCAACTCTGATAACAATTGTTGGACAACTGAGAGGGGGGGTGAATTAGTTGTTACCGTGCTTAAACAATTATGCTTATTTTAAACTCTTTAGAGAGCACTCAATGACAATCACAATAAAGAAAGGAAGTAAGAAATAGAACATTCATCATCATTCACACATATGAGATACACAGAGACAAATATTTCCTGAGGAAACCCATAAAGGGTAAAAACCTCTTCTTTTTTATATTATAAGTAATCTTTATATTCTGTACATTATCATACTTATGAGCACCAACTCATAATGAGGCTACAACCTCTATTTTGCAAGCTGCTACTTGTTGAGAGCACCAACTCTCTGGATTCTCTAGCACCCACTAGAAGGAAGAACTGACTCCCTGGTTTCTCTAGCACCCACTAGAAGGAAGCACCAACTCCCTGGTTTCTCTAGCACCCACTAGAAGGAAGCACCAACTCCCTGGATTCTCTAGCACCCACTAGAAGGAAGCACCAACTCCCTAAGAGTTCTAGCACCAATTGGATAGAAGCACCAACTTCCTAAGAGTTCCAGCACAAACTGGATGGAAGCACCAACTTCCTAAGAGTTCCATCACCAACTGGATGGAAGCACCAACTTAAAGTTACACAGGCACCAACCTGTATATCAAAGAACCAATGTTCTCCCTTGCACCACCCTGCCACCCTAGTTTCTCTGGCTGCAACAAAATGGAAGCTACAACTCCCTGTGTTCAAGCACCCACTTGAACCTCTGAGGACAACAGTCCTCCCTAGAACCTCCCTAGCACCCTGAAATATCAATCTTTGCTACTGAAACTTATTATAGTGATATAATGTTCATCAATGGCTTACTAGTCTCATCACTATTCTGCTACACTTCCTTGCTCTATCTCACTCACTGTCTTCCTGCAAACATGCCTTGCGCTTTCTTTTCTTCTACCTTTTATGCTCTGTGCACCATGTACATTCAATGAACCATTCCTCTTCTGTGTATTTCAGTTGCTTCACACTGCCTCCTTCTACATGCCTGAATCACTCTCAACAACAACACTCATCTCTTCTTTGTTCTACATTCTTATAGTCTTTGTGCACCTTGTGCATACTATATGCGCAATGCTTCTGCATGCTCTCCACCCCACCATTTTTCTCCACATCGGGATATTCACTGCCACTCCACATTGCCACCACTTCACTCCCTCGAGCATCAACACACTCTCTCTGTTCTGCATGTTCTCTTTGTGTCGAGTCCTCTTCCTGATCATCATGGAAATTCCTCAACTTTTCTGGTGGTTATACCCATGCGTTCATCATCACTAGGTGTTATGTTGAGATTCCTTAGCCTGTCTAGCAGTCGAGACTCTTCGTCTTCTCTATCATAGTTGAGCTCATCCTCTCTGTTGCAGTTACAGGTTTCAACGCTCTTCCATTTGTCAATCGCCTCTATGAACAATCTTCATTCCACTCGCAGATGCCTTGAGACTCTTCAACTCTTCTGGCAATCACACTGAGGCATATTTGATTTTTCTCTACAGAAACAATCAGTGGTTTCTGGCAGTTACACTGTGAACCTCTTGAGCCTTATGCCTTTGGCACCTTTCACCTTTCCTTTCACATGTGGCCTCGGGCGGTGACCACATGCCTGTTCAGAAGGCGCTTTCATGATTTGCATTTCGACAATTCCTGTTGTGAGGCATATCGACTCTCCAAGTTGCGATCTCCAAAATGGATATTAGCTTCGTGCTAGCTCCTCCCTTGAGCCTTTGTGGATGTGACCATAGGTTATGACCAGGGGCCAATTCTGAACACACATTTTTCATTTTGGCATTTCGACATTTTGGCATTTTGCCATTCCTGTGGTGAAGAGTCTTGACTCTTCATCTTACAATCACCGAAAAGGATCTTCGCTTGGTGCTATCTCCTCCCTCTCACATGACCACTGACGGTGACCACAGCCTACACCAAAAGGTGTTTTTCTCATTTCGACATTTCGCGATTTCGCATGTCACAAATTCCTATTGCGAGGCATCTCGACTCTCCAAGTCGCGATCTCTGAAATGGAGTTTAGTTGTTAGCACCTTCCTCCAACTCTCAACGATGTGACCACAACCTATGACCACTCGCTAATCATTTGAGCGCTTCGCTCTTTAGATCAACGATACATGATCTGTGGTGATCGGACGGCTATCCTCTGCCCCAGAACTTCAGCTTTCGTGACTTTGGGGGAGAGTTGATGATAAAACTCCCGAAACTAAATTCCTGGAATGACATCACTCGATGAAGTTTCATGATCCGTGTGTCTGCCATGTGTCACTCAAAATTGTGATTTCCAGGTTCTTGAAATGCCAAATCAACTTGACATTTGTCCTTATATGATTTCACCATGTGTCCTTTCTGATGTGGTTTGCTGACGTGGTTTGTTGATGTGCCTGTTTCAGGATTTTGGGGTTTGCTACTTCAAAGATTAAATTTCCTTTGATCTTTGATTTCCCAGTTTGCGAAACTCCGAAATGGAGTCTTTATTGATGTGTCTGTTTTAGGATTTCGGCATTTTACATTTCGCAACTTCGGGACTCCTGTGATGAAGAGTTTCGAATCTTGACTGCTCCAACCTTTGGTATCCGAAACTCCAAAATGGAGTCAGATCAACGGTCCACAATCTTGATGATTCGACGGTCCAGATCTTTTCATGATTTCGCATATCACGAGTTCCTGCCGTGAGTTGCTTCCTTGATTCCTCCAACTCCCGGTATCCGAAACTTTGAAACGTCGTGGTTTCACATTTCTCAATTTCATCATTCTTTTCATGAGTTTCCTTGACACCTCCAACTCCTGGTATATGAAACTCTGAAATGGAGATTAAGTCATGGTTTCACATTTCATGATTTTCTGCCATGAGTTGCTTCCTTGACTCCTGGATTTTACGTTTCTGAATGGGATCCAATGATCACTTGTTGAACTTGCCATTGCCATGCCATTATCCCTGCACTGTTGGTCATGATATTTTCCATCAATGACAAACACATATACTCTGCACTATCTCTTCTAATCTTATCGAGCTTTCTCTGTTGCATCTTCCCCAAATACTTCTGGTGCCCGCCTGGCACATTCTTCTTGTACTTAAGCCATCGTCGTTGTTGTACTTGCCATCAATGACAAGAATACACTGCCTGTAAAACATGCCAATAGAATACTTGTTAATGGTTGGTCTCAACAAAGCGACATATGAAGACATCAATATATGGTTTGTGGAAAGTGGATCATCTCTCCACATGAGTGGGATGAGATCAATATTCTTTAATTTCTTAGAGATCGACACATATTGCTATGTAGGATCTCGAACTAACACCAGACAAGCAATAAAAGGGTATGGTTATGTAAGATTCCAGCTCGAGTCGGGAGGATTTATAGGAATAGAGAATATGTTATATGTTATAGATTTGAAAGTAAACCGACTCTCAATTGTGTCTTTTGAAGATGAAGGATATGAAGTCACCTTCCACAATGGCCAAGTACTTGTGTATTCAAGGGAAGCTACTTAAGACACAACAATAGTGTTTGGTGTTCTCAAGGAGAGGTTATATAGGTTATTGGGAAGACCTATAGTCTAGTCTAATGGTTTCTTGGATTCAACATTAGATTCAATGTTAGATTCAACATCAACAATAGAGTAATTGTCAGAGATATGAATCTGTGAGAATCCTTCCAATAATAAGGGGAGGATGAGTCCATAAATAAACCATCCATCATAAATGTTTTCATTGTAAATATGTATATTTGTAAAATGAAAGATGGTATGCATATGTAGATATCTTCTATGTCTATTGTTGTAATAGAAGGTTTGTAATCCACTCATTGTAGATTAGAGGAGTGAGAGAAATTTTGTAAAATTTCTATATATCCACCTTATATATTGTTAAGAATGAGAGAAATTTTGTAAAGGATTTCTATATGGCCACCTTATTTATTGTTTAAAGTGAGAGGAATCTTGTAAAGGGACTCTATATAGCTTCTTTGTTATAGGAGTGAGATGGATATTATAAATATTTCTAAGCCTTTCGACAATAGTGTAGACAATAATAATTCTCTTCTTATTAGATAAGGACTACATATGGATCAAATCGTCTAAGTCAACATTCTTATTTTGAAGTACAAAAGGAGAAGGAACATAAGGATGCAGACAGTTGGAGCATGTATATCGAAAAGCAAGAAGAGCATCGAAGTAATGTAAAGCTTCTTGGAGCTAGTAAAAGAGAAATAATCTTCTTTGTAAAGAGATACGAGGTATATACTTGTAAATATGCATGCTATAAGCATCTTGAAAGATATTATTCCATGTTAATGTAGATGTATACCTTGAGTAGAAGTAGTTCAGATAGTACAGATGTATACAAAGCATATGTTTAGAGTTGCTTTCAGGGAAAGAGAGAGTAAAAGACATGGAATTCATTCAAAGAATCCTAGAGATACATCCATAGTACAAGAACAAAGAGTCCAAAAGGGAAAGTCATAGATCAACATTCAACTTGGTTTCATGATTGGATGAGATAGATTATATTCAACAAATAATTATATGGGAGTGGATGTTGAGTACATGATTCAGATTCAGATATTACAAAGGTTTAGTGAGTAGAATTTTATTGTGAAGAAATCTATGAGCCAGAACCAGAACTAGATTTGAACTAGTGCCAGATGCAATCGAGCTATAGTCAGAGCCATATTTCAGAAGTATACATAAGTATATTGATCTAGTATACAATATCCAAGATTCAAGATGAATATTTAGTCCTAGAATATTCAACAAGGTGGAAAAGTGAAGAAGCTTCATCATAACTAAGTTACATAAAAGCATTATAGTAAGATGAAAGAGTGAGTAAGAGTTATCATCAATAATTTGTTGAAATATTCATACTTTTGGAGGACCAAAAGTTCTCCAGTGGGAAGGTGTGATCTAGGAGGATGTAGGAATGTTCACAGAGATCCAGGAGGATCTAGAATGCTCATAGAGGTCCAGGAGGATCCATAAATTCTAAAAATTTAATTATCTCAAATGTTATAATAAATGAAATAATTGTGTATATCTTGACTATAGCTTTCCAACAATGTGAAAATCGCCTCAAACGAAGTTCGTATGCAAAAGTTATGGATGGTCAAAGTTTAGGTCAAACTAGGCAAAAGTCAAAGGTCAAAGTCAAGGTGACACATGTCACTGCTACAAGGGTGACACATAGCATGATCGTACATCTGTACACTACTAACGGGACATATCAAGTTGGCAAGGTGATGTGGAAATCTGTACACACAAGTGGACTAATTTTATCTTGACACATGGCAATGATAGACCAATGAGAGGTTGCCACGTGGTAGTCTCCCATTTGCCATTTATGGTTAATATTTATTCAAATTTTGTGAGTTTGACTAGAGTTGAATCCTCAGCCTCTCATATAATAACCTCATTCCTTACCAATATACCATTGTACATGACTTAATAGTCATATGTTAAACATATTATAAGAATTTGTTTAAAGGTTTGGTCGGCGGGAAAGGGGTCAAGGGATAAATCCATCGACCCACAGTATTTCGATCATATGTGACAATAGACTATATTCACCCTGGGGGTCATTTAAAACTTTGGTTATAAACAACTAACAACATAGCATATATATCTGTAAGTTACAACAAAGAACCTATAAAGGAGAGGTTCGTGGGGGATTGAATTCATTACCTCCTCCATATAATACCAATGACTCAACTATTGCACCAAAGGCACATTTTGTTATTGTGACTACCAAACAAACATCTACGCTAATATCAAAAGGTACGTGTAATATTTTTGGGCCCGCGACCTATTTATGTGTGCATGGACTGAGGTCGACACACATTCCCAGGTCAACATAGATCCTAAGGAGGAGTGTATGGATTTTGAGAGAGGGTACAATACGAATGCACCAAAATATGTGCTAAGTGAAGCCAAGTTTATGTGTTGCATAGATTTGCATGCCATGAGGTATTTTGACCGCATATAGGTACGTTTATACTAATTTTTCTTGTTTTCTCAAGATGAGGTCAATGGTGATGTTATTTTTGTGCTAAAATGTTGTCTTTAAAAGTCTTAGTCCAGATTGTCATTAATGAGTGTCATAGTGCATTGTTTGGCATGTAAAGAGGGTAAAATTGATCCAATTCAAAATATGGTCGACTTTATACTCATTTTTCTCAGAATTTCGCAAATAATTCAATAATATACTCTATTATTTAGTTTGAGTAGCGAAATTGAAGAGTTATTTCAAAATTTGTCTTTGTAAGTCCATTGTATATTGTAATTTCACATTTTGAGATGATAAATAGAATTCTCACTATTTAAAGGGAACTTGGAGATGAAGTAAAATATGTCATCAATATTGTATAACTTGAGTTCTTTTATTTTCTGCTGTGTTATACCATAATTCTTCAAATTAATCATCATTTTATTGGATTTTGGATAATAAGCACATCATCATTTTTATGCAAATCACCTCAATACTATCAATAATTATTCTGAATAAAGTTAGATGCTAAAATGGGGTTTTAAATTTTAATATTGGTATCTGAGGATTTTCGGATCAAGAAGACATGCCACGGAGTAACATCTAGATATTCTGCAAATTTGAATAAACCAAATTGTTTAATAACTTTAGCTGTATTTGTAGTAGAAACAACATTATTGTAATGGTTGTACATACTTTCTATCAAGGAGGGAAGGAGACAAAAATACCCGTTGTTTCTAAAAAAGAATATGAAAAATATCTTCTAAGTTTAGACTGAATATTGTCAACCATTTGTTTCTTTCTTCCTATTTCTAGGAGATGATCAAATTCAAGTGGATGGCCTCTTAAACATCTAGAAAGAAGAGTATTAGTGGACATAAGACAATAAGTCACTAAGGAGGTCCTTTTTGAGATTACCTTTGAAGGGATTCTCTTTGGTCTTGAATTTCAATGTCTCTAGCTATGGCCTCCCAAGAACTCTCAAGTTCTTCCCAGGTATGGGAATTTCAAGAATTAAGTAAAAAAGACAAGTTCAATAATGTTTCTTTGATAAGGAAACATTAAAGAAGGTTGTTTTCAGGTAGGAAAAGTCATTAAAATAAAAAAAATCATAATATATAAAGTACAAAACTAGAGAGTAAAGATATTACTCCCTGGTATGGTCGCCAAATAAATGTTGAGGTGAGGAATGGAAAGTACTCACTCAAGAATTTTCAAATCTAACTAGGGTAAGGTAAGATAGGCGAGAATGTTAACCTTGGTTTATAGCCTTGCAAAAATATCAATCATCCCTCAAGAAATATGTTCTTGGGAATGATGCTATTATAAAGTTGTCTATTTATGCTAAAAAAAAGTGAAAAATGTTTGTATATAAATGATTATAGAATAAAATGAATGAAATAAAGAAACACGTACAATATGAAAATAAAAAATACACAAGTCTCAATTGAGAAAAAGAAAACTTTTATTAATAATAACTTTTCTTAGTTACAAACATAATTCCTCTTTTCAAACCCATCACCCTCTATTCTTAACTTAACATGTTATAGCTCGCAACACCTTTGATATAACCAGAGCATACTCCAAATCACATAATTCTATTAACAATTATGAAAATAATAGAAAATCATTGGATGTATATGAAACAAAACTTGACCCATCAACCAAAATATTATGAGGTCGAGGACAAATAAAAAGTAGAAGAATAACTTGACTGGAAATGATATTATGAATATGAAATTGAAAGTCTCAGATTCAAATAATGTAGTCAACTGTTCATAAGACAATGTTGAGAAACCCACAACTTTGAAAGGTATTTTCAGGCCTAGAATTGAATGATCAATAAAACCCTAAAACAACTTCTTTGAATATAAATTCCAACAACTAGTATCATTCAAATCACATTTGAAACCTTTTCCATGAATTAATGGCAATCCAAATAAAGAGGGGTAAGACTACATGTGACTAAACAAATTAGACTTTGATCTTGCATGTTTTATTACTAAATAAGGATTTCAAACTTGTCACCTCATTTAAAAAGAAACCACTCTAAGAGGGGAACAAAATTTGGATGCACTGTTCATATACAAATTTATGGATCCAAATCAATTACTGAACTTAGGTCCTGAAATAACTACAATCCATGTCGATTCTTTTATCAAATATGTAAACCAAGTGAACCCAAGAGTATGCGAGTGATTTTAGTTAGTGGGTTTGATTATGAGTTTTCCAAACTATCATATAAACTCAAAGTTGAAACCATGGATGCCACTAATGTATAAATTTCATTAATCTTTGACCCCAAATAAAACAAATAATTGATTTTTGTTATAGGGTTTAAAATTCAATATGACTAATATAAAAAACACAACTGGAGTCAAGTAGTTCTGAAGGTGAAAAGAACAACTAAAAGGAAAAAAATAAATCAATATTGAGTCTTAAGTGCACGCAAATAGGTTTTGTCCAGAACCTCCTCTTTTCTTTATAACATTTCATGGAAAGTGTGAGTATGAAGGAAGCAAACAAAGCTATTATTAACCTTTTGTAAACAAAAATCCTTTTTTCTTTTCCTTTCAAGAAACAATAGAGAGAGGAGAAAGGAGACATTTGTACACACATAAATGTCAAACAAAGCCAAAATTAACCATTTTAGTAACAATTTTTTTTTAAGAAATGTAATACAAACTATTATTCCATACATTTTCATAAGACACATTTATATCAGCGATTTAAAGTTGAATCCATTACAGAAACTTCCATGGGTGAGGGTTTACACCCACATAGCTCATAGCTCATTCTTTCAACCTCCAATAGCACAAGTGACCAAAATTCAAAGTGAAAAGAGAATGATAGAGCATGGGACTTTGGATTAATGTCACATGTCCCATCTCCTTCAATGAATGGCTAGCTTCGACGAAGTTGCCAACCAAAATTCCATTAACATGTATGCCATGTCATTAATCTAAAACCCTTGTAGTACACAAATCCAAATCATACAAAATAAAATGAGCATAGAAACTACTACTCATCACTTCAAATTAATCCATATCATAAAATATATAACACAAGGAATATATTTCAATATGCTCAAACACTTTATCAAATGCGAAATATATAAATCATGACAATTGTTTGTTGTATGTGACCTTCAAATATTTACTATGAACCATATATCTACATATACCATGTATCAGGTGCCTTATAGGTGAGTATTTCACTTGTATTAACACCAAAACCAATAATTTTAACTCCATAAATCCAATATGACTCACATATGAGTTTTAAGTTATATTCTAATCCAAACTATGTTCAAAGTATGACTTTTAAATAGAGTGTTCTAATGATATAACCAACACTTTACTCCATTATTGATGAGATATTTCCCCCATGATTTTGGGTCGAAATCATAGCAGATCAAGACTGTATAGAGAATATAGAGATCTTCCCTCCAGTACAACCACACAAAATTGAAAGAATAACTACTTTACAAGGAGAATTTAGGGAAGGAAGAGGGAGAAAGGGTGAACCATAGGTCTCCCATTTGATGTTGATCCCACTCCTTATCTTAAAGAGCTCTAGATCCTTTGTTGGAAATAACCTACAAAATGGACACAATACAAGAGCTTCTATGAAGGTAGTTACATAATAAAAAAGTATGCATATCATATATCATATTCAAAGTAAACTCAATAAGAAAATACATATAATTAACACATGATAAGAGGGAAAACAAACTCTTCTATTAACACCAAATCAGAAAGGTAAGTTACAACCTTGTCTCTCCTTTGGCACCGTCTTGAAGTCGACTGTCTGACTTTCTCCAAGAATCCCTCAAGCATCAACTCAACCACTATGTTCTTCCTTGAGTGTCTTGAGTAGGGATAAGGATACACCCAATATCCATATATATAAGAAAGAAATGTTTGAAAAGGTGTTTCTAGATAACATGGGGTTTTTCTTAGAGGATTATAGGAAAGGGAGGCTTGCTAGAAACTGGCAGCATAATATTGAACCAAGGGACTTAACCTCTCCTTATACCTCAAAGGTGATTTTATCTCTTCCCCAAGAGGTTGGGGGAGTTGGTGTAACATCCAGTTCCATTGATCACATTTATACATTGACTTATTCTTTGAGAATACTTGCATGCAAATGATCTGGTTAAACATGGTACATTATGATTATCAGTTTGATTTATATGTTTAGATTATGACTGAGTACTAAAATTGATATGTTAGTTATATTAATGTATAGCATTGACAAGTATTATGATAATTTTCCTGAGTGTGTAGGGAACATGGCATGAGGAGGATGTTGATGACATAGACCGACTTCCTTGGACTATAGATTGAGTCAGGGAGTGGATTTTATTTTATTATGAGTACTTGATTTACCACGCATGTGTTATATGATGATTCGGTTATGTATTTTTGTATATGAGTTACTGATGTTATATTTCTCAGTGGATGTAGGCATGGTGATACTTTATAATATGACTCACATATGGAGTAAAGGGGTCATTTTTAGGTACCTAACCCCTTACGTAGGTAGAATAATATATTTCCATGTAATAAAGGTCAATATTAATAAGGCCTAGAAATAAGGAAGAATAGTCAAATGTAAGAAGACCTGATAGAAGCTTTCGCTTCTAGAAGGATCTTCCTCTAGATTGTTCTTTTGGATAGACATATTTAGTATAAATAGGAGTAGAGGGTATGAGAAGTTTTGTCTTGGATATTATTTTAATAGAGCTCTGCTCTGTTGGAGGTTTCCCCCTTGAAGAGGCAAGTGAACATTTCTCTCAGTTCTCTTTCTGGTGTTATTCCGATATTATTCTGGTATTATTGTGTTATTTTTATGGTTATATCATTTTTTATCTGCCATTTCTAGCTAATTATTTATGTTCTGCATACTATTTTGTATTTGGAATATTATATCAGAGCACCTTCCTTGGCAGAAAATTGTGGGTTAAATTTTTTTCCAAGGTAGAGACATATTTGAATGTCTTAAAGCTACATAGATATATAGTTATGTGCATAAACCCATGGTTGGGGATTCATACATGTAGGAAATACAAGTGGTACATAAGCACACATATGTTGGCCACCCTTGTAACCCATGTTGGTACCCCTTCGAGTGGTAGTGCATCAGACAACACTTGTATACGAATTGACCTAGATCTCATGAAGTCCTCCATAGATAAATCGATCGGCCACCTAACTCCTATAGTTCCACCGGGAACATCACTCGGGAAGATACTCTCTAGTACCTAGGTAGTTAGGTAGTACGGCCAAGGGCACGATCTAGCCTCCTTAGTTGGTGCCCTGATATATTGGGTCGAGTACTACTGTTGGACCCCACACGTATATAAAAGAGCTATAGCATAGGGAAAAAACTTGTCTGTAGAACCCTTGAATACCCTAACCCTTAGGATGGAAACAAAAACAGAACAAACAAGATCTATTGTCGCGCAATGGTCTCCTGCATTTAGGTTGTGAAATTACTACACATTTCTTCCTGTTAATCATTTGGGCATTTCGTCACTTCAATATTCTTTAGATCAGAGTATAACTTTGCAGGAGTAAAAAACAAAAAGTCTAGATCCTGTTGGCACCATTATTTGAGAACTATCCCATTGGAATCCTCTCTTTTCCCTTATTGCTCTCATACCTATCATTTTTCAGCAAATTGTTTTTCTAGTGGACCCGACCGCCTTCCAACACCCTTATTTGGGATTTACCCCATTGGATTCCACTTGTCACCCTGATCATTGTGATACACTTCACCCATAACCAATTTTCTGTGTGGTCCTACCCACCCACACCCATAACCAAGACTTGAAATATCGCTTCAATTCCTTGTAGTCTAATTTCATAGAAACCCAACAAGAAGTGAGACAACTCAGTGTCAATGTTTCCACCATCAATAAAAACATGCATTCACTCATTGACACCAAAATGGAGGACCTCAAACAAGACCTCACTACCCATCTTGAATCCTTCAATACCCAGTTTGTCTCCTTCACTAAGATGATCTGCACCAAGGTCCATATCCCTACAAATCTTCCCTCATCTAACCCACCTTTTCAAATCGAAGGTGAAAATTCCTCTCATTCCCATCATTTTCATCCCCATCACTTTCAGTGTGACCTATGCCTCCCGTGTGTGGATGTGAACAAATTTGATGGCTCATATATCACTAGCTGGGTAACTCAAATGGAACATTATTTCTGTTTGTATGGAATTACAAATGAGTTGGCCAAACTCTAGTATGGTGTTCTCCATCTAGATCAAGAATGTTGGCAATGGTGGCAATGGAGAAAAAATTCCCTCCAAGGGTATGTGTCTTGGACACACTTTGTAGCAGAGCTTTATGAATTCTTTGACATTGACACCAACCATTTAGGTCATTTAAAAAAGTTGAAACAGTCTGTCACAATGGAAGATTTTATAGCCGCTTTTATGCGATTGGATTTTCGTACAGAGGGCATGTATGATGCTTTTTTCTGAGAATGTTTTATCAGTGGCCTCAAGGATGAGATTGGTGCCCATGTCCTCATGGATCGGCCTTAGAGTTGGGTGGATGCTATTGAAAGAGATAAGGAAACACAAAAGATTGTCTCTTCTCAAAACCAAAAACCCTCCTTTATTCCTCGCACTAAACCTATCACTCCCACTCCTCCTTCTACTCCACTAAAGATCTAGAAATTGACCAGGGAAGAAATGGTTGAACGCCAATTCAAAGGCCTTTGTTATAATTGTGATGAAAAATATTTTCCTGGGCACAAGTGTAAGGAACAAAATATTTTTATGGCCATCTCATAGGATGTTTCAGAAGATGATGTTGAGGCTCCCCTTGTCGTCATGTCACCTAAACCCACTGACATGACCCCTCCCTCCGACCCTCCCGAAGTAGATCCGATCATTTCTCTAAATGCTCTCACTGGATTCTTTGCTCCCCAAACCCTCAAGCTAATTGATTACATTAAGCATAGGAAGGTCATCATTCTTGTTGATAGTGGAAGCACCCATAATTTTATTCATTGCCGCATTTCCCAAGAAAATAATTGCTATATCTATGTCGTCAACAATTTTCAAATAATGATTTCTAATGGTGGGTCCATGAAATATGGAGGGAGTTGTGAAAATGTGCATCTCCAAATTGGTCAGTACCACATGAAATCTGATATGTTTTTTATTGACATGGGTGGTTGTGACATTGTGTTGCATGCAGAATGACTAAGGACTTTGGGTCCCATTCTCATGGATTTTAAGGAATTATCCATGCAATTCAACCAGGATGGCCAACAATATAAGTTCCAAGGCATCACCACCAGTTCCCCATAGATCATTAGTTCCCAACGCATGGAAAAGATGCTCAAAAAGGCCATTCTGAAATTATTTCATAACTCCATGCCATTCAAACCACTGCGAGACCCTCTTTGCCGCAGGAACTCCAATCCATCCTCTCTAAACATCAAGTGGTTTTTTCACTCCCCAAAGAATCCCTCCTTCCTATGGTGTTCATGATCATTCCATTCCCCTTGTAACTGACAACCTTCCTCCCAATATATTTCCCTATCATCATTCTTTTTCCAAAAAAAATGAAATTGGGAAAATTGTTCAAGAATTTTGTTGGCCCTTGACTAAGTTTTGAGGATCCTTGGTCATGTTCGACCTACTTTGGGGACTTCGATAGACTGTCGAAGGAAGAGCCCAAGTCGAAGCGGAGATCACGGGATATCGGCCCCTTTTTAGGGATTTTTGGGTTTTGGGCTTATGTAACTGGTATGGGGATGTCGGCCCATGGGTTTACCCATGTTTAGGCCCTTTTTGTAATGTATAAATAGAAATCTAGGCGATGTAGAAAGTAGTTCGATCTATGTGATCGAAGAGAGGTTTTGTGCTAAGTGCAGTTGGTGATTGTAAATTCTGTATGCATACTGTGTGAGGCTTCCAGAGCTAAGTGCAAGTGATTGTAAGAGACAGTGGAAGGATTTGTGTTGTAATTCAGGGAAGGATGATCTAGCGAAGTGCGCAGATCTCCTTTCCTCTGCGGAGTAAGATCTCAAGGCTCTGTGCATGTAGAATATTGACGGAATAAAGAAGAATAAGAGTTGGTGGATGTAGCCCCAGGGTGGGGGTGAACCACGTATATCTTGTGTTGTGGTTTCTTTGTGCTTTGTACTGGTTCTCTTGTTTATGTGATTAAATGCTTAATGCACTGATATATGCTTAGGATAATCTAACATGATAGCTTAGAGATAAATAATGTGACTGAATGCTAGATCTGATCTATGTTGGTATGCTTCGTGCTTGAATCTATTGAATTTGTGTGAATACTACGTTGATCTGTTAATTAGGGTTTAGCTGTGTTGTGGAATATTGATGAATTATAACTACTAAGTGCTCTGTTAAGGTGTTACAATTATAGATCTGTGTCCCAGGTAAGGTTGCAGACATCTGAGTCCTGCAACCTCCCCTGCCTCTACCTCGGGTGAGACTTCATCTGCTTCACAGTTTTTTACGAAAGGGCCAGTAGTTAGGGTTTTTTTGGTGCGTTGTTGTAAGCATTGAACCCCGGGTCTTCCCCTGTGCTAACAAACGGTTCCATTGCCGGGATTGAAACTGTGATTTCTAGGAATTAAAGAAAAGAGAAAGCTTTGTGCATAGATCTGTTTGCCTAGTGCGCAATATTCTACTTGACCTGAAGAAAACAGGTAAGACCTGAAAGATTTGTGCTCTGATAAAGGTAAGAACAATGAAAAGTTATATCTGAAGAAAACAGGTAATACCTAAAAGCTTTGTGCTCTGATAAAGGTAAGAACAATGAAATTTTTTGATTGAAAAGGTAATATAGGTGAAAATTTTTGTTTCAAAAGTATGGATCTAGGTATGTTTGATAAAAAATTTCCTAGCTTGAAAAGTAGGGCACAACTAGATGAAAGAAGGTTCGATATGGATGGATTTTATAAAAATAGTGAAAGATATGTTATTCCTATGCATAGAAAGAATGTTTGGACTAACAAATGGGTGCATGATCCTAGAAATATTTTTTTGTAGGTTAACTACTATGATCCTAGTGTGAAGTACAGGAAAGGTTGGGGATCCTTTCAAAGAAAAAGAAGAATAACCCTTTGTTACAATTGCAGAAGACTGGGACACCTTGCTAAAGAATGCCCTGGTGGAAGACCTAGTTGTCTTTGTTGTAAAGCTATGGATCATGAAGTTTTAGATTTCCCTAGAATGATTGCTAAGCTTGACAGAATGAATATGGGACAAGAAAACCCTAAGGAAGTTCACGAAACTAAGACTATGGCAGAACCCCAGAAAGAATCCGAGAATGTATTGCTACAAATGAAATAAACCCTGAATGATCACAGAAATATCAAACTATAAGAGATATTCAAAGAAAAAGAATGCATAGAAGCAAGAATAGGAGACTTCGACATTGACTGTGCTCTGGATGACAAAACACAAGTGAATATCATGACAGAAAGAACTTTGGAAATTTTAGGAAATCCTGTTATGATTCATTCATTAGGAGGAATCAAATTATTTAGAGGAAAGATGATAACCCTATGTGGAAGACTCACCCAGATATCTATGAGTGCTCATGGAATTTCGATAGAGGAATATTTTGAGATTGTTAAATTTATTGAGAACAACGCCCCATTTCTTATATTACTAGGAAACCCTTGGATTGAAAAGGATCATGCCAGAAGCAAAGAAGAGGAAGTCTTAGAGCAAAATAAGAAAGAACTAAAAGATTTCATGACTAGGAGGATAATACACTTGATTGCAGAACATGAGATCAAATTGAAGCTACTTAGAACCAGAAACTTGGATGCTGAAGTTAAAAGAACACAAGAAGACTCACAAAATACTGAAGCACCTACCCCAGATACAGAAGACGTATTACTCTCCGACCCTATGAAATAATCTTAACAGCGCGAAGTTACTATGCCAAAAGGAGATAAGAATCAGAATGGAAAAAGGAATACCGAGATGAAGATCACTGGGAAGAAGGCTAGAAAGCTCAGTAAGAAGAGAGAAAAGATATAAAAGTTACAGAAGGTTGCAGAAGGGACTTCATAGAGTGAAGGTTTGCAAGACTGGAACTTCACCGGGATATCAAAACAGCACAACATGGAACTTTGCCATGGTGAAGCGATATAGTCGTTGAAAGAATTATAACTGTTAGCCCGATAAACCGAATGGTTAGAACAACAGTAATGGCTCGAAGGCTCACCATCATACCATTGGGACCATGCCGCAATATATAAAACCGCATTAATGGAAACCTCTCATCCGTTGGATAGATCCATTACATCGTGTCTACTTAGTTCGTCGACTATTACACCAAGAACACTTTTTCAAATTGTATCCGATCCAGCTCATCGCTACCGCATTGTGTTTATTGAGATCGACACCTGTTCCATTGCATTGCACACTCACTCATCCACCCGAGTTATCCAATCTAAGTGTGCATGTCGGACGATCTCAACACCATAGAGAAAGTCGTCGAAGAAGTTCTCATTGATCTCATGGTTGAGAAAGTAATGTCTGCAGGTATTCAAGTGTCACCGATGAGAGGAGTGAAAGCCTCTCTGTCGACTGCTCGCGGCTCCATACCATCCTGACTGATAACAGAGAAGAGAACCAAGCACAGAGATGACCTAGAAAACACGAAGTTAATCTCGACCATCTTACCCGACTACATCCTGCCCCTGGTCGGCGCAGTGAGTCGTGATAGTGTCCCAAGGGAATTTGATTACACCATAGTTACTGTGTACCTATTGAAGGGGATACGTGAATTTAGAACGCAATAGAATAAGATCGCAGTGTTGAAGTTCAATGACTTCAACCTAGGAGACCGCAAGAACCATAGTATGATTTCCCCTTACAAATACTTGACCAGGACGAAGGGGAAGCACTCGAAAATAACCCCCCAGCCATGGACTATGAACCTTGCGCAGTCGACCCTCTTAAATGTAATGAATATCCCACATTTTGGAAGGAACCAGGAGGTTAACACATGCATTAATCGCTTTCTCTCATGTTACCATGGCGGCTACCTATGGCTAAACCGACGCATCACAGTCGATTCGACGCTAATCCATAGTGTTAGAACAAGATTGGTTAAGGTGCCTAGTGACAAGAAAAAGTATTGAAAATAATCTCACAAGGTTCCAAGGATCAAAATCACCCATGGATTTATGCTACCAAATTTCACGCAGACACACAGGCAGGAACAACCTAAATTCTGGCAGAAAACGAATTGTGCATAGTTATTTTACCAATTTTGAGTCACTAACTTGAAACTTGGATTATGAACAATTGAGAAGGTATTTTTGAAAACTGGAGGAGGTTTTTGTTCATAACATCCCAAATAACAAAAACAATTCTTAGTTTTTCAAAATGTGGTATGGTTTGAGATATATTAGACATATAAGTGGTGCTACCGACTATTTTACAGTGGCACTACCTAATTTCCTGTAGCAGTCATAGTTTTGATATTCACCTTGTTGGGAGGTTGCCACCTGTCAAGGAGGATTCAAATGGATTATCAAGGATCCATTATATGTCAAGGGACACCTGCACATAATATTTATCTCCATAAAATGCCTCATGCATGAGGTGGAAACAATTTATTAATGACTTCCAACAAATTCCTGAAAATTAGTAGTTTGTTGAATTTTTGTCTATTTGATTGTTGCCACCTATCTCCAAGGATTAGAATCCAATGGAGTAGATGGGATTCGACCTCATAAGGTTATTTGGATGATATTTTATATTTAAGGAAGGATATCTCTTGAGGATAATGGGTTGTATTCATGATCCAATAGTGGAGAGAGCTAGAGGAACACTTTATTTGCTCAATTGTAAGCCTGAGGGCCTGTTGTAATTAGCATTTCTACCATTAGAGATTCATGAGAGTTGCTTATCAAACTTTGGGGTCTTTGTTATCATTTTATATTTTCATCTTGCTGGAGTAATATTTACATATTTTGAAGATCAAAATCTTCCCTTGGTTATTGAATTCATGAGCTGCAAAGGATTTGTGGTAATTGCTTGTTAATCATAGATTATTGTTCAACCACCCTTTAATCTATATTACAGAAAGGATCTATGTTATGTGGATATTATTCTCTTTGTATACCTTCTATTCTTCTATCCATCTTTGCATAATCCTTTTGTCTAGTAGGAAACTTGATTGCCTTTGATCTGTAGGATGTTATGACTCTATGCCCAATGGAATGTATTTGTAGCAGTCTGATGCCCTCCTTTTTACTCTTCTCTTGTTGATCCACCTATTCAAACTATTTTAATCCATTTATATTTCTATGTTACCAAGATTACTCTCATTTGTAGTCTCAGAGTGACTCTTGGAGTGATAACATAATTGGCATCATTGCCAGGGATGGATTTGAGCAGATTGAAAAGCTCCCTAGGAAGAACGACATTGCACAACTCCAACTTTAGATGGTGATTGAAGTTGGACACCTTCAAGACTGCACATTCACCATGGTGAATCCATTGTTCAGAATCTATTGGTGACTCCACTGGAATGAGACCAATTAAATGGCTATGAAGGCTATCCTAGCCAGGAGGTTTGCCCCATTCAATTTCTTAGACATAGATGATTATCCACATCCTATGCCTCTTATTGATGAATGGAAAGATCTGCTGCTTAGATTTTATGAAGATAAGGATGACATCCCTATTGAGCATGTTCAAGAATTTCATTCTTTGATGCAACAACTTGACATCCATCATGAAGATATTTTGATGAAAATGTTCATGTGTTCATTGGATGGGGATGCACGTAAATGGTATTTCTCATTACCCCCTTCCAACATTTCATCCTTGAAGGATTTCCACAGAGTATTCAATGAACATTGCAAAAGGTTTTATCCCTCTGAAAGTATTTGTCATAACTGTTGTGAGGGTTATGTAGAATGTGTTCAGGATCTATTAGATTACTCTACCGAATATAAAGATAAAAATGATTTTATTCACTGTCCAAATGAAAGCATAAAGAATACTCCTATATTTGGAGAGGAAAATATTAATAACTTTGTTTCAGATGAAAATCATGTGTATGAACAACTAGAAGCAACAGTTACTGATGTTCTTGAAATGGATATTTTTAAAAATTATATTCTTGATGAAAATATTGTTTTAGAGGTTGATCATAGGTATGAAGGGCATCCCATTTTTTATGAATATTCTAGTGATGATGAGTAGCAATCTTATCCTATATTTGATCACTATGAAGACATGGATTATTATGTAGAGGTTGGCCTTGTCACATAAGACATAACCCAAAGATTTGACTAGGAGTATCCCTTAGTTGAGGCACATGAAAAGATCATTTTATACACAGCCAAAAGTAAATCAACAATCATCAATTGATCAACAACCACCTACGTCAATCCTTCTTCCACTTGTACCCACAGTTTACAGTAATAAACTTGAAGGGGAAAAATAAATATGTTGTCAGTCCCATGTGTTTTGTCACCATTTTCATGACCCTATAGGGGTGTATATGGAGTTGTATTTCTCAAATATTTTGGAACCTATAAACTTTATTGTGCCGACAGCTGTCAGAGGAGATATAGGAAATGTTTTCAAACCATTGTCATATTCCTCTTGTCTACTATTAATCATTGGCATTATAAAGACTCATCTTAGCAAGTTTCTTGAATGGATTTGGTGGAAGTTTGCCTTCACCTAGCAGATTGTAAAAGTCAGTTAGCTTAGGTTTTGTACATAAATAAGCTCCATCAAGAGAAGGTGTGTTTTCTTTATGTTTGAAATTAGAGTAATATAAGTTGTCAGTATGTTGTCTTCAGCATGATGTAGAAGAGAATGAATCCACAAGCCCAAAGGATAAGGCACTGAAAATACAAAAGTTCTTAGAGCCTCACAGGGAGGACTCTATCCCCCATGGAGCCTATGTTAGCACAAGATTGGTTAAGGTTCCAAGTGTCAAGAAAAAGCATTGAAAACACTCTCACAAGGTTCCAAGCATCAAAATCACCCATGTATTTACGCTACCTAATTGCATACAGACACACAGGAGTGTGCTACCTAAATTCGCTACCTAAATTCTGGCAGAAAATGAATTGTGCAGAGTTATTTTACTAGTTTTGAGTCACTAACTTGAAACTTGTATTATGAACAATTGAGAAGGTATTTTTGAAAACTGGAAGAAGTTTGTGTTCATAACATTCCAAATAACAAAAAAATCTCTTAGTTTTTCAAAATGTTGTATGGTTTGAGAGATATTAAACATATAATTGGCAATACCAATTGTTTTAGAGCGACACTACCTAATTTCCTGTAGCGGTCACGGTTTTGATATTCGCCTTGTTGGGAGGTTGCCACCTGTCAAGGAGGATTCGAATGGATTCTCAAGGATAAGTTATATCTCAAGGGACACCTTCACCTAAGATTTATCTCCATAAAAGGCCTCATGCATGAGGTGGAAACAATTTATTAATGACTTCCAACAAATTCCTAAAAATTAGCAGTTTGTCTCTTTGATTGTTGCCACCTATATCCAAGGCTTAGAATCCAATGGAGGAGATGGGATTCGACCTCCTAAGGTTATTTGGATGCTATTTTCTATTTAAATAAGGATATATCTCGAGGATAAGGGGTTGGATTCATGATCCAAGAGAGGAGAGAGCTAGAGGAACAATTTGTTTGCTCAATTGTAAGCCTAAGGGCTTGTTGTAATTAGCATTTCTGCCATTAGAGATTCATGAGAGTTGCTTATCAGACTTTGTGTTCTTTTTTATCATTTTATATTTTCATCTTTCTTGAGTAATATTTACATATTTTTAAGATCAAAACCTGCCTTAGGTTATTGAATTCATGAGCTGCAAAGGATTTGTGGTAATTGCTTGTTAATCACAGATTATTGTTCAATCACTCTTTAATCTATATTACAGAAATGATCTATTTTATGTGGATATTATTCTCTTTGTTTACCTTCTATTATTCTATCCATCTTTGCATAATCCTTTTTTCTGGTAGGCAACTTGATTTCCTTTGATCTGTAGGATGTTATGACTCTATGCCCAATGGAATGTATTTGCAGCAGTCTGATGCCCTCCTTTTTACTCTTCTCTTGTTGATCCACCTATTCAAACTATTTTAAATCATTTATATTTCTATGTTACCAAGATTACTCTCATTTGCAGTCTTGGAGTGACTCTTGGAGTGATAACATAATTGGCGTCATTGCCAGGGACAGATTTGAGCAGATTGAAAAGCTCCCTGGGAAGAATGACATTGCACAACTCCAACTTTAGATGGTGACTGAAGTTGGAAACCTTCAAGACTTTACATTCACCATGGCGAATCCATTGTTCAAAATATGTTGGTGACTCCACTGGAATGAGACCAATTAAATGGCTATGAAGGCTATCCTGGCCAGGAGGTTTTCCCCACTCAATTTCTCAGCCATAGATGTTTATCCACATCCTGTGCCTCTTATTGGTGAATGAAAAGATATGCTTCTTAGATTTTATGAAGGTAAGGATGACATCCCTATTGAGCATGTTCAATAATTTCATTCTTTGATGCAACAACTTGACATCCATCATGAAGATATTTTGATGAAAATGTTCATGTGTTCATTGGATGGGGATGCACATAAATGGTATTTCTCATTACCCCCTTCCAAAATTTCATCCTTGAAGGATTTCCATAGAGTATTCAATGAACATTGCAAAAGGTTTTATCCCTTTGAAAGTATTTGTCATAATTGTTGTGAGGGATATGTAGAATGTTTTCAGGATTTGTTAGATTACTCTGTCGAATATAAAGATGAAAACGATTTTATTCACTGTCCAAATGAAAGCATAAAGAATACTCCTATATTTGGAGAGGAAAACATTCATAACTTTGTTTCAGATGAAAATCATGTGTATGAACAACTAGAAGCAACAATTACTGATTTTCTTGAAATGGATATTTTTAAAAATTATATTCTTGATGAAAATTTTGTTTTAGAGGTTGATCATAGGTATGAAGGGCAGCCTGTTTTTTATGAATATTCTAGTGATGATGAGTAGCAATCTTATCCTATATTTGATCACTATGAAGACAGGAAATATGATGTAGAGGTTGGCCTTGTCATAGAAGACATAACCCGAAGATTTGACCAGGAGTAGCCCTTACTTGAGGCACATGAAGAGATCGTTTATACATAGCCAAAAGTAAATCAACAATCATCAGTTGATTAGCAACCACCTACATCAATCCTTCTTCCACTTGTACCCACAGTTTACAGTAATAAACTTGAAGGGGAAAAATAAATATGCTATCAGTCCCATGTGTTTTATCACCATTTTCATGACCCTGTAGGGGTGTATATGGAGTTGTATTTCTCAAATGTTTTGGAACCTGTAAACTTTATTGTGTCGGCAACTGTCAGAGGAGATATAGGAAATGTTTTCAAACCATTGTCATATTCCTCTTGTTTGTTATTAATCATTGGCATTATAAATACTCATGTAAACAAGTTTCTTGAATGGATTTGGTGGAATTTTTCCTTCACCTAGCCCATTGTAAAAGTCAGTTAGCTTAGGTTTTGTACATAAATAAGATCCATCAAGAGCAGGTGTGTTTTCTTTTTGTTTGAAAGTAGAGTAATATAAGTTTTCAATATGTTGTCTTCAACATGATGTAGAAGAGCATGAATCCACAAGCCCAAAGGATAAGGCACTGAAACTACAAGAGTTCTTAGAGCCTCACAGGGAGGACTCTATCCCACTTGGAGCCTATGTTAGCACAAGATTAGTTAAGGTGCTAAGTGTCAAGAACAAGCATTGAAAACACTCTCACAAGGTTCCAAGCATCAAAATCACCCATGTATTTACTCTACCTAATTTCATATAGACACACTGGAGGGTGCTACCTAAATTCTAGTGGAAAATGAATTGTGCAGAGTTATTTTACTAGTTTTGAGTCACTAACTTGAAACTTGTATTATGAAAAATTGAGAAGATATTTTTGAAAACTGGAAGAGGTTTTTGTTCATAACATTCCAAATAACAAAAAAATCTCTCATTTTTTCAAAATTTTGTATGGTTTGAGAGATATTAGACATATAATTGGCACTACCAACTATTTTACAGTGGTGCTACCTAATTTCCTGTAGCGGTCACGGTTTTGATATTCGCCTTGTTGGGAGGTTTCCACCTGTCAAGGAGGATTAGAATGGATTCTCAAGGATAAGTTAGATGTCAAGGGACAACTTCAACTAATATTTAGCTCCATAAAATGCCTCATGCATGATGTGGAAACAATTTATTAATGACTTCCAACAAATTCCTGAAAATTAGCAGTTTGTTAGATTTTTGTCTCTTTGATTGTTGCCACCTCTATCCAAGGCTTAGAATCCAATGGAGGAGATGGGATTCAACCTTATAAGGTTATTTGGATGATATTTTATATTTAAGGAAGGATATTTCTTGAGGATAATGGGTTGGATTCATGATCCAAGAGAGGAGAGAGCTAGAGGAACAATTTATTTGCTCAATTGTAAGCCCGAGGGCCTGTTGTAATTAGCATTTCTGCCATTAGAGATTCATTAGAGTTTATTATAAGAATTTGTGTTCTTTGTTATCATTTTATCTTGTCATATTTCTTGATTAATATTTACATATTTTGAAGATCAAAAGATGCCTTTGGTTATTGAATTCATGAGCTGCAAAGGATTTGTGGAAATTGCTTGTTAATCATAGATTATTGTTCCAACACCCTTTAATCTATATTACAGAAAGGATCTTTGTTATGTGGATATTATTCTCTTTGTTTACCTTCTATTATTGTATCCATCTTTTCATAATCCTTTTGTCTAGTAGGCAACTTGATTGCCTTTGATCTGTAGGATTTTATGACTCCATGCCCAATGGAATGTATTTGCAGTAGTCTGATGCCCTCCTTTTTACTCTTCTCTTGTTGATCCACATATTCAAGCTATTTTAATCCATTTATATTTATATGTTACCAAGATTACTCTCATTTGTAGTCTAGGAGTGACTCTTGGAGTGATAACACATAGGATCACCGGATTGAGCATGCAGGGACCTGACCCGTAGGACTTTTACTCAGGAAAGGCTATAGATCACACATTGGAACAAAGAATCAAAGACACATATGGTGATGTAGAAAAGAGGACACAAGGCTACAAGGTAGCTTCCATCCAGAATGGCGCAGTGTGCTTGGCCTACTAGCTGATCATATGAAAGCTTGTGAGAAAGAAGAAACCTACACAGGTCATAGGATTCATTGTTGACCTCACCGAGAAATGTATAGAAGGACTCTAGATGAACTAGGTGAAGTACTTGGTCAACCAGCTGGAATTAGGCTGTCGCGAAGCTCAGGATCAAGGATATGAGTTCCACTTTAGCTGGCTCCTGATGCTCATCTCATTTACCACTTGGGAGATGCCAGAAGGTGCGAGCTTCCTGGACATTGAGCCATTCAAGCCACTTGCTGTGAAGTTCACCACACTTTGGTACTTGAGAGACATGGGAAAACAATGGCAGTCGAACGCAGTCTTTCATACCTATTATCTCCAACTGAAGAGGGATATTGAATAAGAATCTTGCATGACGCCAAACACCCTATACCAGTTCAGACCTCTCATGAAGTTTTGTGCATATCAACACTTCATATACATCACTGTGCAAGAAGATGAGCATAAAGAGGATCTTCAAACATACTATACGCTCATAGAGGAGGACCTCGAGGAGATAACTAAGGATTGGTTAGCAAAACTCCTTATCCCTGCTGACCCTGAAGATATGTATGATCCCAAACTTGATAGTTTGGAGGCCGCTCACAAAGAACACGACACAACCAGAACCAACAGAAGGAAGAAGACCAAAGAATTCCAAGACTTGAGCAGTGCGTCGGAAGAAACCACTTCAGTATCACCTGGATGAGGAAGTGATGATGAAGTAGAGGAAACAAATGGAAAAGAATATCAGCAGAACCAAGGTGAAGTAACACCGCCCAAGGATCTTGTTGATGAGGCTAATCCCTCAAAGAAAAGGAAGGTTTCCCCCATGAAACCTACCTCACAAAAGAATTCAAGAGCTAGAAAAAACACGATGCGAAATGTTCTCAAGGTCGATGACTTCAACTTTATCATCGCAGCTGTAAACGATGCCTCATGGGACATCTTGCAGAGACATGAATCCAAGAAAGAGGAGATGTATGAAATAATCAAGGTTGAACTCATAGGGGTACATTAGGCCCTTTAGGCCAGTTGCGCAGTTTCCATTGCGCCCTTGCCTTCAGAAGAACAAGAGTTGGGAGATGAGCCTTCCCAACTCTATAGACTAGCCGATGCGACCGAAGCTCAACTTCATCGTGCACAAGAAGAAATAGAATAGGCCACAGAGGCCCTAAAGAAATTGCAAGAAGTAGTCATAGAGCAACGTCAAGTTGCGCAGTAGGAGAAGGCTGATCTCCAGACAAAGTTTGAAGAGGAGAAATAACAGAAAGAGCAGTTGCTCGTAGAGTAGCTTGGAGTCAAAGAAGAAGTAAGAAGAGAAATTCACTCTGTGACGGGCTTAGAGCCAAAGACAGAAGATCGAGTGGAGAATCAAGTAGCGCAACTCGCGGAAGCTATCCAGTAGCTACAACAAAGAATATAATACTTAGAAATTAGAACAGTTCCCAACACTCCACCGGATGTATGATATTAGAGAGAAGAAACTGCTCGAAGTGTAGTTGAAAGAATCAAGGCCCTCACCATGGAATCCAAACAAATAAGTGATCGCAGTGCCCAGACTTATGAGCGACTCACCAAGGATCCTGAATTAAAGGCACTAGAGTCACAACTCTAGGAGGAAAAGTAGCAAGCAGAAACAATACAGGTGCAGTTGAAGCCCCTATCAGCCATTGAGAGGATGAAACAATCATAAGAACACTGCACTTCTCAAGAATAGGTCCCCATCATTCATAGAAAATTCATGGAAGTGACTCAGAGACTCCAAACAATACAGGATGAGTCTTGACAATTGTTCGCAGAGATTGAAGGCCGAGGAGAAGAGATGGAGCAAGTCGTCACTACAACTGAATAAGGCTTAGAGGGACCTGTCAATGAAGCAGTTGTACAAGATTTTGCCAAGCAGGAGGTTGTGGCACATCAACAGGTCGAAGAAGATTGAGCCAAGCTCGAAGCTTTTGAAGCAGAGCTACCCAAGCCAGAGTGACTCGGGATGAGTCATAGGTGAGTGTTGGGGGCATGTTGGCCCTTGACCAATTTTTGAGGATCCTTGGTCATGTTTGACCTACTTTTGGGACGTCGACATGATATCGAAGGTGGAGATAAAGTCGAAGAAGATATCATGGGATATCGGCCCCTTTTTAGGGATTTTTGGGTTTTGGGCTTATGTAACGGGTATGGGGATGTCGACCCATGGGTTTACCCATGTTTAGGCCCTTTTTGTAATGTATAAATAGAAATCTAGGAGATGTAGAAAGTAGTTTGATCTATGTGATAGAAGAGAGGTTTTGTGCTAAGTGCTAGTTGCTTATTGCAGTTGGTGATTGTAAATTCTTTGTGCATACTGTGTGAGATTTCCAGAGCTAAGTGAAAGTGATTGTAAGAGATGCTGGAAGGCTTTGTGTTGTAATTCAGGGAAGGACGATCTAGCGAAGTGCACATATATCATGTCATTTGTGGAGTAAGATATCAAGGCTCCGTGCATGTATAATATTGATGGAATGCAATAAAGAAGAAGAAGAGTTGGTGGACGTAGCCCCAGGGTGGGGGTGAACCACGTATATCTTGTGTTTTGGTTGCTTTGTGCTTTGTACTAGTTCTCTTGTTTATGTGATTAAATGCTTAATGCATTGATATATGCTTAGGAGAATCTAATATGATAGCTAAGTGTTGAATAATGTGACTGAATGCTAGATCTGATCTATGTTGGTATGCTTAGTGCTTGGATCTATTGAATCTATATGAATACTACATTGATCTGTTAATTACGGTTTAGATGTTCTATGGAATATTGATGAATTATAACTGCTAAGTTCTCTATTAAGGTGTTACAATTACATATATGTGTCCTATCTAAGGTTGCAGACATCTGAGTCCTACAACTGCCCCTACCTCTACCTCGGGTGAGACTTCATCTGCTTCACAGGTGTTGTCGAAAGGGTCGGTAGTTAGGGTTTTGTTGGTGCATTGTTGTAAGAGTTGAACCCTGGGTCTACCCCTGTGCCAACAAATTTCTCAACGCAGGTGTTATTCACCCTAGTATGATCCCCTACTCTTCTCCTATGGTCATGATCCTTAATAAAGAAGGTCCTTAAGACAAATTTCCCATTCATGTCATTGATGACCTCTTGGACGAATTGAGTGGTGCCTAGTTCTCTACTAAACTTGATATTCATTCTGGCTACCACCAGATATGTATGAATGAGGTAGACATTCCTAAGACTACATTTCGAACTCATGAGGGCCACTATGAGTTTTTGTTCATTCTCTTTGGCTTGTGTAATGCTCCATCCACTTTCCAAAGCCTCATGAATCATGTATTCTATCCTTTTCTATGTCATTTTGTCTTAGTTTTCTTTGATGACATCCTCATATATAGTAACACTTGGACAACCCATGTTTCTCATGTGGATCGAGTTCTCCATCTACTCTCTCAACACCAACTTTTCCTCAAACAATCTAAATGTGCTTTTGGTGCCTCAGAAGTCGAGTACTCAGTTCATCTTGTTGGCAAGGTTGGTGTTAGGGTGGATCGTAAAAAGATTGAAGCTATGCAATATTGGCCTCACCCAAAGACTCTCAAAATCTTGTGTGGATTTCTGGGTTTAACAGGTTATTATCGCAAGTTTATTAAGAATTATGGAAATATTTCGGCACCTCTAACTACTCTCCTTAAAAATAATTCTTTCACTTGGACTCT
>SNQJ01S0002165.1:209502-233580 GCA_010110895.2 Picea sitchensis | reverse complement strand
GCCAGGAGATTCCTGCATAGAGTGCAGTTGAATTCCTCCGCATAGAGTGCGTCTAGGAGGCTCTATAGTTAAACTCTCATTCTCGCTCACCCAGAAGTTGAATTGGGTTGACAGAGCGTGCAGGTGAAATGCAGGTCAAGGTCGAAGCCTCAGCAGGGAGTTTGAGCAAAGGAAGGTAGAGACTGTTGTCTCTGTGAACGCGCAGTGTCTGGATGACTTCAACACTTTGAGAGCTGTTGGAAGTCGAGAATGTAAAACGCACGCGGAAGGTCTCTGAAGGAGTCCGAGAAATCAAGATCAGGAGCGATAGTTCTTTCTCGACATAGTGAGAATACACCCAGGAGATATTCCTCAAGAGGAAGAGAATCGACGACTTGAATCGTCGGGGAGGTTTGTGAAATCTCGCTGATCGTAGGATCGTGGGGAAGTTGCGCGAGATTTAGTCCTTTAGCGCAGGAGGTAAGACCCAATGCCCATCGGGGTTCGATGTTCGTAGTTTGGTGAGGTAAGAGTTTATACCTTGCGAAATTGCGAGTCGCGATTTCCCGAATTTATCAGGATCGTTGATCGTGACAAGGACAGGTGGCACGAATCCGGAGAATCGGGGTTTCGACATTCGTGATTTCCCAATGAAAGGAATTCATGACAGTTGAAATCGCGATCCCGCGATTCCCAATCGCACGAGCGGAGGAGTGACGTAGCTGAGTGGGACCTCCAGAGCGGGTGGAGGACAGGTGTCATCGGACTTCGGGGTTTCGGCGTTTGGCATTTCGGGGTTTTCGACCATGAAGAAAACTTGTATCGTGGATTCGCGATCCGCGAACTCCCGAAGAGGACGTGGCAGCGTGGGACCTGAAGACTCTAGTGAAGTACAGGTGGCGATTTACCGAAGTTCGAAGGCGGGAAGTCCAATTCTGCACGTGCTATCGAAGTTCGAGGTTCGGGACTTTGTGGTCTCAAGGATTCGTGACATCGCATACTCTGATTTCCCGATAGGGTGGGAGCATTGACCGTTGACCATCGGGGATCGGGGTTGGGAGCTGCATGTGAACCATGCCCACATGAACCGCAAATTCCCGAATCGCGATTTACTGATTTCCGAAGAGGAGATCGTCGAAGGAGTTTACTATGGGTAACTCCCAAGGGGAGGTGGAAGAGCTTTGACTCTTCGGGCCAAAATTAGAGAAGGTCCTGGGGAGAGAAGGGTGGAACCGTGGGGTTGCAGGTGCCTTGCGTCAGAGTGGTATCAGAGCCAAGATTTCTCTGTTTTATGTAGCAGAGAGGAAGAGAAGACGTAATTCCACCGAGAAGAGGTAGGCAATCACCCAATCCAGAGAAGGAGAGGGAGTTGTCCAGGGAAAGAAGAAGTCATGGACAGAATGTAGAAATGGAGAGGGAAATACGAAATCCTCGTGCTAGAATGGAAGATATGGAAGCAGCGCAGAGGCGCACAGTAGATACAGGAGATCTGAGTGACTCTGAAGGCAAAGCTGATGTTGTACCGCAAGGTGGAGTTGCAGCAGAAGATGCAGCAAATGAGCGATTAATCAAGGCTATCGCCAGGATGAGCGCAAAGGTGAGGATGGACATTCCAGCTTACGAGGGAAGCCTGGATGCNTCTCGCTCACCTAGAAGTTGAATTGGGTTGACAGAACGTGCAGGTGAAGTGCAGGTCAAGGTCGAAGCCTCAGCAGGGAGTCTGAGCAAAGGAAGGTAGGGACTGTTGTCTCTATGGATGCGCAGGGTCTGGACGACTTCGACACTTTGGGAGATGTTGGAAGTCGAGCACGTAAAAACGCGCGCGAAGGGCCTCTGAAGGAGTCCGAGACATCAAGCTCGGGAGGGATAGTTCTTTCTCGACATAGTGAGAATACACCCAGGAGATATTCTTCAAGAGGAAGAGAATCGACGACTTGAATCGTCGGGGAGGTTTGCGAAATCTCGCTGATCGTAGGATCGTGGGGAAGTTGCGCGAGATTTAGTCCTTTAGCGCAGGAGGTAAGACCCAACACCCATCGGGGTTCGGCGTTCGGAGTTTGGTGAGGTAAGAGTTTATACCTTGCAAAATCGCGAGTCACGATTTCCCAAATTTATCGGGGCCGTTGATCGTGACAAGGACAGGTGGCACGAATCTGGAGAATCGGGGTTTCGGCATTCGGGATTTCCCAATGCAAGGAATTCGTGACAGCTGAAATCGCGATCCCGCGACTCCCGATCGCACGAGTGGAGAAACGACCTAGAAGTGTGGGACCCCAGGTACTTGTGGGAGACAGGTGGCGAGATCTCGGGGAATCGACACCTCGGCACTCAGGGTGTTTAGATATAGAGTATTTATATCGCGAGGTGCGATATCCCGATAGGGACAACCCTGACATGTGAAAGTGTTGACCCGTTGACCCATCGGGGTTCGGGTTTTAGAGCTGCTTGTGAACTGTGTTCGCGTGAACCGCGAATTCCCGAAACACGAATTCTCGATTTGCGAAGGGGAGATCGTCGAAGGAGGTTTGCTGTGGGTAACTCCCGAGAGGAGTGGAGAGCATTGACTCTTCGGGCCATGTGTCAGAAGGTCCTGGTGGGAGCGGCTGCTCGCTGAGGGGCAGGTTGCAGTCAGAGTAGTCCTTATGCAAGAGGGTCAGCCTTTGGACTTTACCAGAAAATAACTATCAGAGCGAAATTTGGGTAAATCAATCTATGAAAAGGAAATTTTGGCTATTCTGCATGCCGTGGATATTTGGTGCCTTTATATATTGGGGAATCGCTTCCAAATTAAGATAGATCATCAAAGCCTCAAGTATTTTTTGGAACAATTCCTTTCCTCCCCAGAGAAAAAAAACAGGGTGACTAAGCTCTTTGGATATGATTATGAGATCATTTACAAGAAAGGTACAGACAATGTGGTTGCTGATGCACTTTCCAGAAAATATGAAGCTGAAGGGTCCCTTTTTTCTCTCTCCTTCATTGTACTAGATTAGTTCCAAGATGTTTTCTAGGAATGGCTACACGATCCCAAAATTTTGCATCTGATACAACAATTGCAGGCCAGTTCTCCAGTTTCCCTAGGGTACTCTTGGAACAATCATGAGCTTCGGTACAAATGTCATTTGTATTTAAGTAAACAGTCAAAACTTAAATCCACGGTACTTTCCGAGCTTCATGCTACACCCACTGCTGGGCACTTAGAGTTTACCAAAACCTATGACCAGGTCAAATGTTCTTTTTTCTAGGATGCTATGAAACAAAACGTTTGCAATTTTTTGGCAGAATGTGATGTTTTTCAATGCAACAAGGGAGAAATAGTCAAAGATCATGGCACACTACAACCACTTCCGATTCCACCTGCTATTTGGAGGGATATCTCTATTTATTTTATTGTAGGCTTACCTAAATCGGGAAATAAATCAGTCATCACGATGGTAGTTGATCGTCTTTGCAAGTATGCGCATTTATGTGCTCTTCAAAACCAATTTACAGCCTCCATTTTGGCTCAATTTTTCATGGATCAGGTCTTCAAGCTTCATGGCATGCCTCATTCTATTGTTTCTGATTGCGACCCAACTTTCACAAGCAATTTTGGGCAAGAACTGTTCAAGCTACAAGGTACCCAATTGCATCTCAGCGCAACTTATCATCCCCAAACTAATGGTCAAAATGAAGTTGTCAACAAGTGTTTGGAAACATATTTGAGGTGTTTTTCATCGGAATGGAAAGATCAATGGGCTCAATGGTTACCACTATTTGAATGGTGGTACAACACTTCTTACCATACAACTACCCGCATGACTCCTTTTGAAGTGGTATATGGACAAAATCCACCTTCAGTTCTCACGTACTTTCCAGGTGTCTCGAAGGTCCAGGCGATTGACCAAATGCTTACAGATCAAGAGGCTATTCTTCGTACCCTCAAAGAGAATTTGGTCATGGCCCATAATCACATAAAGAAACAGGAAGATCAAGGTCACTTTGAACGTCAATTTGCAGAAGGAGATCAAGTGTTTCTTCGACTGTAACCTTATAAGCAAAATTCCCTCAAGGATGACCATTTTCAGAAACTAGTGCCCAAAATTTATGATCCTTATACTGTTCTCATGCGTGTGGAAAAAGTGGCCTATCATTTAGCTTTTCCTAGTCATTCTAAGCTCCATCTTGTTTTTCATGTTTCCTGCTTAAACAAGATGATTGGAACTAAGTGCCAAACTCAAACCAACCTTCCCTAGTTGGACAAATAAGGATCCATTTGGCTACATCCACAAGCATTTTTGGACCAACGTAAGCATCGTTTACGTCAACGGACCATCAAGGAAGTGTTAGTCCAGTGGAAAGATACAACTCCTATAGATGCCACTTGGGAACCGACTACCATTCTGTAGCAATTGCCTCATCTCAAGCCTTAAGGAAAAGGATGTTTTTAAGGGGTAGGACATGTTAGGGAATTAACTCCTCACATAGGTAGAATAATATATTTCCATGTAATAAAGGTCAATATTAATAAGGCCTAGCAATAGGGAAGAATAAGTCAAATGTAAGAAGACCTAATAGAAGCTCTCGCTTCTAGAAGGATCTTCCTCTAGATTTTACTTTTGGATAGACATATTTAGTATAAATAGCAGTAGAGGGTATGAGAAGTTTTTTCTTGGATATTATTGTAATAGAGATTTTATCTTCTCGAGGTTTCCCCCTCAAAGAGGCAAGTAAACATTTCTCTCAGTGATCAAAGTTCTCTTTATGGTGTTATTCCAATATTATTCTAGTATTATTGTGGTATTGTTCTGGTTATATCATTGTTTATCTGCCATTTATAGCTAATTATTTTTGTTCTGCATACTATTTTATATTTGGAATATTACATTCATACACATATGCTAGATGGATGAGGGAGAGGTGTGGCAGCATCCCTGTCATGGCCTAGTAGCACTCCCACCGTGACCTGAGCTAAGGTTAGAAACTACCTTGTTCTGAGATGTTCACGGTGTTGTGAGGGTGGACTGTGATAGTCGTTCATGAGGATTTCTGAGGGGCATGCAATAAGGCAGATTCCTTAATCCTCAGTAAATCCTTAGCCTCACACAAGGTCGACAAGTGGATTATTGAATCCAAGCATCGTACAACTTCCAAACTAGTCAATGGCGAGTGGCACCCTTTGAACACGTAGGTGTGTCTTGAAGGGCACGTTGCATAAATAAAAAGTGAGTCAATTAAAATATATAAGACCTTAGAAAATAAAGTGAATGCCTAGACCCCTTAGAAAATAAAAACAATTAATTAAAGTTGATAGAAAAGAGAAATTCATTTATATGATTTTATGTTGAATTTGAAGAGAACATAATAAAATCTAAGTTTATTTGTATGCTTAATAAAATCCTAGAAATGGTAGGATTGGGTCTAAGGGATATTATACTAAATAGACTTTAGTAAAGTGAGAATTGGAATACAAATCTAGACGTGTTCACAATGTGTGCATGAAATAAATAAAAATGAATTTTTAATTAAGAGAAAATATATTCATGAGAGAGTGGGTGGTCATCATAGAGTTAGTATCTTAAGTTAATCAACCACTAAAATCCTAACTAAGATAAGAGTCCTAATCAAACTCCAACTGTAAATTAGTTAGGGGACACAATAAAAGAGGAATTGGAGAACTAAGAGACAACTAGGAGGAAATTTAAGAACTAATTGTGGGTGTGAGGGAAAATGCTTAATTATTTAAATAAAAAAGGGATTTAACATGTGAAAATTGAGGAGTATGACAGGTGTTGTGGGTGAATAATATTTAATTTAATTATTAAAAATTACCTAATTTTGCATGAGATGACAAGTGTCAAGGTGAATTTTCCTATGGAAAGAATGGTAAGTAAGAGAGAAATTACCTTATTGTTGGATTAATGAAATGCTAGTGAAATTTGTATTGACTACATTTACTTTTGTGAGTTGGGTTCAAGCTTGTGAAAGAGGTGGAAGCCTCTCCTTGCAAGGGAAATTTTGTGCTATTGATATATGGTTTTATGTGTGTGGCTCCTTTGCGTATCGGGGGGATAAGGGGGAATAAGAGTACCCCTAGTATTGGCAGGGAGGTACCGGTGAAGTCATTGGATTAATAGGCGAAGGTAGACACAAGTTTCACAAGTTTTTGGAAGGAACGTTACACAAATTTGTGAGATGAGCTTTTCTCAGATTCCTTTCAAATTTGAAGATTTCTTTAATAGCATCAATACACTGGTCACAATATTTCAATTGTTATTTATTTGAGTACAAAAAACATTAAATTTGAATACTGATTATGCATGGGCTATGGATTTAATCGATATATTATTCGTACAAATTAGTAATGTTTGAAAAAAAATATTGTATGGAGAAAATGATGAATTAATAAGTTATTATTGTAACTTCATGTACTTTTATAAACTTGTGTGTAGATGTATGGAGAAACTGAGTTACATTCCTATAAATTACATGCATTCTTTTTATTACAGATTGTAGATAGATCGTATGGTGAAATTAATGATTATTCCTATAATCCTACTAGTATTAAACAAAAAATTTATGTATCTATATGAAGGTTAAATTGGAATGTGAGTCTGGTAACATTATGTATTATTCCATATATGCATGGATCGAATGAATGGGTCAAAACAAATTTCTATAAATAATACATTTGCAATTCATGATGTCTTTAAACTTTGTGTCGATAGGAAGAATTATTTGAATCTTTAACAACAACCTATTCTTTTAGCTTAAGAATATTGTTGTATCATGTGGTTAATAAAAAACAAATTGTGCCACAACAATACCTCCTTCACCTAGAATTTTGTAAATGTTTCTGCTAAGTCTAGATCATACTCAAATTCTTGATGGAAATTTTTTCCTATTGCATATTAATTGAGAGATTCTACTTGGGTGATTGTTCCTACATTATATTTATGATTGATATGTCCGTAGCAAATTTATTGTTTATTATGTATTTGATAATAATTGTATTGGCTCACTCTAGTCATAGTGTTATTTATTGTGAGAGAATTATAATGCATCTTGTTGTGGGTCTCTGTGATGGGGACATCCTTATTTTCCTCACTAACTCTTTGAGAGTTTTAAGCTGGCACAATAAAAAAACAAATTTTATCTTTTAAAAAGAGGAATCGCAAATTTGTTCCCTGAATTTTAAATTATCGACTTTATTTAAGAATATGTTAAACTGGACTTAATAATTCTCGAGTTTTTCTAGAAAGTAGAAGAGAAAACCTTTAAACCTCATCGTGATCATCCAAGATCAGTACTTGGTATTTATCCAATGATGAGTATTTGAGTATGACAGGAGTATAGACCTAAAATTTCCTGTAAATTGATTTTCGTCCTTGTTGTTGATTATTGACGATTTTTCTTGAGTGTGCAGGACACATGACAGGTTATGGATGTTGATGGAATCAATGGACTTCCTTGAAGTCCAGATTGAGTCAGGTAGTGAATTGTATTTTGATTGAGTATTTCATTTACGCACTTGTGGCATATTATTGATTACAATATGATTTATGTGTATGGATTATTCGCACATGTTTTATCAGTGGATGCAATATTGATGACGCTTTCTCATCCGACTCACATAAGGAGTAGAGGGGCCATGCACAGAAACCAGACATTGAGGGAGAAGTGTGGCAACATCCCTGTCACAACCTACTAGAACTCCTGCCATGGTATGAACTGTAGTTTAATGATTACCTAATTCTAGAGGTCCATGATGTCATGAGGGCGGACTGAGACAATCACTCACAAAGATTCTAAGAGGTGTGGAATAAGGAAGAGTCCTTATTCCTTATAATCCCTTAGTCTCTCATAAGGTCGACCGAGTGGATTTTTGACTCCAAGGGTTGGAAAAAACTTCCAAAAACCATTCAAAGTCAAGTGGCACCCTTGGAGCATGGAGGTGCATCTTGAAGGGCACATCACGTAATTAAAAACTTGAGTCAATAAATCTAGGTGACCTAGAAAAAATTTAAATGATTAGACCCTTTTGGATTAAAATTATTAATTAAACAATGAATTTATTAATTATAAATCTCAATAAAATTCTAAACCTAAGTATACAACTGATTCTAAGTATAAATCTAATTAAGGGACTAAATGAATTATGACATAAGTTTAAATATTGGAGAATAATAAAACTCTAGGAAAAAGGGGAATAAAATCTAAAGATTGGATAAATTGCACATGTGTGCATGAAAATAATAAGTAGGTATTTTTAAAATAGAAAAAACAAAATATGAGAGAGTAGGTGTACACATAGAATAGTATCTAGAGTCAAGCTACCACTAGTATAACTAGAAGATGACTCATATTCCAACTCTAACTAAGATCTAGTTAGGAGATACTCATTAAATGAGAATCTGGGGAACAAAGGGACAACTAAGAGAGAAAATAGGAACACATTGGGGAATGTGAGGGAGATTGGATTTTAAATAAAATAATAATGGTAATTACTTGTGAAACTTAGGGAGAGTGTGACAAGTGTGTGGATGAATAATCATAATTAATTTAATCTAAAATGTTAACTATTTGTGCATAAGGACATGTGTGAGTGAGGAAATTTCTATAAAACAAATGGTGAAGAAGGAAAACATATCTCACTTATTATTGGTAAGGTTATGCTGCCAAAATTATCGGGGACTGTGTTTTACTTGTGAGAGTTGGGATACCAAGCTTGAAGAAAGAGTGGAAGCTCTACCTTGCGAGGCAGGCTTGGAGCTATTGTTTTTGGTTTCTTTTGTGTAGCCCCTTTGCAGCTCGGGGGGCTAAGGGGGAAGAAGAGTACCCTTAGCATTGGATGGGAGGTACTAGTGAATTCTATGGATTAGTGGATCAAGGAAAGGATGTCGCGAAAATTCAAAGTTGAAATTCATCCTACACCATCAAGCTTTTGGTTATAGTATTTGTTTTTATTATTGTTGTTGATAGATGGAATCCGTTGTATATTGATTAAACATGATGCATGATACATTTTAATAATTTTTCTATTCAATATATGTATATATACTCTCCCATGCCATATATGAAATGGATCATTTCTAGTTGCACTCCTTAAAAATGATCTAACGCTCCATTGAAGAGCATCCATGTTAAAATTGTTGTATAGAATTTTTTATTCATAAAAGAGTATATGTGGGAGTTTTACTGTCAATTTAATAATAATTATAAATATATATCGTCATTCTATTGAATATTACAATTCTGTACAAATCAAATCATGAGTGTGTAGCCCAACCATTTTTACTTCAGAGTGACATAGTCCTGTGCGACCCTTTCTCCTCTTAAGACCAAACCAACTGATAAAAAAAATGGGGCTAGGGCACAACTACGGGTTCCTACTGCTTCACCATTCGACCGTACCATTGCAAGACAATATTTCCTTATGGAATTAATCTCTTCGCTTACGTCAAGCCAACATTTCTAGTGATGCTAAGGAAACCCATACTTTCCCTATGTCAACATTACTCTTGTAGTCACATCAATCCTACATTGCATTGAATGGATTAATTTTAATCGTTAAAATTTGCATTTCAGAAAGAGTGGTGTATTGTAATTTAAATAATCTCTTAGTATTTTCAAAATCTAAAAATAATTATAAATAGGTTGATTGATTACTTAGACAACATATGAATACTATAATGATGATTACAATCTTAAATTCATTAACATTGGTAGACTGACTTGACGAAAACCATTACACCTTACGCCTACAGAAAGGAAGTAGTTAACTACTTACTCTTGGAGTTTAATCAATTCCAATTGTACATAAGGTTAGTACACAAGTTTCACATTAAGGAATAATATACACCTTGATGATAATTGGCTTCCTTTCAATATTGACACTACGTTATCTAGTTGAATTTAAATTGTTAATTGTTACTTTTTCACAATGTTATTTAAGTTGAGTGATGTACTTGTTTTGTTTCCATTCCTTGAAAGAAAGAATGTTACCATATTGTCATGGTTGGGCTTAGGTAAAGGACTACTTAATTGTTTGTTCCAAGGAAATGAGTATATTTTTTTGTGTATCTGCTTGTACTATGATGTTCAATTACTAGTGGGGGTCGTTATAATCTCACATTATAAATTGCTAAATGTGTTAGGTATTAAGTTTTGTTATTTATGGATTATAGAATGAATTTCATATAATAATCATGTATTGGCGTTGATGATGATGTGGCAATTATGTAGCATTTCGGAATTGAGAATCCTTAGAACTCATGTCATCATTGAGATTTTCCTAAATAATTTGAGGCGTAAATTGACGCAATCTTATTAAAATAAATGTGATGAGTTTGTATGCTTGAATCATGACAACTTAGAAACTTGTAAAATCAGCATTGTATTTAAGTAGTTCTTAAAATAATGGTTGATCATCCCTTGGTATTGATGAAAATTCTTTTTATTTCTTAAATGTGAGTTTAGTTGAAAACTGACTAGGTTGAATTGGGATGTAGATACCTTCATGTTCATCAAAATGATTGTCGGTCCTGAGACTTTAAATGATCAAAATAGATCAGATGAATCTTGGACTTTGAGTGTTGATTATGTGTCTTGAAGGTCCTAACCTTGCAGGGTAGGATATGAGCAGGTGTAATTGATGATTTTTGCTATTCTTTATATTCTAGATGATACTGAATATTCATGTGTTATGCCAATTAAATTTCTAGGTTGTCGTATCGTTGTTAATTCTTGTTGATTTCATAGTTGGTATTATGGTTCATTGAATAATTGTAATGATGTTGGGAATCAACACATAGAATACTTATCGTTATCATTGTATTTTTTTTTTGCTTGTGTATTTGTCGTAATGATGATTTCTTAATTTGTTTCATACACACAAAAAAATATGTGTTACCTTTTGTTGTGTGAATGGAAGTTGTTTCATATGATATCAAAGAGGGTTCAACCTTGCGACATTGGACCATTACGTTTTCCACTGTTTTAAATAAATGATTAAAATTATATCGCTAATTAAATTTTGAAATTGTACATGCAGGTACTCATGGCTGGAGGATGCAAGGGAAGTAGACGAAATTGTGTTGGATGAAGAGGTGTGACACCTACGATAGTATCCACACTAGAAGGGTTTAATGCTCAGGGAGATGAGCAKATTACTGAGCAGGCGAAGGTTGTTGTGGGAGATGTGGTAGGTATGATGAGAGACTTCCATAGGATGTTAGAGGCATTGATTAATCCCYTGGATCGACATGAGGGCAGAGCATATGTACCCAATGAGGGTTCACAGTGTGCTCCAACTGGTAGTATTAGTATGCATAGAGAACAAGAGAAGGTAAAGATTTCTCAGTTTATGGGTGCCACGGACGGCTCAGCCGCTGAGGCGTGGTTGGAGAATATTGCAATGTTCTTCATACTTCCTGATTACACCTCCAACATGAAAGTCTTCATGGAATTATTTCAGTTGAAGGGGAGTTCTCTTCTATGGTGGAAGACAATCCTACCTCAACTAAACATGGTCGTTGAAGACGTGTCATGGGAGTTGTTCAAGGAACGATTCCAAGAGAGGTACTTGTCTGAGGAATTCATTGAGCTCCAGCTAAATGAGTTCAATGCCTTATGACAGGGTGGTTGTATGGTGCCAAAGTATGAGGCTAGATTCATGGAGCTACTTAAGTATACTCCACATATGAACATGGAGAATTTAAAGGTCAACAAGTTTGTGTTCGATTTTAACTTCAAAATTCATGTGAAGGTGAGTATTCTAATGCCTCAGACGTTGCATGATGAAGTTCAAAAGTCCCTCATAACTGAGGAAGAGATGAACATCATAGGTCAGGGTAGGATTCCTTCTAGAAAGACTCGACAGACGTCATTAGGAGCACAACAACATTAGACACCATCCAGACAGACTTCATAGGATCGAGATATTCCCTGAGGACCTATTGTTGCACCTCTTTTGTCACCTAAATGAGAAAAATAATGGTGCTTACAAGCCTAGTTGGGTCAGCTAGGCAATACAACAGTAAAGGAAAGGGTTAGAAGGATAAAACATAAAATATAAGCAAACAATTAAACTAAGAATGATAAAAACAATTAAACTATAGTGCATAAGAACATAAGAACAAGAAACAAACAAGACTCATTCCACCAATGGAAATGATTGTATTAGTGGAAAGAAAACACCAAAGTGTAAGGGAGACTTTGGGTCCCCTCTTCCTCCAAGGGAGGGCTCTTGGACCCCAAAATATTGAGCTCTTCTTACAAATGAGGAACTAGAATGAAATGGTGAAGAGAATCCAAAGAACATTCATTCTAGAGGCGATATGAATGGCTAAGTGCAATGGTGCTAGCATACTCTTGATGAGGAAAGAGGATCCTCCAAGAGAATATCAACAGCATAACAATACAAATAAATTCCTTGAAAATGTAGTGCACCCATGGCCTCCTTTTATAGCATAACTTTGAGGCATTGTTCAACCAGTTTTTAGTGTGAACAAGGGGCCATTTAGGGCACCCTTAGGTCTTTGACCAACCACCTAGACGGATTCAGCTGAGATTTGGATGTCAAATCGACTTGGAAGCTGAACCAAAAGTGGGTGGGAGGCCAACCAATATCATAAATGCGTCATTTTGAGGGATGCGTAGTTTTTTGCGTCCACAATCACGCATCGTGTGCATGTGTGCTTTTTCCTGCATTTCTGAATGGCACATGTGCGCACGCTCCCTGTGCAGTCTTAGCGCATGCTGATTTTATTGTTGATTTTATAGTTTTGGGCCTTTTGGAAATGCATTTTTGGTCCATGGGTGGACTAATAGCTATTTGGAGATGTTGGATTCCTGTAACCATTTGTGGATGAAATTTCAGTGATAACAGATACCCCCTGATGTGTGAGGTTAGGAGCATACATATAGCCGAAACACATCAATGTTTCTTCTACTGATAGTACCTGTGTAAGAAATAGCGTTGTGAGGATTATCAAGAGAGTTCCATTAGAAGGAGAGGGGGACCTATAGGACCCAAGATTTTCCCAGGGTGTGGAAAAAATAAAACTGTGTACAAATGAGGCACGCATGTCCCATGCTCATGTCATGTAACTCAAAATACAGTGACTGAAGCTGTTGTGGACGTAGATCACTGCAGCGCCCTCCGGGGTGGATTGATAATAACATAGGACAATTCTGATGGTAAACAAGCTCTGAAAAAGAAGTAAGGACACCTGTGGGAAGTGTCTATAAAGGTGAAAACATTGATAGTCTATCAAATTTCATAAGTCTTCGACTAAGATAAAACAACTACAATAGTCGCAAAGTAAGACCCATTGTAACATGAGATAGTGTTGAAGTCGAATGTTAAGGGGTTCAACGACAATAGAGAATAAAGGTGGTTTTCCTTGTGCCATCTGAGACTCCTCATTGTAAAGGTAATGAGAGTCAAGATATGGTCGCCCTTCTGGAATCTATGCTGATGTCGACAGAAAGGGAGATGCAAGTTCGGAAATAGAGGGATTCACGGAATCCACTCGGATAAAATCAGGAACTGATGAGTAACATGGACGAAGTCTAAGAGTAGTGAGACTCAATAATGTCATTGGTTCGGGAGAGTTGTAAAGTGACAACAACTGTGAAATTGAATCTAGTGTCAGGGGGACAACTAGATGAGGGTAAATTGTGTCAGAGGTGTGGCAAAATGGATAAACACAGAGATCAAAAGGTGTATGGGTTGTAGGATACTTGGGGTTTATGGATAATGTCATTGATGTCAGGAAGTGAAAAATTCCCCAACCAAGGGTGACAATGGTTTCTTTTCCGGGGAAAGGAAGGTCGCTAAAGGTGACAACAAAAAGCTATGAAAATGCAGAAAAAGGGCTTGTAGAATTACCAAAAGAATAAAAAATAAGTTGGGATAACTGTGAAGATAGAGAAATGGGTGCCCCAGTGTAAGATGGCTTGGCCAGATGAGGGCTCAAGCTGCTCGAAAAACAAGTGGAGGGTGGGGGCCCCATAGGTGGGTTTCTGTATTAGGAAAATGTATGGAGGACAATCTGTAGATGGGAAAACTGATGGTGGGTGAAATGGATGGTTAATGATACTGTGGAGGTGTAGTCAAAACTAGAACCATGATGAAGTAATCTGGGAGTCCATTGGGTAGGCTAGAAAAATGAGGAGAAGGGGTATGTGGCTAGTTCTCGATGATGCGTAAGACTATCAGGACTCCCATCCCTAAAGGGTGAAAACAACATGAGTGTCAAAGTGTCAAGGGGACTATGAATGGGACAACTCATGTGGGGGAGAGTGCTACCAGGTGTCAGTACCGAAATGCAGTGGAGGTGACAGTACTACAGAGCCATATATAAGGATCCTAGAGGCAAATATCGGAGGGTGTGATTGCGAGATGTATTTTTATATTAAGAGGGAATGACTACATGTAAGTGTCGATAATATACCTGGAAGGATACTGATAATGTGTAATGAGAAAGTACCTGAACACATGAAAATCAAATACCCAACGTGAACAATATTTGAAGAGAAAGATCATATAACAATTATTCAATAATATGTGAATCTAAGCATGCGTACCTGAGTGTTAGATGAGAACAATTCCCCCTGGGGGTTGAGGATGGAAAGAGGCTTGGGGAATGGAATCTGCGACAACTTTGGTAGTTTGAAGCAAGATGTAATGGCGCAATTTTTGGACTGCGAGGACAACTGCAAGAGCTAATTTTTGTGTGGTTGTATTTCAATGGTATCCTTTAAAGACTTTTACTAATGTAGTAAATGACATGCTCATGATCATAGTCCCCTAGTTGGACGAGAACTCTTGCTACTGAAATGGTTGAGGCCGAGATATAGAATATGTAGTCGCGATTATAGTCGGGTGGACTAATCAACGGGGCGTTGGAGAGGGCCATTTTGAGATCATCAAAAGCATTTTGGGCATGTTCGTCCCATTGGAATGGGATATCATGATGTAATAGGCGAAGGAAACCATGTGCCCAAGTGGCGTAATTGGGGACAAAGCGATGTAAAAAGTTAGCTTTGCCTTGTAGGCTCTGCAGTTGGCATAAATTCCATGGTGGGGGAATTTCCATGATGGCTTGGACCTTGAGGGGGTCAATTGTAATGCCATGTTGGGAAATGATAAACCCAAGGAGGTAGTCAATAGTGACGCAGAACACGCACTTGAGGGGATTCAAGAGGATGTTGTACTGATGACACCATTGGAAGATGATTCGTAAATCACTAAGATGTTGAGTGCATTTTTTGGAGCGAGCAGTGAGATCGTCCAAGTAGGCAAGAATTATTTGAGTGAGATCATGAAAAATGTATGTCATGGTGTGTTGGAAAGTGGCTCCTCCGTTCTTGAGGCCAAAAGGCATGACACGATACACAAAAGTTCCCTAGGGGGTAGTGAATGTAGTTTTGTACTGATCGACTGGGTGGATTTGAATTTGGTTGTAGCCAGAGAAATCGTCCATGAAGGACAGGGCCTCGTGACCAGTGAAATCATCGATAATTTGGTCGATAAAGGGCGTTGGAAAGTTTTCTTTGGGATAGGCGTGATTGAGATTGTGGAAGTCTGTATAGACACGGATAGTTCCCTGTTTTTTGTTGACAGGGATGGGGTTGGAGACCCATGACGTATATGCGATGGGGTATATGACTCATGTCAGTCTTAGAAGTTCTTCAAACCTGTCCTACTCAACGGAAGTCATTACTTTCCGCTCTGGGGGTAGTCGACCCTGCCGATACTTGACTCGTCACATTTGATCTTGACAGTGGAGAACCCAGTCTCCCCACTCTTGTCGCTTTTCAAATACCGGTTAAAATCTAGAACATCACAGTTCACCGCTGCATCATTGACGAAGGTGCATCCACATGCATCATGTCCAAAATCGTTTGGTAGAAACTTGGCTCTCCAGAGCTAATACCATCCGCTATTACTCTAAGGGCTTATGATAGGTGACCCTCGTCTCCTAAGGGGCCCTTCCAAAATGTCTTGATCAAACTCGGGGGAAAAACTATCCTTATTGACATTGAGGTTATTGATTCCCCACTTGAGTACAATATTGTGTTTGGTCATAGCTACATGTATGCTATGAAGGCAGTCGCCTCTTCTGTGTTCTGAACCATGATATTTCCCCATAACAGAAAGATCATTACCATTGATCAGGTATCACATTATGATCCTAACCCTTCATCCAACATCAACAACATTCTCCCTTTCGTCCACACTAATCTATATGCCTATCCACTCATCGAGATGGGCCCCAAAATTTTTAAGGACCCATCCTTACTAGGGACATACCATAGAGCACCACCACTCATCCATCCTTCAGCACAAGTATGTGTCGTCTCCACCAAAGGAATGATAACTGAAGATACTCTCCCTCCCATTGAGGCCCCTTTCATCCCTAACGTCCCACTAGTCGCATAACTCCTCCCTCATGAACCTCCTCAACCTTGTTCAGCTCTACCCGTTCTTGATCTTCCCCACCCCCAAGGCCATATCCCGATTTGGGAAACAGTCCCCCACATAGTGTATAAGCTTTCCAAGTAGCTGCAACACTCACCCTTACTAACATGGTGTTGGCAATCCCAGTATGGTACCTACATCCATTGATATGGTCCCTCAACCATCCCTCCCTCCCCCAAAAAAAGGAATCCTGATGCAGATTCCCATACTTACCCCCACCGTCCCACCCACACCCCCACTTGTTAGCACCCCTGCTACAACTAGGGGCAGACGGAAAAAGAGGGAGCCCACTACTCCAGTTCCCCCATGTGTCCAACCTCCTTGTGCACTATGCGAGAAATACAGACACCCCACCATCAAGTGCCCATCTCTCCCTGAGTTACGTAATATCATTCAACTCCCTCGAGCACCACCTCTGCTCATTGCTTCCTCCAGTACCGCCGCTATCTCCCAGAACACAAGTAGAAAAGGACTGCGAACCAAATTCGCATGTGCCATCTGTTCAGAATATGGCCATTATGCACACCATTGTCCAACGTTACCTCAGTTCCAACAGACACTAACAGTCGTACTCCAGAGCTTTCAGGAAGAACCCACCCAACACATGTCACTGACATCCATTATGTCACGACTTCAGTCAACGAACATATGAGATGTCCTTTCTATCTATGTGAATCACTTGATCATTTCACATATAAATGTCCTATGATCATTGAATACATGCATCACCAATTGGCCCTTATTCAAAATCCTACACCCCCTCCTCCAGCAGAACCAGTGAGTAACCCTACGCCATCACTTGATATGGTTCATATATTTTCACCGGAACCTATGACACTCCCTACTCCCCCATGGTTCCTAGATGATTTATATGAGGATTTACCCCCAAATCCCCCCAATTCTCCAATTCATTTCCCCATGGAGATTCTACGCCCAACTACCATTTTCAACCCACAATGTCTCGATATTTGGTTTATGTCGAGTGAACCATCAAAACCTCCTTACAATACCCCCTCTACATTTTCACCACCAGACAAAAACCCCATGGCAACAGTCACCAAAGTCACTCCTTTTGATCCCCTATATCCTCGACAGTTTCACTGCGACGAAGACATCCTTGAGGAGTTAACTAAACCTGATTTCCCATGGTACGCTCTCCACCACAGAGTGATTTTTCCTTCACAAGAAGTCGTCGGGCCTCCTAACCAAAACCCCATCTACGCAGTCGAAACCAAATAGTTTCTCCCATCAGGGCATATATATTGGTTCAAAAACCCTATCCTTTCCCCTGACGCTTTCGAAGAAGGAAATATGGCCAATATTTCCCCCACCATCAAAATCGATATTTCCATCAAGTCTGGAGTCATAGAGGAAATTACCATTGGTGCCACATGCCCTCCTAAAGAAATCACCGCCTACAAAGCTCTCTTCCAGGAATACCGGGACATATTTTCCTGGTCATACATAGAGATGCCTGGCCTTGATCCCTCTATTGTCGAATATCGTATCGACACCTGGACAGATATCACACCTTTCCATCAAAAACAACGTTCGTTACACCCATCCAAAGCAGCGGCCATCAAGGCCGAAATTGACAAATTACGCGCTCCAACATTCATATACCCCATCCCATATATGTCATGGGTCTCCAACCCCATTCCTGTCAACAAAAAACAAGGCACTATCCATGTATGTACAGACTTCCGCGATATCAATCACACCTGTCCCAAAGACAACTTTCCAATGCCCTTTATCGACCAAATTATCGATGATTGCACCAGTCAAGAGCCTCTATCCTTCATGGACGGTTTCTTTGGCTACAACCAAATTCAAATCCACCGAGTCGATCAGTACAAAACCGCATTCACTACCCCCTGGGGCACTTTTACGTATTGTGTCATGCCTTTCGGCCTCAAGAACATGACGACCACTTTCTAATGCGCCATGACATAAATTTTTCATGATCTCGCTCAAATCATTCTCGCCTACTTGGACGATCTCACTACTTGCTCCAAAAAACTCACTCAACATCTTAGTGATTTACAAATCATCTTCCAACAATGTCGTCATTACAACATCTTCTTGAATCCCCTCAAGTGTGTGTTATGTGTCACTTCTAGTCACCTCCTTGGGTTTATCGATTCCCAATGTGGCATTACAGTTGACCCCCTCAAGGTCCAATCCATCACAAAAATTCCCCCACCACAGAATTTACGCCAATTGCAGAGCATACAAGGCAAGGATAAATTTTTACACCACTTTCTCCCCGATTACACCACTCAGGTACATGGTTTCCTTTGCCTCTTACGTCATGATATCCCATTGCAATGGGACGGACATGCCCAAAACTCTTTTGATGATCTCAAAATGGCCCTCTCCAACTCCCCGTTGATTAGTCCACCCGACTATAATCGCGACTACATCCTCTATATCTCGGCCTCAATCGTCTCAATAGTAGGCGTTCTCGTCCAACTAGGGGATGATGATTATGAGCATGTCATTTACTACATTAGTAAAAATCTTTCAGGGATACCCCTGAAATACAACCATGAAGAAAAACTAGCTCTTACAGTTGTCCTTGCAGTCCATAAATTGCGCCATTACATCTTGCTTCAAACTACCAAAGTCATTGCAGATTCCATTCCCCGGGCCACTTTCCATCCCCAGCCCCTAGGGGGAATTGTTCTCATCTAAAGCTCAGGTATGCATGCTTACATTCACATATTATTGAATAACTGTTATATGATCTTTCTCTTCATATATTTTTCACATCGGGTATTTAGTTTTCATGTGTTCAGATACTTGATCATTACACATTGACGGTATCCTTCCAGGTATATTATCGACACTGACATGTAGTCATTCCCTCTGAATATCAAAATACATCTCCCAGTCACACCCTCCGATATTTTCCTCTAGGATCCCTATATTCGACTCTGCAGTACTGTCACCTCCACTGCATTTCGATACTGACACCTGGTAGCACTCTCCCCCACATGAGTTGTCCCATTCATAGTCCCCTTGACACTTTGACACTCATGATGTTTTCACCCTTCAGGGATGGGAGTCTTGATAGTCTTACGCATCGTTGAGAACTAGCCACATACCCCTTCTCCTCATATTTCTTGCCTACCCAATGGACTCCCAAATTACTTCATCATGGTTCTAGTTTTGACTACACCTCCGTAGTATCATTAACCATCCATTTCACCCACCATTAGTTTGCCCATCTACAGATTGTCCTCCATACATTTCCCTAATACAAAAACCCGCCAATGGGGCCCCCACCCTCCACTTTTTTTTCGAGCAGCTTGCACCCTCATCCATCCAAGCCATGTTACACTAGGGCACCTATTTCTGTATCTGCATAGTTATCCCAACTTATTTTTTATTCTTTTGGTAATTGTACAAACCCTTTTTCTGCATTTTCATAGATTTTTGTTGTCACCTTTAGCGACCTTCCTTTCCCCGACAAAGATACCCTTGTTTCCCTTGGTTGGGGCATTTTTCAGTTCCCAACATCAATGAAATTATCCATAAACCCTGAGTATCCTACAACCCATACACCTTTTGATCTTTGTGTTTATCCATTTTGTCACGCCTCTAGCACAATTTACCCTCATCTAGTTGTCCCCCTGACATTAGATTCAGTTTCCCGGTTGTTGCCACTTTACATATCTCCCCAACCAATGACATTCTTGAGTTTCACTACTCTTATACTTCGTCCATGTTACTCATCAGTTCCTGATTTTATCCGAGTGGATTCCGTGAAGCCCTCTGCTTCGTGAAGTCGTGTCTCCCTTTCTGTCAAAATCAACATGGTTTCCAGAAGGGAGACTGTATCTTGAATCTCATTACCTTTACAATGAGGAGTCTTGGACGGCACAAGGAAAACCACCATTGTTCTCTGCTGTCATTGACCCATTTAACATTCAAATTCAACACTATCTCATGTTACGGTGGGTCTTACTTTGCAACTATTGTAGTTGTTTTATCTTAGCTGAAGACCTCTGAAATTTGATAGACTATCAACGTATGCACCTTTATCGACACTTCCCACAGGTGTCCTTACTTATTTTTCAGAGATTGTTCACTATCATAATTGTCCTCTATTATTATCAAACTGCCCCAAAGGGCAGTGCAATGATCTATGTACACAACAACTTCAGTCATTGTATATTAAGTTACATGACACGAGCATGGGACATGCCTGCCTCGTTTGTACACATTTTTATTTTTCCACACCCTGGGAAAATCTTGGGTCCTACAGGTCCCCCTCTCCTTCCAATGGATTTCTCTTGATAATCCTCACAATGCTCTTTTTTACACAGGTACTATCAGTAGAATAAACATTGATGTATTTTGGCTATACGTATGTTGGTAACCTCACACATTAGGGGCCATCTATTATCACTGAAATTTCATCTGCAAATGGTTACAGGAATCCAACATCTCCAAACAACTATTAGTTCACCCATGGACCAAAAATGCATTTCCAAAAGGCCCAAAAATATACAGTCAGCAATAAAATCAGTATGCGCTAAGACTACACAGGGAGCGCGCGTGCACATGCGTCATTCAAAAATGCAGGAAAAAGCGCACATGCACATGATGCACGACTGTGGATGCAAAAAACCTCACATCCCTCAAAATGACGCATTTATGATATTGTTCAGCCTCCCACCCACTTCTGGTTTAGCTTCCAAGTTGATTTGACATCCAAATCTTGGATGAATCCGGCTGGGTGGCTAGTCAAGAACCTAAGGGTGCCCTAAATGGCCCCTTGTTCACACTAAAATATGGTTGAATAATGCCTCAAAGTTATGCTATAAAAGGAGGCCATGGGTGCACTACATTTTCAAGGAATTCATTTGTATTGTTATGTTGTTGATATTCTCTTGGAGGATCCTCTTTCCTCATCAAGAGTATGCTAGCACCATTGCACTTAGCAATTCATATCACCTCTAGAATGAATGTGCTTTGGATTCTCTTCACCATTTCATTCTAGTCCCTCATTTGTAAGAAGAGCTCAATATTTGGGGGTCCAAGAGCCTTCCCTTGGAGGAAGAGGGGACCCAAAGTCTCCCTCACTCTTTGGTGTTTTCTTTCCACTAATACAATCCTTTCCATTGGTGGCATGAGTCTTGTTTGTTTCTTGTTCTTATGTTCTTATTCACTATAGTTTAATTGTTTTTATCATTATTAGTTTAATTCTTTTCTTATCTTTTATGATTTATCCTTCTAACCATTTCCTTTGCTGCTGTCTTTCCTAGCTGACCAAACTGGGCTTGTAAGCACCATTATTTTTCTCATTTAGGTGACAAAAGAGGTGCAACAGATTGGCGACTCCACTGGGGATCGAACCCAGAATATCTAGTTTGGAGTCACCAATCTGTTGCACCTCTTTTGTCACCTAAATGAGAAAAATAATGGTGCTTACAAGCCTAGTTGGTTTAGCTAGGCAAGACAACAGTAAAGGAAAGGGTTAGAAGGATAAAGCATAAAAGATAAGCAAAGAATTAAACTAAGAATGATAAAAACAATTAAACTATAGTGCATAAGAACATAAGAACAAGAAACAAACAAGACTCGTGCCACCAATGGAAAGGATTGTATTAGTGGAAAGAAAACGCCAAAGATTAAGGGAGACTTTGGGTCCCCTCTTCCTCCAAGGGAGGGCTCTTGGACCCCCAAATATTGATCTCTTCTTACAAATGAGGAACTAGAATGAAATGGTGAAGAGAATCCAAAGCACATTCATTCTAGAGGTGATATGAATGGCTAAGTGCAGTGGTGCTAGCATACTCTTGATGAGGAAAGAGGATCCTCCAAGAGAATATCAACACCATAACAATACAAATGAATTCCTTGAAAATGTAGTGCACCCATGGCCTCCTTTTATAGAATAACTTTGAGGCATTATTCAACCATCTTTTAGTGTGAATAAGGGGCCATTTAGGGAACCCTTAGGTCTTTGACCATCCACCCAGCCAGATTCAGCCAAGATTTGGATGTCAAATCAACTTGGAAGCTGAACCAGAAGTGGGTGGGAGGCCAACCAATATCATAAATGTGTCGTTTTGAGGGATGTGCGGTTTTTGCGTCCATAGTCGTGCATCATGCACATGTGCACTTTTTCCTGCATTTCTGAATGGCTCATGTATGTGCGCTCCCTGTGTAGTCTTAGCACATGCTAATTCTATTGATGATTGTATAGTTTTGGGCCTTTTGGAAATGCATTTTTGGTCCATGGGTGGACTAATAGCTGTTTGGAGATGCTGGATTCCTGTAACCATTTGCGGACGAAATTTCAGTGATAACACCTATGTTCACGAAACCCTGTAGATATAATCCTCAGCAGAGGAATGCCTACAGAGGACCACAGTAGAAACAACAGTTTAGGCCTGTTCAACAGAACATACCAACACCACAGAATGTTATCCCAATAGCTTCTACTTCGGGGACTAGGAGCATTGGACCGAAGACTAGATGGTGTACATGTGGAGAGACACATTACCAACAAGACTGTCTGATTGACAAGTTCAGAGCGGTCGTATCATTAGGACCCACTACAGTTGGAGATTTGGGAAAGGCCCACAAGATACATGTATTGGTGAACAACTGCCAGGTCGAGTAATAGTCCAGTGTGCTCAAGACGTCAGGTACAATCGCCAACCAAACTTTTAGTATATTGATAGATCCAGGTGCTGCAAAGAGATTTATCTCTACTACAGTGCTAAAGAGAATTAAGGTAAAGGAACTCGAGTAGGACGCATTCAGATATGTAGAAATGACATCGCGTGCCAAACAAAAGGTTGGAGGAAAGGTTATGGATTGTAGCATTAACTTGGGAGATTTTGTAATGAATGCCAACGTATATGTCAGGATCTTAGGATCTTATGAAATAGTGATTGGTATGCGATACTTAACTATAAGACAAAATGGTTAAGTTTTTCAGATGATTTAGGACAGAGTAGAGTGATTGTAGGAAGGAACCAGGGGGTTTCCTTGAAATTTATTTCTTCCCTACAACTACAGAAGAGTATGCACAAGGGGTGCAAGTTTTATGCAATCTTAGTGCTAAACGAAAGGGGTGAGGCAGAAGGATTAGAAAACCTTCTTGTAGTTCAAGAAAACCGTCCTATCCATTACTCAGAATAGAGGATTTGTTTCACCAGATGAAGGGAGAGACAACGTTTTTGAAAATTGATTTGTGATCAAGATATCACCAATTACAGATTAAAGATTAAGATATCCCTAAGAATACATTTAAGATAAGGTTCATACAATATGAGTTTACAATTTTACAGTTCAGATTGACAAACGCCCCGAGGGTATTCATGAGTTTGATGAATGGGGTGTTTCTTGAATACTTGGATAAGTTTGTTCAAGTATTTATTGATGAAATATTGATTTATTCTCGAACGAAAGAAGAGAATGACGAACATTTTAGATTGGTCCTAAAGTGTCTACGAGAAAACAATTTGTACGGGAAACTATCGAAATGTTATTTTTACCAATCAAAGAGTCATTACTTGGGACATATCATATCTAGTCAAGGTATCGTTGTGGATCCAGTGAAAGTAGAGACTCTTATGGAATGGATAGCACCGACAAACATACAAGAAGTA
>SNQJ01S0002165.1:166407-208954 GCA_010110895.2 Picea sitchensis | reverse complement strand
GATATTCTCGGTAATACCGCTTAAGATGAATCTTTGACAAAAGATTATAAATTTTCAAATAGATGATAATTGGTACAAGGACGTTAAGAATAATATTTGACAAGATACCATGATGGTACCTAAGTATGAAGGTTATTCATTAGACAAAAATGGATTGTTGAGATTTAACGAAAGAATTTATGTATTGCCTAATGAAGAATTAATAAGTTTGATCTTAAGTGAAGTGCATCAACCAATGTACATGGCTCATCCAGGAGCCATGAAGATGAAGGCAGACCTTAAGCCTTTATTCTTCTGGAAGGGAATGAAAGCAGACATAGTTAGTTACGTGGTGAGATGTCTAGAATGTTTATTCCATTTCTTGGATCATTTCTAGTCCAATCATTATTCAGTTAACTCGATTATCCCAACTGATCATAGTTGTACATTTGATGTTGTATAAGATTTCGAAAGAACTCATTTTTGGTGATGGTTGATAACCATTATTGTATGTGAACTCGACTATGTGTAGGTACTCTTCCCACTTAGTTGGTATTTTTCTTACGTACATTTGTAACATATCTTCAATAATCTAGTTTGTATGTTTTGTTTGTCCATCCACTTGTGGACAATAACTTGTGCTGAAATTCAAATTGGTTTCTAGACCTGCAAACAATGTCTTCCATAATTTTTATGTAAAGTTGACATCTATATCTAAAATCAACATTTTAGGAATTCCATGCAATCTAAATATCTCTTTCATAAAAATTTCAGCAATATTAATAGCTTTATAAGTAGAATTTACAGATATGAAATGAGACAACTTACTCAATTTATCCACTACTACAATAATAGAATAATATTGTCCTTCAATTTTAGGAAAATTTGTAATGAAATCCATAGAAATAATTTCCCATTTCCATTCTGGAATAGGTAAAGGTTGTAGTAGCCCTGTTGGATGTTGATGTTGAACTTGCACCTATTGAAAATACAAACATTTAGATAAATAATCAGTGGTTTTTTATTTCATATTAGGCCAATACAATTGTTTCCTCAAGGTTGTTATAATTTTTTGATATCCTCGGTGACCATAATAGGAATTTTTGTGCAACTCGTTTAAAATTACCAATTTTAAATCAACAGAATTTGGCACATATAATCTATTTTTGAACCTTAATATTCCATTTTTATTGATACTGCAATTTGTACCCTCCAAATATCCTTCAATTTTTAGGATTTTTTTTGTTTTTTTAATGTATTCTGTGTCATTTAGGTTTGTAGATATAATTATGTTCTTTAGATCACTTTCTGTTTTACTGATGATGAATCCATAGATGCATTATTTCTTCGAGTAAGTGCATCTGCTACTTTATTGTCATTCTCTTTGATATGTCAAACTTCAAAATCAAATTCACTTAAAAAGGATAACGATCTTGATTTTCGTGCATTGATATGTTGTCGGTTAAAGAAATGTTTCACAACACTATTATCTATTAATAATAGGAATTTTCTTCCCATTAGGTATTTTTGCCACATATTTAGTGCATGGATCACAACTGTTAATTCAAGGTCATGAGTTACGTAGTTCCTTTCATGTTCCTTCATGTTTTGAGATTCATAACAAGTTACATGTCCATATTATGGCAATAAACCTATTAATCCTTATTTACTAGGATCTACACAAACTGTAAAGTCTTTATAACGATCAACCACTTTGATAATTGGTGTCGAAGTTAATATGTTTTTCAATCTATCAAAACTATCTTGATATTTTTGTGACCAAATAAAATTTACTCTCTTCTTCTGCAATGATGTAATGTGGTCGAAAATTTTGGAGAATCATTTGATAAACCGTCGGTAATAACATGTAATTCCCATGAATGATCGTATATCAACTATGTTCTTAGGTATAGGTCATTCCATAATAGATTTAATATTTTCGAGATTCGTTGCAATTCCATCTTCTGATATTACATGCCCCAAACAAAGTATTTTACTTTGATAAAATTCGCATTTGTCAAACTTAGCATATAACTTATGCTCCCTTAGAGTTTGTAATACTATTTTTAAGTGTTTTTCATGCTCTTCTTCCATTTTCGAATGGATTAGTATATCATCAATAAAGATCAACACAAATTTATCCAAGTATTGGTTAAATATACTATTCATTAGGGACATAAAACTTGTTGTTACATTAGTGAATCCAAAGAGAATTACCACAAATTCGTAATGTCCATAATGTGTTCTAAAACTTGTTTTATTAGTATATCTATCCTTTATTCTTATTTGGTGAGAACTAGACCTTAGATCCAATTTAGATAATATTTTTTCTCCTCCAATCTGGTCAAATAAAACATTAATCCTCGGTAGAGGGTACTTACTTTTAGTCGTCATTTTATTCAACTGATGATAATCAATGCATAACCAAAGAGTTCTATATTTATTTTTTACGAATAATACCGGTGCTCCCCATGGAGAAACACTTGGTCTGATGTATCATTTATCTATGAATTTATTGAATTTTATTTTTAACTCGGTCAATTTGGGGATACCCATTCTATAGGGTGTCTTGGACACTGGGGTAGATCTAGGTAATAAATTGATAGAAAATCCTATCTCTCTTTTGAGAGGTAATTCAAGTATTTCTTCAACAAATACATCCTCAAATCCTTGAAGGACAGCAAAATATTCTAACTTCAGTTTTCTTTCTTTAGTTAGTAGATTTGTCACTTGAATAACTTATATTTTACAACCTTTACTAATGCACTTCTTTAATTGTAATTGTAAAGAGACAGGTTTACTAATTCCTTGAATTGTCCTTCTTACTCCATTTTCATCTATGTAAGTAAAATATTTTTCATAACAATTTAATACAACTTTATGCTTCTCTAACTAGTCCATGCCTATAAGTATGCCACGTGATCCTAAAGGTAATACATTTAAATTAACCTTAGTATCATGAACACATATTTCCAATTTACAGTTAGAGATGAATTCAATTATGTTTCTTTTAGTATTGTACCAACCAAGATTTGTTTTTCCTTTTCTAGTTTGTATGAGTCTACCAATGATGGAGTAACAAAACTCAAACTTGCTCATGCGTCTATTAAAATATAAACTTTTTTTTCATGAATTTTACCTTCAATTTCCACAATGGTATATTTATGATCTGCTTGTCTTCCATCTAGAGCATTATTGATTCCATGAATACTTTTTCCAATGTCTCCAACTGTTGAAGATTCTTGTATGTTTTAAATAGTTATATTTGCAAAATTTATGTATGGACAATTTCTCAACAAATGGGGTTCACCACATCCCCAACATTTCAATGGTTCTATAGATTTATCATTTTCTTTCTTAAATCCCAAATTAACTAACGTGTTTCCCCCTTGTACTTTTGGTGAGTGCTTGGAGGAGTTGTTTTCTTGATGTCCTTTGGGCATATTATTAAATGTTGAGGGATTGAAACCTTTCTTTCTATTATTGAGTTTCTCTTGTTTCTTTTCTCTCTGTGCCTTTGGGTTTTTAGATATACCATCTTTACACTTCAAGTTATAGATGTCCATTCTCACTTTCATATTACTATAATAATTGTAAATCTAAAAATATTTCTTGATGTCAAGTAACCAAGGTTCTGCTTCTTCACCAATTCTGGACACTCCATCAAAAGTTGAAGGTTTAGTTATTAAACTCCCCACCTAAGTGATCCATCCATTTTCATTTCTTTATTGTAGACACTCTGTTTTCAGTCATGTTTGTGTCATTAGAAGAAATATTTTCTTCCTGAGTCCCTTTGATTGAATCATTTGAAGAATTTTTACCAGCTTCCTCATCGATATCATTATTATTTGGGATATTTTTCATTGCTATGCTTCATAAAAACATATCATTTATTTATTGTTGATCTTCATGTTCTTCCTTTAGTTTCTCATTATCAACCTTGAATGTTTGTAACTCTACTATTAAATTTCTCATTGTTTCCAAAACCTGTGTTGTTGAGCTACTTTCACTGGGATGTTATGGATTTTTATGAGGTTGTTGATTATTATTTCGTTCAGGTCTGTCTTTGTTAGGGACCTAACCCCTCATGTAGGTAGAATAATATATTTCGATGTAATAAATGTCAATATTAATAAGGCCCGACAATAAGGAAGAATAATCCCAATGTAAGATGACCGAATAGAAGCTTCCACTTCTAGAAGGATCTTCCTCTAGATGGTTCTTTTGATAGACATATTTAGTATAAAAAGGATTTGAGGGTATGAGAACTGTTGTCTTGGATATTATTGTAATAGAGCTTTGCTTCGCTGGAGGTTTCTACCTCGAAGAGGCAAGTGAACATTGCTCTCAGTAATCAAAATTCTCTTTCTGGTGTTATTCTGGTATCATTTTGGTATTATTGTGGTGTTGTTCTGGTTATATTGTTGTTCATCTTCCATTTCTATCTATTTATTTATGTTTTTCATACTTTTTATATTTGGAATATTATAAGTGGTAGCATATCACCTTCTTCGATAAAACATTGTGGGTTAATTTTCTTCAGGGTAGAGATGTATTTCGACATCTTTAAGCTACAAAGATCTATAATTACATGCATAAACCCATGATTGGGGATTCATACACGAACAAAATACAAGTGGTACTTAAGCGCACATCTTTTGGCCACCCTTATAACCCCTTCTGGTAACCCTTTGAGTGGTAGCGCATCATACAACACCAATATAAGGACCAACCTAGATATCCTGCAGCCCTTGATAGATAAACTGACCGACCTCCTCAATTCTATAGTGCCACCGAAAAGAAAACTTGGGAAGATACTCTCTAGTACCTGGGTAGTTAGGTAGTACGCCTAAGGGCACGGTCTAGCCTCCTTAGTTGGAGCCCCGAGATATTGGTCCGAGTACTGTTGTTGGACCCCACACATATATTAGAGAGCTATAGCACAGGGAAAACCCTTTTCTATAGAACCCTTGAATACCTAACCTTTGGGGACAGAAACAAAAATAGAAAAGACAAGATCTATTTCCGCACAACAATATCTCCTGCATTCGAGTTTCCAAATCAAGACACATTTCTTCCTGTTAAGAATTTGGGAATTTCATCACTACAGTATTTTTCATATCAGAGTATAACTTCGCAGGTGTAAGGTCTGGATCTTGTTGGCACCCTTATTTGAGACCTATTCCATTGGATTTATCTCTTCACCCTTATCGCAATCATACCTATCATTTTTCAGCAAAAAATAAATTCTTGTGGACCCGCCCCCTTTCAACACCCTTATTTGGGCTTTACCCCATTGGATTCAACTCATTTCCCTGATCGTTGTGATACACTTCACCCATAACCCATTTTATGTGTGACCCCACCCTCCCCTTTTCAGTTCCCTCATCATCATGGCCCATACCCGTAGCGAAGACTTGGAAGCTCGCTTCAATACCTTGCACTCTAATTTCATAGAGACCCAACAAGAATTGAGACAGCTCAATGCCAATATTTCCACCATCAATAAAAACATGCTTTCCTCCATCATTGCCTCAATCGAGGAAATCAAGCAAGACCTCAAACAAGACATTAATATCCATCTTGAATTGTTCACTACGATGATCTGCACCAAGATGCATATCCGTGTAGATCCTCCCTTATATGACCCACCTTTGCATACCGAAGGTGAAAATTCCTCTCATTCTCAGAATTTTTAGCCCCACCACTTTCAGTGTGACCTACGCCTTCTGTGTGTGGATGTGACCAATTTGATGGCTCAGATCCCAGTGGCTGGGTAACTCAAATGGAACATTATTTCTCTTTGTATGGCATTACAAATGAGTTGGCCAAACTCTAGTATGGTGTTCTCCATATAGATCAAGAACATTGGCAATGGAGAAAAAATTCTTGCCAAGGGTATGTTTCTTGGACACACTTTGTGGCATAGATTTATGAACCCTTTGACACTGACACCAACCATTTAGGTCGTTTGACAAAGTTGAAACAAACTGGCACACTGGAAGAATTTATAGTTGCTTTTGAGCAACTGGATATTCGTACAGAGGGCATGTCTGATGTTTTTTTCCAAGAATGTTTTATCAGTGGCCTCAAGGATTATATTCGTCCCCATGTCCTCATGGATCAGCCTCAGAGTTGGGTGGATGATACTAAAATAGCTAATGAAGAAAAACAAATTGTCTCTTTTCAAAACTGAAAACCCTCCCTTATTCCTCGCACTAAACCACTAACTCCCACTCCTCCTTCTACACCACTAAAGATCCAAAAATTGACCAGGGCCAAAATGGCTAAAATCCAACTCAAAGGCCTTTGTTATAATTGTGATGACAAGTGTTTTCTGGGACACAAGTTTAAGGAACAAAATATTTTTATGGCCATCTCAAAGGATGTTTTGGAAGATGATGTTGAGGCTCACCTTGTGTCTGTGTCACTTGAACCTATTTATATAACCCATCCCTCAGACCCTCCCGAAGTAGAACCGATCATTTCCCTAAATTCTCTCACTCGCTTCTCTACTCCCCAAACCCTCAAGCTAATTGGTTACATCAAGCATAGGAAGGTCATCATTCTTGTTGATAGTGGAAGCACCCATAATTTTATTCATCCCTGCATTTCCCAAGAAACTAATTTCTATATCCGTGCAGTCAATAATTTCCAAATCATGATTTCCAATGGCAGGTCCATGAAATGTGGAGGGCGTTGTGAAAATGTGCATCTCCAAATTGGTGAATACCACTTGAAATATCATATGTTTTCTATCGACATGGGAGGTTGTGACATTGTGTTGGGTGCAGAATGGCTAAGGAATTTGGGTTCCATTCTCATGGATTTCAAGGAATTAACCATACAATTCGAATAAGAGGGCCAACAATATAAGTTCCAAGGAATCATCATCGATTCCTGAGATATCATTAGTTCCCATCCCATGGAAAAGCTGCTCGAAAAAGGTCATTCTGAAATTATTTCCAAACTCCATGCAATACAAGTAACTGAGACACCCTATGTGTTGCAGGACCTCCAATCCATCCTCTCTAAACATAAAGTGTTTTTTTCCACAACCTAGGGACTCCCTCCTTCCCATTATGTTCATGATAATTACATTCCCCTTGTCCCAGGAAGCCTTCCTCCCAATATCCATCCCTATCATCACCCCTTTTCCCAAAAAAATGAAATTGAGAAAATGGTTCAAAAACTGCTCAACACAGGCATTATCCGCCTTAGTAGGAGCCCCTACTCTTCCCCTTGTGGTCATGGTCCTTAATAAAGTAGGTTATTGGTGCATGTGTCTTGACTTCTGCACCCTCAACAAACTCACCATTAAAGACAAATTTCCCATTCCTGTCATTGATGACCTCTTGGATGAATTGAGTGGTGCCCAGTTCTTTACTAAACCCGATCTTCGTTCTAGCTACCATGATATTTGTATGAAAGAGATAGACATTCCTAAGACTTCCTTTAAAACTCATGAGGGCCACTATGAGTTTTTGGTCATGCTGTTTGGCTTTTGTAATGATCCCTCCACTTTCCAAAGCCTCATGAATCATGTCTTCCATCCTTTTCTCCATCATTTTGTTTTATTTTTATTTGATGATATCCTCATCTGTAGTAAAACCTAGAAAAACCATCTCATTCATGTGGATCAAGTTCTCCATCTACTTTCTCAGCACCAACTTTTCCTCAAACAATTTAAATGCGCTTTTGGCACCTCAAAAGTCAAGTACTTGGGTCATCTTGTTAGCAAGGTCGACGTTAGGCTGGATCCTAAAAAGATTGAAGCTATGCAAGATTGGACTCACCCAAAGAATCTCAAAAGCTTGCATGGATTTCTGGGATTAATAAGTTATTATCACAAGTTTGTTAAGAAGTATGGAAATATTGCAAAACCTCTTACTCCACTCCTTAAAAATAATTATTTCACTTGGACTCCAGCACCTGCTCAGGATTTTCAAACCTTGAAGATGGCCATGTGCACCACTCCAGTCCTGGCCTTTCATGATTTCACAAAGACCTTTGTCCTAGAATATGATGCTTCAGGGAAAGGAACTAGCATTTTCCTTATGCAAGAGGGTCGGCCTTTGGCCTTTACCAACAAACAATTGTTTGAGCGAAATTTGGGAAAATCAATATATGAAAAGGAAATGTTGGCTATTTTGTATGCCATGGATCTTTGGCTCCCTTATCTATTGGGGAAACAGTTCCAAATTAATACAAATCATCAAATCCTCAAGCATTTTTGGGAACAACACATTTCATCCCTAGAGAAACAAAAATGGGCTACTAAGCTCTTTGGATATGATTATGAGATCATTTACAAGAAAGGAAAAGAAAATGTGGTTGTTGATGCACTTTCCAGAAAATATGAAGATGAAGGGTCCATTTTTTCTCACTCCTTCATTTTACCAGATTGGCTCCAAGTTGTTTGCCAGGAATGGCTACATGATCCAAAAAGTTTGCATCTGATACAATAATTGTTGTCCACTTCTCTAGTTTCCCCAGGGTACTCTTGGATCAATGATGATCTTCGATACAAAATCCATTTGTAATTAAGTAAAAAGTGAAAAATTAAATCCACGGTACTTTCTGAGCTTCATGCTACACCCAAAGTCGGGCAATCTGGGTTTACCAAAAACTATGACTGGTTCAAAAATTCTTTTTTCTGGGATGATATGAAACATGACGTTCATAATTTTGTGTCTGAATGTGATGTGTTTCAATGCAAGGGAGAAACAGTCAAATCTCCTGGAACTCTACAACCGCTTTCGATTCCACCTGCTATTTGGCGAGATATATCTATGTATTTTATTGTCAAATTACCTAAATAAGGAAATAAATCAGTCATCATGGTGGTAGTTGATCGTATTTCCAATTATGCTCATTTTTTTGTTCTTCAACACCCATTTACAACATCCACCATGGCTCAATTTTTCATGGATCAGGTCTTCAAGCTTCATGGTATGCCACATTCTATTGTTTCAGATTGCGACCCAACTTTAACCAACAATTTTTGGCAAGAAACTTTCAATATACAAGGAACCCAATTGCATCCCAGTACATCTTATCGTCCCCAGAATTGATGGTCAAATTTAAGTTGTCAACAAGTGTTTGGAAAAATATTTGAGGTGTTTTGCATCGGAATGACAAAATCAGTGGCCTCAATGGTTACCACTATATGAATGGTGGTACAACACTTCATACCATACAACTACCTGCATGACTCCTTTTGAAGTCATATATGGACAACATCCACCTTCAGTTCTCTCATATTTTCAAGGTGTCTCGAAGGTCCAGGAGGTTGACCAAATGATTACAGTTTAAGAGGATATTCTATGAACCCTCAAAGATAATTTGGTCATGGCCCAAAATCGCATGAAGAAACAAGGTCACTCTGAATGTCTATTTGCAGAAGGGGATCAGGTGTTGCTTCGACTGCAACCTTACAAGAAAAATTCCCTCAAGGCTGACCATTGTCAGAAACTAGCACCCAAATTTTATGGTCCTTATATCGTTCTCAAGCGTGTGGGACAAGTGGCCTATCAGTTAACTTTTCCTAGTCATTCTAAACTCCATCATTCTTTTCATGTTTTGTGCTTAAAGAAGGTGATTGGAACTAAGTGTCAAACTCAAACCGATCTTCCCGAGTTGGATGAAGAAGGCTCCATTTGGCTACAACCACAAGCAGTTTTGGACCAGCGTGAGCATCGTTTGTGTCAATGAACCATCAAGGAAGTGTTAGTCCAGTGGAAATATACAACTCCAACACATGCCATTTGGGAACTAGCTACCATTCTGCAGCAATTTCCAAATCTCAAGCCTTGAGGACAAGTTTGTTTTTAAGGGGGAGGACATGTTAGTGACCTAACCCCTCACTTAGGTAGAATACTATATTTTGATGTAATAAAGGTCAATATTAATAAGGCCTAGCAATAAGGAAGAATAATTCTAATGTAATAAGACCTAATAGAATCTTTCGCTTCTAGAAGGATATTCCTCTAGATGGTTCTTTTGATAGACATATTTAGTATAAATAAGAGTCGAGAGTATGAGAACTTTCGAAGAGGCAAGTGAACATTGTTCTTAGTAATCAAAGTGCTCTTTCTGGTGTTATTCTGGTATCATTTTGGTATTATTGTGGTGTTGTTCTGGTTATATTGTTGTTCATGTGCCATTTCTAGATATTTATTTCTGTTCGGCATACTTTTTAATAGAAGGAATATTACAGTGTTATTCTCCATTCTATGTGGACATGGTTACACAATTTTTTGAAATAGTTTGTTTGTAACATTGAACAATTTTCTTGTTAGTTTTTCATCACACTTTATAATTTAATGGTGATTCCCATTAGGCCTATGTTTTGTAAACTACAACTATGATACCATACATTACATACCCCAAAATAACAAAATTAAAAGAAAATTGAGATAGAAAGGATCTTAGTATTATTCTAACTTAATAAAATAAATCCAGTTCTCTTGTCCTTGTTTTTTCCTTACTGTCATCAAAATGTTCTTCCCTAAGAAAATGATTTAAACACTAAACTCATTAATTTATAATTATACTAACAATAACTTAAAATGAATCCAAGTCTTCCCAGGGATCAAATTATTTCCCTCGTCTAATGATGAATATGATAACATCAAGTCTTAACACTTTACACAAACTTGTGTTAATTAACATCTCTTTACTATCATAAAGAGAAAGGTGATACTTGATCTAATTATTCGATGATCGACCATATCATAACCATATATGAAATACATTGTTCATAACAATTTAATCATGGTCGATTTTCCCTCCATTTCAAATGTATTCAGGTGAAATTATGATCAAATGAAATATTTAATAAATTAATGATACAGAGGAGAACCAAAACTACCACATTAAATGTTTTGAGTCACGTTTCTGAATCTACTGTTTACTACAACTATCAAAAGTCTCTTTTGTGTAGTTAAGGAAATCTCACTAGAGGTTAGTCCCTATCTACTACACAATCAAAACTTGCATGCTTGGTTTATTTCCCTGTGGTTTGCACCAAAAGTCTATCCTATGACACATTTATCTCTTCACATGGATCTTTTGTACATAGAGGATGAGGCCAAATTTTCATGCAGTCGATAGTACATGTGATGGGCTTGAGGATTATTCCTCGTGTTTCATGACTAGAATGTAGGAAAAGGTTCCCTATCACTTCATCAGTTACTCATTCTTTTCAGTCTACTACCTGCTTCTTTTATCTGGTGCATACAAGATATTGTATTTAGATTTGTGAAGGAAATGGGGACATTACTCTCACAACCAAGTTTTTTGGAATGCTCATCAACTCCATTACAGTATTGTGGTAAGTTATTTGAGTCACAAGAAAGCTACATTATTATTTGTCTTCTCATGGTGGGACATAAGGAAGTTAGTCTTCCTTCTAACCCCATTAATAAAATAGAGGACAATGTAATAGAATATAGTTAGTTTATTGTGATATTAGAATAATATTATGTATGCAAAATAATTAGGCCCCTTCTCTATAAAAGGTGATCCTATGAAATAATAGAAGTCATTGGCTTATTTCTGAAGGAAAAGTCTCTTTCTCTCGTTTTCTCTCTTTGTTCTATGTTTAGGGTTTCTTTCTTTCTTGTTGTATGATGTTGCTCTATAGCTGCCGCCAAAATATTTCCTATCTCTGAAAAATGGCAAGTGTGTTCTCTTCTATCTCTTAATCCATTCTCTAGCGAGCGCACCCTCCTCTACATGTGCACCGTCATATGCAAGTTCTCCCTCCTTTGTTGAGTGTGTCCTCTTCTACCAGTTCTCCCTCCTATGGTGAGTGCAATCGTTTTAGAAAGTGAATCCTCCTCGTGAATTCACCCTCCTCTACAAGTGTGTGCTCCTTTGTAAGTGTTCCTTCCTTGGCAAGTGGGCCCTCTTTTGTAAGTGTTCCCTCATATGAAAGTGCACCCTCCTTCAGCAAGTGTGCCTTCCTCAACAAGTTCACCCTCCTTTGGATCTCTCTCTCTTGAAGGGGGGTCAATTGGTATCAAATCTCAAGATCCAAGAAAAAACCACCAACAAAAGAAATATAAGCAAGAGAAGTCTCTAAGTCATTCATATCTTGTTTTCAACACACACACACACACACACACACACACACACACACATATATAGTTTCTAAGTATTTGTTGTACAAGGCACACCCTCCTAGGGTTTTCAATTTATGGTGGATATACATATATCCACATCATAGAGGAGATTCACAAATATATTGATCCCTAGAGCCCACATATCTCTCCCTCTATCTATTTCCCTTATTTTCGGGTCACCTCCAGCTCACATTTCCATGGGTGTTTATCTCTCTCTCTAAGTGAAATTTCACACCTCTTCAACATCCATTTCCTCTTGAGTTGTTTTCCTCTGCAGGATATATGATATCACCATAGTGTGACTCTCTTCCCAGAGCATAGCGCTCTATGTATATCTCTCACCCAACTATTCTTCAGTGTTTGGGTGTTAGGCTTGACACTGAGAGGATTTGTGCATGAAAATCATGCCTCTAAGGAGAGACAACTTGTTATTTGACTCAGAATCTAATACATCCAATCCAATACAAGACCTAGCCTCATCCCTCAATGAGCTCATGAGAATCTAGAACCAGAGTAACTCAGATCCATTTAAACTTGGCACCATGTTCCAACTCCCCAAATTTGTTGGGAAAATGAATGGTGAGGCTGTAGACTCATGGATCCACAACATATACACATATTTTAGGACTTGTACATGCCTCATTGAGGAAAGGAAAATCCAAATAGAATCTCTCCTGTGCTTAGCTCAGACTTGGTGGGACACTCAACTCGAAAACACCAGAATAGTGGTAGATATATGAGCTTCCGATAACTTTTCAAAATCACCTATCAAAACATGGGCACAATTTTGTCAAGATTTGGGAGATATTTTTTATCCACTCTGATACCTTCATAATTTGTGGACAACATGGCTTCAACTCAAGAAATTTCCTACAAAAAATGTGCAAGCATAGATTGACTACTTCTGTAAGATTCAACTCCAGCTTCACATCTTAGATCCAAAAGAGGTATTAATTCTCAAATTTAATTCAGGATTGTTATCTCAATTCCTTAGAGAAGTAGATTTGCTTGAATGCTCGACTTTGGATAACGCTTTTAAAATGGATTTGGTTTTATAAATAAAGGTGGCTCCCTATGGTTGCACTCTTCAATCTTGGCTAAACAAAACCTCAAATCCTTCACAAGATACTACAACTTAGACCTCATCCCACTCCTTTGCATATTGTAGAGTTTTAAAATCCGTACGGAGTAACAAAACACTATTACATAGGACACTTCCTCACAAACCATCAAGGACACTGAAATATTTTCATTGGAAAACCCCACCAAAGTTGAACCCTCCTTGATTCTTATGACATGTGACGACTCCAAATCCTGCCTGTTACCCCTGTTTACACACAATTTCCCAATCAAACAATCCTTATCCTTGCTAATCATGGACAATGGTAGTCGAAAAAACATGGTCTCCCAAGACTTATTCTAGCACCTACAACTTCTCACTACCCCACATCCAAAGCCATATCGACTCAGTTGGGTCCAAAAATATGGCCCCCGCCTCTTGGTATCTCAAAGTTGTATGGTCATTTTTTCTATTGGTCAATTTAAAGATTTTGTCCTCTGTGATGTCACTCCATTAGACTGTGTCGACCTCCTTCTAGGAATTCCATATCAACAAGACCACAATGTTGTGTATCTGGTTAAAAACCACCAATATAATCTCTCAAAATATTGACACAACTATATTCTTACTACAACACACCCCCAATCCACCACACAAAAATAAACCGATCCCCATGTCCATATAAACCAATGTGTTTCTCTTTATCTAGTACACCCTTTTCCACCATACAATACAACACACCCAGTACTACAATCCATGGCTCCCTTGCTCCAATAATTCATTGATGTCTTCCAACCACCCACCAGCCTACGCCCCCCCTATGCCACATACATCACTCTATAAATATTATTCCAGGAGCTTCATTACCCAATGTCACTACTTACTAACTATCTCTACAAGAGGCATAAGAAATTGAGAAACAATTGACATAACTCATAAACTCGGTCCATATACAAACTTCCTCTTCCCCTTGTGCATCTCTTTCCTTTGTAATACCAAAGAAAGACACCACTGAGATGCACCTAGTCACTGACTACTGTACCATTAACAAGGCTATGGTCAAGAACCGCTACCCCCTACCCCATATTGAGGAGTTGCTGGAAAGTTTGCAAGGTGCTCAATGGTTCACTAAGTTATACTTGACATCTGGATACCATCAAGTCAGAATGAACCCAACAGATGTGTGGAAGACAACCTTCAAGACCAAATTTTCTCTTTTCAAATGGAAAGTCATGCCATTTGGACTGACTAATGCACCAACAAAATTTATGAGAGTTATTAATGATATATTCAGACATCTTTTGGGCCACATTGTTGTTATATATTTGGATGGCATTCTCATATTCACTAAATCTTGGGAGGCACATCTTCAACATGTTCTCCAAGTACTATAACTACTTCAAGAGCACAAACTATAGGTAAAGCAAAATAAATCATATTTTCGCCAATGTTTTGTTCCATATTTGGGATTTCTCGTGGACACATAATGTATTTGTCCTAATCCAAAATGGGTACAAGATTTGGCACAATGACCAACTCCTTCTTCAACAACTGCATTAAAAAGAGTCATGGGTGGTATCAAATTTTATCAAAAGTTTGTTTTTCACTTCTCTCAGATTTCTCTCCCTTTGGATAAATTATCTAATAACACAAACAACTTTTTGTGGGATGGAGAAGTTGCTCACCACTTTTCTTGCCTCAAGAAGGCATTTTGTTCTTCCCCTATACTTAGATTTCCATACTTGAATCATCCCTTTGAGATCAAATATGACTGCTCTCAATATGCTATTGGTGCAGTACTTAAACAGGGAGGACATCCTATATCCTATCACTCTGAAGCTCTTTCTGAAGATAATAAAAATTATAGCACATACGATAAAGAATTATACAACCTCGTGCAATATCTCAAGCAATGGAGACACTACTTGTTGGGTAATGAGATGATCCTTCATACATATCACCATCCTCTAATTTTCATTAATTCCCAATCAAAGATATAAGAGAAAATACATCTCAAATGGGCAGTCTACACACAACAATTCCATTTGGTCATTCGCTACAAGAAGGGGACATTTAACAAGATGGCATATTTTCTTAGTCATCCTTCAAATCAGGTTCTAAAAATATTAAAAGTTTGGTGTTCTTCATATGACACATGGAAATACAAGTATGCCACCGACCATTATACAAATCCTCTATGGGATCTCGTGACCTCCCTGTCTAGGATATTCTCTCATAGGAGATGAATAATCTCTTGGGATCCTAAAGACCCTTGATTTTACCTTATCCATAGGATTCTATTTAAACATGCATGAAATTCAAATCCAGAGGGTCCCTTTTATCCTGATGACTTATTCATGTGACCATGACTTAGGACTAAGCACTTAATGAAAGGGTTGTTCAACGCTCCGAGTCTCCGGGCTTCAGATTTCCTCTACTCCAACCTCAAATAACAAACTTCTCCTGAATAGTCAAACCACTGAACTCTAAAAGAGTTCAAGTAACAATGGTCCACACTCCTCCTTTAGATCAATTGTCTATGCTCACTCTGGGATCTAGGGCTTTCGAAGAATATACTCCAACCAACTTTGTGCTCAAATGCACTAGAATCTTTACCTGGTGAATCTATCATAAAGTCACTTAACCTGCAGGCATAAGTATTACCCTATCCTTCCACTTCTCCAACGTCTAAGTTAAGATTTTGATCGGATAAAGGACAATTTTCAGTCTCCCTTTCACGATCTACGATTGATGATGGCTTCAAGGATCTGGGCTTCGACACTTTTCCATGCCACACAACTATCACCCAAAATCATCGAAGTGTTGAATCCCGAATAACTTGGAGATCTATGATGCACACTTACCCACTAATTGATGGCTAACATTAACTCTCGGCTTCAGAGCTTCGGGGCTCCACATATTCCGACAACAACTCACTGATCCCAACTACCGAAGTGGTGAAATTTGAATAACTCAAGACTTAACAACCATGCTCCTCAAACCAAGGATTTACCCACTTGTTTGAGTTCCTTCCTAGAACCTTATACTCACTATCCTTCGGGAGCTTTATCAACACTTAATTAACAAAGTGTTGTATTTTTTCACTCCTTGCACTGACCTTCCATTGAGATTTTACACTACTCTGAGTGTAGGTGCACTCCTTCCACCCGATCTATGTAAACTTGCACTATCTCTCCTAAGCTTCTGAACCTCTAAACCGTTTAGCCTCTGCAAACCTTGTGTTGGCACTATGCAATCCTTGCATTGCGATTCTCAGAGGAGGAATAATTGAAAATTATAACTAAATCAAGAACTCATTCAATAAAACATTAAAATTCACACTCACACACAGATATAACAACACAATATCTATTCAATTTCAAAAGAATGAACAAGTTCACAGTTTCATAATTTTGAGAGTAATTCTCTTCCTCTATTTTTCTTCAACAACCATTTATAGCATAGAGTACATTGATTTATACATAGATGGGATTCTTGAGCCTTCCCTCCAAACTACTGTAGTTCTTTCACATCTCAATAAAGACAATCATATCACCAGGTTATTACAATAAATGCACATTTACAATTTAGACATGAGTCCGTTAAGAAACAAATATCAATTTAGCATAGAAAAACCTCAGAATAAGTACTCAACGCCTTGAAAAAGAGATAAATTCAGATAATAATCCTCTTTGAGGAAGAAACCTCCTTATGCCCACATAAATGTCCAAATACAAGATGATTCCAAATGAAAATGTCTCCTTGGTATATATAGGAGACTAGGAGGTATAATTACAACTAATGGATTAAAGCCAACATAAATAAAATAACATCACTAATGTAATATGCCCCAATTAAGGGGTAATGAGCCACTATTTAGGGCTTAACATGACCCTCCCCTTGAGACAAGTGTTGTCCGCAACGATTGAGTAACTCTGGATGCTTCTGTATAAAAGACTCATCTTCCCAAGTGGAATTTATAGGCGGTAGTTTCCTCCATTTAATGAGATACTCTGAAATGGATCTATTCCTTAGCTAGAGAATTCTTGTGTCAGTGATGGCTTCAAGCTCCAATATGATTTTTCCTTCCTCATCAAGTTCTGGAAATGTAGTTTGAAATGGGATCCTGTCACCTATAAACTTCTTTAAGCCCGAAACATGGAAAACTGAGTGTACTCGTGAAGGTACATGAAACTCCAATTTGTATGCCATAGTACCAATCTTTTGCAACACCTTATAAGGGCCATAGTAATCTGGTGATAATTTATTATCCTTCTTCGCTTGCTTGAGGGACATCTATTTGTATGGTTGTAGTCTTAAAAACACCCAATCCCCTACTTCAAAACTTATTTCACTACGACGTTGATCTGCTTGTTGTTTCATGCAATTTTGTGCCATGGTCAGGTTGTCCTTTAATATTTGGATAACTTGTTGTTGATGCTCAATGTGATCTTCCACTGATTGAACCTTAGATTTTTCTTTTAGAGAAGAAGTGATGGAAGGAGGGTGGTATCAATAGAGTTCCATAAATGGTGTCATTTTTTTTGCAGTATGAAAGAAAGTGTTATACCACCATTCTGCCAAGGGTAACCATTTGAACGATTATGTTTATTTATCAGAGACAAAGAAACAAAGGTATCCTTCCAGACATTTGTTCACTATCTCAGTTTGTCCATCAGATTGAGGATGATAGGATGATCTATGAGCCAATTGAGTACCCAAACAAGAAAATAATTTTGTCCAAAAATGTCATGTGAAGATGGGATCTCTGTCACTTACAATACTCTTTGGGCTACCATGTAGCTTTTGAACTGTCTCCATGAATGCGGTGGAAATTGTACTAGATTTGAAGGGATGAGAGAGTGCACAAAAGTGTGCGTACTTGGTCAGTCTATCAACAATCACCATGATGACACTCTTTCCTTTAGACTTCGGAAACCTTGTGATGAAATCCATGGAAACCTCCTCCTAGAGCTGACTTCGGATGGATAATGGTTGTAAAAGACCTGGAGTCTTAATTGTTTCCACCTTATTTTGTTTCCAAACCAAACATTCTGCCACAAACCTTTGAACATCAATTTTAAGGCCATCCCAAACAAATTCCTTCCTGACCCTATGGTAGGTTTTCAAAAATACCGAGTGCCCTCCTACTGGAAAGGTGTGAAATTCCAATAGTACCTTTTGTTTGAGTTGGGAGTTATTACATAAATATAAGCGATCTTTGTACCATAGTGAATCAATTTTCCATGTAAATGTATCGGATGCACTGGAATCTTGTTGCAACCTTTGAATGAGAGTCCACACTTTTTCATCATTCTTCCATTCATCCCTTGCTTCTATTATACAATCAAGTTATATGATCGATATAGCATAGAGAAATGCTTCAACATGTTCGTCCTTTCTTGAGAGTGAATCTGCCACAACATTTTTCTTCCCTTTTTTATAGATGATTTCAAAATCATAACCCAATATCTTGGTTACTCGTTTTTGTTGTTCTTCTGAAGATAGTCTTTGTTCCAAGAAGTATTTAAGACTATCATGATCTGTTTTGACCTTGAAGTGCCTACCTATTAGGCAATGACGCCATTTCTTCAATGCATGTAGTATTGCCATAATTTCCTTCTCATAAATGGGTTTGTGTAAGTCCTTTCCCTTGAGTGGTCAACTTTCAAAAGCTAGGGGCCTTCCTTCTTGTATTAGGACAACACCAATTCCATTTCTTGAGGCATCACATTCCACAATAAAGGTTTTTGTGAAGTCTGGAGTGGTCAAGACAGGAGCTTTGCACATCACCTCTTTAAGTTGCTCAAAATCTTTAGTTGCCTCTGGAGTCCATGAAAATGCATCCTTCTTAGTTAGTGTCATTAAAGGTGTTGTTATTATTTCATAGTGTCGAACAAACTTGTGGTAGTAACCTGTCAAACCCAAAAATCCTCTAAGATTCTTCAATGTTTTGGGAATCGACCAATCCATCATGGCCTTAATCGTGTTAGTGTCTACCTTGAAACCTTCATGAGATACAGTATGACCCAAATACTCTACCTCCTTCACTCCAAAGAAACATTTGGATGGTTTGTAATATAGTTGTTTCTCCTTTAGTAGTTATAGCACCTTGTCAACATGTCGCACATGATCTTCCCAAGACTTGTTATAGATTAGTATATCATCAAAAAATACTAACACAAATTTTCGAAGGAAGGGATTGAAAATGGAATTCATCAACCTTTGGAATGTGGAAGGTTCATTTGTAAGGCCAAAAGGCATGACCAAAAAATCATAATGGCCTTCATGAGTTCAGAATGTTGTCTTTGGGATATCTTCTTCCTTCATTCTAATCTAATGATACCCTGAATGGAGATCCAAATTTGTGAAATAGATTGATCCATGTAGTTCATCTAACAATTCATCAATGACGGGAATGGGAAAATTATCTTTAATAGTGATCTTGTTGAGCTCTCTATAATCTAGACACATACGCCATAAGCCATCTTTCTTGAATACCATTACCACCGGTCCAGAGTAAGAACTTTGGATAAGTCTAATAATGCCAACCTCTAACATTTCTTCAACCATGCGCTCAATTTCACTCTTCTGGGCATAAGGGTATTTGTATGGCATGATGTTAGGAGGAACACTCCCAGGAATTAGGTGAATATCATGATAACGATTTCGAGTGGGTGGAAGACCTTTGGGAATAAACACCCTGGGAATTAGGTGAATACCATGCCCATTTCGAGTGGGTGGAAGACCTGGGAATATCTTCAAATACTTGTTTATCAATGATCCCTTGGAGTAGAGGAATAAATGGCTTGTGGATGTTGAACATCTAGTGATCATAGCTCGTGCAATAACACCTTGATGCCCCTTTTCAATAATTTTGTTTCACATTAGAGCTTATCACCTTATCGGTTTCCAGGATAACTCTTAACTCAATTTCTTTTCCCTTCCAATGAAAATTTCATGAAAGTTCTTGTACCAGCCATTGTTCCTAATGATTGTAACCATTGGATTCCTAGTACAACATCAACACCACCCATGGGTATAGAAAATCATTGACTATTCATTACATATTCCCCCATAGTAAGATTGATCTTTATTGCATTTTCCGAAAGTAATTGATAGTTCCTCCATCTCAGTAATCATTACTTGAACTTTGGGAGTGGTATATAAAGCAATTGAGAGCTTGGATAATTTATAGTGAATGAAATTAAGTGTTCTTTAATCAAATAGGAATATTACCTTTTTCTTATTGATATATCCTTCGATCTTGAGGGTTTTGAGAAGTGCTAATTCCAACAAATGCATTACACTCCATATCGTGGGAGTCTACTCTTCAGATGAAATTGATTCCATGTTTTCATATTGAGATGGTTCTTGTTCTTGTTCTTCTTCCTCTTCACAATCTATGTAGAATAATTTCTTCTCACCACACTTATGTCCCTTACTGTACTTGTTGTCACAATTAAAGCATAAACCTTTTTATTTTCTTTCCTCTAATTGTTGAGGTGTCAACCTTGTAGGTTGAGGTGTTTTAGAAGAAGGAACATTATTTTCTCTATAGATGTTAGGACGGGTCCTTCTAGTATCCATAGCCATATTTTTACTTTCAACATTTCTTGACACCCTAAATTCATTCTCCAATGATTTGGGTTCCCAAAGGTGAACCTCATGTTGAATGTTATCCTTTAAAGTTCCTATGAATACATCAATCAAGTGCTCATTTAGAATATTTGTCACCTTTATATTCAATCTTTGGAAGTTTTCAATGTGCGCTGTAACTAAACCCTTTTGCTTGAGATTTATCAATTGGCTAAAGAAGGTAGTGTTCCTTGTATCCTCATAGTGTGCTATCATTTCTTCCGTGAAAATTGTCCAAGTGACGAGTGATTTGCGAGAATAAATCCATCGATACCATACAAATTGATTGAGTTCAATTTGTACCTTTTGTGTATGTGGCACATTAACTAGATCAAAGAATTGCTCCATATGAAGTATCCATGTGATTGGGTCCTTGCCATCAAACTTCCTCATATCGATCTTAGGAATGTGGTTGGTCTTCAACCCAAAGTTGGAGTTTCTCCAGTCTTGATTCACCTTACTTATGTCCTCATAATGAATCTCATGGGATACATTTTCACTTTTTAGGTGTCCTCTCTATTAGGAATTTTTTCAATCCTTCCATGATCTCCCCTTTTAAACCATCCATCTTAGTATTTATTGCCTCCAACTTAGCTTCCATTGAATCCATCATCTCTTGTAGTTCATCTTTTGTTATTGTATTCTTTTGTAAATCATTTATGTCCCTACGCATTTATTCACCTTCATCAAGAGTCCAAGTAGGATTGTCTGGAGGCTTATTTGGTGTAGAATTTCCCTTTTTTGGTGGCATGTTGGCCAAGTATCACTTTAAACCTTGATTTTGAGGTGGTTCTGCTAGACAATCTTCCTTTTATTGTATCTACAAAATTTCAACCATTCTGAGTATGAAATTTTCTTTTTTTTAGGTCTCTGATATTTCTTCTCTACAATGCCATAGGTCTGACCAAAATTGGATGTGCCAAGTGGAATTTAAGGTAACTTCCCCACAACTTGCTGATTTTTGGCATTTCTAGGAGCGTGCCCTGCACAAAATAATTGATATAAAATTTTGATACTCGTACCAGAACTACTATGGGCTGTCCACTATCCAATGCAACTAGTCTCACTCAATTTGGATACTCTAGAAATAAGTTATGACTGTTTTACCTGGAACACCTCCTCGAGACTAGTCAATAGGACTAGTCAGATACCCTATCTTCCACAGGGTGTATCTACAAATATAAGATGACCCAGAAGGTGAAATTTTTACCATAGATACCTTACTAATTTTTGTGAATATCCTCTAGAGTTCAGGGTCTGAAACGTTACAAAAAACATTTTATATAAAACATTCCGCAATGAATCAATTCAGGATGATTCCAGAACCCTATCTTACAAAGGATGTATATCTGAAAGTATAAGGCCTCAGGGGATGAAATTGTAAACCAACATACCTTGATCTGTCTAACAAATATCATCTAATCCATTCCTTCTGAATCATTGTAGAAAATAATTTATAGCAAAAATTCCAAGGTGTCTAATATATAGTAGCAAAACCCCAAGACCTTGAGGTATGATACCATATGTTAGGAACCAAATATCAATATAGCATAGAAAAACCTCAAAATAAGTACTCAATGCCTTGAAAAAGAGATAAATTCATATAATAAGCCTCTTCGAAGGGGCAACCTGCTTATTCCCACATAAATGTCCAAATACAAGATGATTCCAAATGAAAATGTCTCCTTGGTATATATAGGAGACTAGGAGGTATAATTAAAACTAATTGACTAAAGCAAACATACATAAAATAACATTACTAATGTAATATGACCCAATTAAGGGGTAATGAGCCACTATTTAGGGCTTAACATAATCAATGCTCAAAATATGTACAATCCTACATACATTAATGACAATTACAACTTTCTAGAGTACATACAATGGCTCTAATATTTTGATCTCATGGGATCATTGATTATTAGATATCCACGATATCTCTATGCATTTATTTATTATATCTCTTCTCTCATTTCATGCCGAAAATATTCTGGATTAGTGGTATCAGAGAAGGTTGCTCTTGATCATTTTTTTTTCAGTGCATGTCCCCAACGAGGTCTGAGTATAACAAGTTGGGTCTCAATCTTGTCTCTCTTGAAGATAGAGAAGACGATCATATCAATCTGTTTCTTGAGCAAGCTCTCATGCGACAGAGGGACAAAATGATGGAGAATTGTTCCCACATCCTTCAACACCTGTCGATAGAAACAGGTGCATCTTCATCAAAGAACCACTTTGGAAGCACCTATCCTTTCAAGGTACATGTTAATTTTGATATTCTCGTATTTGAAGGTCAGATAGATGCGGATGCCCTAGACAAATTGTTAAATAAGTTAGAAGGTTATTCCTATGTTCATAATTTTTCCGATAGGGAAAAGATCACCTTCACACTCCTTAAATCTCTCCCCCATGTTAAACATTGGTGGTAAACTTACTAGGAGCAAAGTTCCGCAAAGGAGTATAGAATATATGGGGTCGATCCCACTTGGGATTTTTTTTTGGATGTCGTAAAGGAACAATATTACCTTGTTGGAAGCTATGAGGACCAGTACATGAGATGGACCACACTGCGGCAAGAGAGGAGCCAAGAAGTTTCGAAGTTCACCAATACTTTCCATACCTTGCACACCAAGATGGGTATCAAAGAATCTGAATGACATTTGGTTCTGAAATATCGTGGGGCTCTACACAAATACATACAAACTGAAATGGATTTTCTGGACATCTCATCACTCGATGCTTCTTATCGATATGCTGTTAAAATCGAGAAGAAATTTAAGCACCAAAAAAACTGGGATTTTGGGTCTACAAATCCGCAACAACCAAAGTATGATAAAGACAAACCTAAAAAAAAAGCCTCCCGAAAACCAGTCCAAGCCACAGGAAAATAAGGGTAACGGGAAGACAAAGGACACCTAAAAATGGTGTGATTTCCACAAAAGCCTTGGCACAACACCGATGAATGTCACTCAAAATAGTCATTGGTGGGAAAGATCAAAGACAAGGAATCGAACCCTGACTCATAATATGATTCTAAAAATACTGGTAAAAGACAGATCATCGATGTAGACCCCACTATTATTGTTGTGACCGCAGTAATTCAATCAGAAGAACCAACATATCCTGAAGAGGGGGAGCGCATTTTTCATCATAGATGTGGGTGAAGGGGACCCCACTTCATTTTATTGTTGATAGAGGAATCTAGAAGAACCTCATCTCAGTAGAGGTCCTCAAATAGTTGGGATTGTCAACAACACCACACCTGCAACCATACAACATCGAGTGGCTTCACCAAGGAAGAGATCTTTGTGTCAGCCAACAGTGTCAATTGTCATACGAAATACAAACCTTCAAGGATGAGGTATTATGTGATGTTTCTCCATTGGATTTCTATGATGTTCTCTTGGGCCAACCATATATTTGGAAGCGCCATGCTGTTTATGAGTCTTGCCCCATAGTGTCATTTTTACTTTGGTGGGTCATCTCTACAGAATACCATAGGTAGTTCCAACTACTGTCCCACCTAAGAAGTGGCGCAAGGTAGTATCTCCTACTACAAAATTCAACTTCTTCACAATTTGTTCAAAGGGTGAACAAAAGGATATTGCAACCACTACAGCCTCAGTCCAAGCACCTTTTATCCAACAGAAGAAGGTCGACAAGATTGCAACAAAGTGTAAATATTCCTTCTGCACACATGCATCTCATGTATCCAGACTGGTTAAAAATGTACAACCCTTCCATCCACATGTTCATGACAACCTTCAACAAGATAAGCATCACAACTTCTCCAACAAGGCAACCAACTCATCAAGATTGAGATTCAACAAATGCTCTTCCCTCTCCCCGGGAACTCAATGCAATCGAGACCATTGCTTCCTAATAAGGGAGGATTGATCCAGGTGGATATCAGTGGCCACCCACCTTTTCCAGCTAGCTCAAAACAATTTTCTGGCAATTTTGGCAATTTACTATTTTTAGCAATTTTTAACTTTTGGGGCCATTTTGAGGGCCTAAATGAAGGTTTTTCAGGATTGAGTTTCTCAATTATAGTCGAAGGCATTGATTGAGCCCCATAAATTAATCTCCTCAACGACACCTTTCCAACAAGCTATTGTGCTCCTAAAATGAAGATCATATACAAAAGTTACGACCCTGGGAAGTTGATGTACTAACTTACCCAAACGGGGCCCACATGAATTTTGGCGCTTCATCTCCTAGGGTTAGGTTTTTGGATTTCTAGAGTTTTTGACATTCCTATTTATTGTAAAAGGGCCTTCAGAGCCTCATTGTAATCACCTTCTTACGAATGCGAGTAGCCATCACATCTCTTCTCAGAGATAAACTGCCACCATTCTAGCGAGTCTTTCACTCCGTATTTTTATAATCTCTCTACATTTATTTCATTAATACAAATCATGTATTATTGTATCTCTGTGTTTATGGTTTCATCTCTAATAAATTTCTGTTATATTATTGGATATTCACGATATCTCTGTGCATTTATTTATTATATCTTCGCTCTCATTTCGTGCCGAAAATAATCTGGATCATTACTACATTAAATATCGATGAAATGCCAATGTCCTATGGTATCTCAATCTCATGATAATTTGTAGCAAATTTTCTAAGAATTTTACAAGGCCCTATGTTCTTAGCTTCAATTTATTATATTTCCCTTATGGGAATATCTCTTTTCTCAGATGGGCCAGAAATTGGTCTCCAAATTCAAAGTTTACCTCTCTTCTTTTTTGATCCACTCTTTCCTTATATCTCTCGTTGTTACTTTGCAATTGGCCTTTTATTTGTTCATGCAATTTCTTCATTTCTACAACAAAATCTTCTACTCCTTCACTTTGAAATTCATCTTGTCCTAAATATCTTAACTCAAAAATTCCTCTAAGTTGCATTCCATGTACTATCTAGAATGGGCTCTTATCAATACTCTTGTTTGGTGAATCATTATGTGCAAACTTCACTTGAGGAAAAACTTTATCCCATTGAGTATGATGTTCAGTCACTAAACTTCTCAGCAAATCCCCCAAGCTCCTATTCACTACCTTAGTCTATTCATCTTTCTGAGGATGATATGTTGAACTAAAAGAAAAATATTACCCCAGTTTCTTCCACAAATCCCTCCAAAAGTGTCCCACAAATTTGTGTCTCTATCTGAGACTATGTTCCTAGGCAATCCATGCAATCTCACAAACTCCTTAAAAGCATATTTTCTATGTGAGTAGCATCACTTGTTTTGTTATATGGTATAAAATGTACCATCTTTGAAAACCTGTCAACTACCACAAATATTGAATCATTTCCCCTCTATGTTCTTGGTAATCCCATAAAAAAATACATACTTATAGCATCCCATGGACTATTTGGAATAGGAAATGGTTGGTAAAACCTTGTATTATGTTGCTTTCCTTTTGAATATTGGAAAATTTTTCATTTTTCCACAAACTTCTTCACATCAGACCTCATGCCTCGCCAATAATATGAAGAACTAAATTGTGCATATGTATTATCATGGTCCAAATCTCCATCCAATCCTCCACTATGCTTTTCCTTCAAAAAATTGTCCGTCATCGAACATTTTGCGATACATAACTAACTCCCCTTGAACAACAATCCTTCCTGGATCGAATACTCCATCCATGGGTGTCTATACCTTATCAAAGGATTTTCATAAGCTTCATATGCCTCAAAATGTGAATCTTCTTTGTACATTTCCTTGAGGTGTTCAAACACCAATGTCTCCAATTGGAATTCTTGTAATATCAAACATCTTGTGCTCAAAGCATCCACAACTTTGTTAGCATTCCCACTAATATGCTTACTGACAAAAGTAAAATTTTGCATGAATTCTACCCATTTGGCATGTCTCTAATTCAACTTCTCTTGTTTGGTTATAAAATGCAATGCATGATTGTCAGTATACAAAATAAAATCTTTTGGCATAAAGTTATGCCTACACTTTTTCAAAGCTTGGTTTATATCATAAAATTCTTTATCATAACTCAAATATTTTCTCTTAGCATCTTTCAACTTTTCACTAAAATAAGCAACAAGCTTATCATCCTAACTTAAAATTGCACCAATGGCCACTCCACTTGCATAACAAAAAACTTGGAAAGTCTTTCTAAAGTCTGAAAAAATCAAGATAGGTTGTTTTGTTATCTTCTCCTTTAACAACCTAAATCATTTCTCAGCTTCTTTTGTTCAATCAAAATATTGATGCTCTTTCTTTACAATATCCAATATGGGTGCACATATACTACTAAAATTCCTAATGAAATTTCTGTAAAAACTTTCTAACCCATGAAAACTTCTCACCTCAAACACACTTCTTGGAGAAAGCCACTCCTTTATAGCCCTCACCTTCTTTGGATCCATCTTCAATTCATTTGAAGAGATTACAAACCCCAAATACACAAGTTTCGTCTTTATAAAATAACATTTCTTCAACTTTACTAACATATATTCTTGCTGCAATATCCTCAACACCATCCTCAAGTGTCTTAAATTATCCTCGTTAGTATTACTGTAAACTAGGATATCATCCAAATAGACAATCACAAATTTCCCAATAAAATATTTAAGTACTTCATTCATTAATCCCATGAATGTACTTGGAGCATTAGTTAAACCAAATGGCATAACGATCCACTCATACAACCCTTCATTTGTTTTGAATGTTGTTTTCCATTCATCTCCTTCTCTCATTCTTATCTGATGATAACCACTTTTCAAGTCTATCTTGGAAAAATAACTAGCTCCACTCAAACAATCCATTAAATAGTCCATTTTGGGTAAAGGAAATCTATACCTAATGGTTATTTTGTTGATATCTCTAGAATCTATGCATATTATCCAACCTCCATCCTTCTTTGGAATCAACACAGTTGGTACTACACACAAACTAAAACTTTCTCTGATTAACCCTTTATCTAAAAACTCCTAGACCTGCTTTTTGACCTCTTCATTCTCCTGAGGGGTCAATCTATATGTTTCTTTGTTCGACAAACTTGCACCAAGAATAAGTTCAATATGATGACTAATACTCCTGACGGGAGATAAAGTATGGGGAAATTCATCCACCACAATGTCAACAAACTCATCCAATAATTATTGAATTTCCACAGGAAAATCATTCATGGAAGTATTTGTAAGGATAGCTCTCAGCTTACCTATAACATCAAACTACATCTCCTGATATTTCTTAACTTCTTTCAAGAGCTCCTTCCAACTCATGAGAACTATACTTGGACTAGCCTCCTGTTTGACTCCTTTATATTCTAGTGGAAACAACATATGTCTACCCCCATTCTTCTCAAGGATATAAGTCTTCCTTCTCCCATCATGTATGATTTTTTTTTCATATTTCCATGGCCTCCCAAATAGAACATGACAAACATACATAGGTATGAAATCACATAAAAATTCATCCTTATAACTACCAATAATAAACTCAACTTTACATTGTTTACTTACCATGAATTGATGTCCTTATTGCGACCATGAAACCCTGTGCAGACTTGGATGTGTTGCAATCTCCAACTTCAACTTCTCCACCATCTCCATGGACACTAAATTATTAGTTCTCCCACTGTCTATGATCATCTTGCATACTCTTTTTTTTGTCTTGCAAAAAGTTATGAATAAAATATTTCTTTGCACTAGTTCTCGTACCTTTTTTTTTGGCTTCACAAGGAATTTCCTCATCGTGAATGATCTCCCTTATTATGCAGCTTCTTCTTTCATCTTTTTTACTACAATCTTATGTTGAGACTCGGTAACATGAGCTTCTCTAAAACCTGCAGTTTTGTTTTTAGGACATTCCCAAGACATGTGTCATGTTTTTCCATAAGAATAACACTTAATTTCTCCTTCTCCACCTCTTCCTCTACCTTTCGGAAAATGTGTCCTTCCTCTAGAGTCTCCTCCTCTAGAGCCTCCTCCTCTACCTATATTACTATTTGATCCACTAGATTCTTCCCTTGATTTTTGGAACTTTTCGCCGGTGGTTCCTTTTCCGCTGTTACGATTCCTTCCCCTGTTCTTCTCACTCTACCTTCTTGACAATTTTTTTCCTGCCTTCATGGGTACATGGTAAGCATCCTCTACTGTCCTTATTATCACTAAAATAATTTCATATTGAATTTTATATCTCAACCCATTGATATACCTATCAAATTTTTCTTCGTCATTTTCCCTATGCCCTACTCTTATATTGAACTTATAGAATTATTTAGTATATTCTATCACCAACAAACCTTTCTATCACAATTTCTGCAATCTTATGAATAGATTCAATTGATGATCCTTGGGTATGAATTTAGCCTTGAGACTAGATACCATTCTATCCAAATTATTAATCTTGGACTTACCTTTCCTCCTTCTATCATCGTGCAACTCTTCCCACCATAAAGTTGCATGTCCCTTCAATCTAATCACAACATGCTTAAATTTCTTCTCATCATCAATCTCCTCACAATGCAAATATTTATCTAAGGCATTTATCCATTGAATAAATTCTTCTACATTCAAATTACCTTCATAGATCATGACTTCCATATTCACTCTAGTTCCGAGCTTAAAACAATCTATCAACAATTGCTCCTCTATCGCTTCTTCTCCTACAACTTCCTCTTCTTCCGAGTTTTCACTTTCAACATCACTAACATCACTAGTCTGTGGTTATATCCTCTATGGTGTTTACATGGTGTCCAACCTTGGTCGAAGATGTCTCATTTCTTCCTCCAAATATCCATTGACTACAGGTCTCTCCCCCCATCTACTCCGCGGCATGACTTAAAATATTCCTTCTCCTGCACACAGATCTTTTTCATGCTCTCATACCACATGATGCAAATCCCCTATGGGCTCGTGCGACCTCCCGGTCTAGGATATTATCTCACAGGAGCTAAATTAGCTAAATTAGCTCACAGGAGCTAAATACCCCTGCTTTTACCTTACCCACATGATTCTCTTCAAACAGACGTGAAATTGAAATCCATGATGTTCCCTTTTATCCTAACTATTTGTGCATGTGACCACTACTTAGGACCAAGCACTTTTCAAAAGGGCTATTCGGTGCTCCGAGACTCCGAGCTTCGTATTTCCTCTACTCCAACGTCAAATAAAAAACTTCTCCCGAATAGTCGAACCACCGAACTACCAAATAATTCATGGATCAATGGTCCACACTCCTCCCATATATCAATGGTCTACACTCACTCTAGGCTCCACGGCTCTAGAAGAATTTACTCCATCGAACTTTGTTCTCAAATGCACCAAATTATTTACCATCCAAATCCAGTCATAATGTGACTTAACTGATAGGCATAGGTATTACCCTATCCTTCCACTTATCCAACATCAAAGTTAATACTTTGATCGGATGGTGGATGATTATCTATATCCCTTGCATGATCTACAACTGACGATGAATTTAGGGCTTCGAGCTTCGATACTTTTCCATGCCACACAAATATCACCCAAAATCATCGAAGTGTCGAATCCCAAATAAATCAGAGATATATGGCTCATGCTTACCCACCAATTGACTCTTGATATTAACTCTGATCTTTAGAGATTTATGGCTTTGCGTCTTCCAACAACAACTCATTTCTCCCAACTGCCGAAGTGGTGAAGTCTGAAGAACTCAGGACTTAACAACCATGCTCCTCAAACTAAGGATTTCCCCACTTGGTTGAGTTCCTCTGTGGAACCTTATACTCACCATCCCTCCTCAACTTTATCAACAATTTAACAAAGTGTTGGCTTTGTTCATTCCTTGAACTAACTTCCCTTGATATTTTACATTTCTCATAGTGTAGCCGCACTCCTTGCGCTTGATCTGTGAAAAATTGCACAATTTGTCCTGATCTTTTGAACCTGTAAACAGTTCGGCCTCCGTACACCTTGCGTTGGCACTATGCACTCTTTGCACTATGATTATCAAAAGAGGAACAATTGAAACTTATAACTAAATCAATAACTCATCAATAAAACATTAAAATGCACACTCACACATAGAGATAACAACACAATATCTATTCAATTTCAGAAGAATGAGCAAGTTCACAGTTTCAGAATTTCGAGAGTAATTCTATTCCTCTCTTTTTCTTCAACAACCATTTACAACATAGATTACATTTATTTATACATAGAGGGGCTTCTCGAGCCTTCCCTCCAAACTACTCTAGTGCTTTCACATATCAATACAGACAATCATATCACTAATTTATTATAGTAAATGCACATTTACAATTTAGATATGAGTCGATGCTCAAAATCTGTATAGTAAATGCACATTTACAATTTAGATATGAGTCGATGCTCAAAATCTGTACAATCCTACAAACATTAACGACAATTACAACTTTTTGGAGTACATACAACGACTCTATTATTTTTATCTCATGGGATCAAAACACTACAAAGGTCTCAAAATTGAAGTGTTGTAACCTCCTTTGAAATCCAAACAAGTTAATGAGTACAGCATTGAGTCACCTTCCACCATGCCTCATTAAATGTGATGGTTATGCTCCTCCATTAGACCATGATTTTCATTAAGTTTGGGAAACACCACATAAACCAATATTAGTCAACTAGACCCCTTTCTTAGGCTACACCATCTGCAATGGGTGGCTCTACAAGATCAACATGCTATGTGTGTCTCAATTAGAGGATTTCTTATTTCTCATCAAGTAGGTCCGTGCATCTTCTTGTGGAGGACACTTTGTCTTAAAAAAGACAATACAAAACCTTCAACGCAATTTTTATTGGCCATCTCTACAACACCAAGTAGAAAAATTCATCTGAGCTTCTACTTTATGCTATCAATACAAACCTTCCAACTGAAAGAACGCCATGTATTAACCACTCCTAGTGCCTTCCATACCATGGGAATCCATTTCAATGGATTTTATCAGCGGACTTACCACCACTAAGAGAAAACATGATCCCATTTGGGTAGTAGTATGTTAGTTTTCCAAAATTTCATGTTTCATCTCTTGCAACAAGACTACCACATCTGTTCAAACAATGAAATTATATTTCCAACATGTCTGGCCTCACTTTGTTCTACCCAACACTATCATTTTGGATAGAGATTCAAGGTTCCTCAATTCCTTTTGGTGGACACTATGGGAACTACTTGGATGTCAGCTTAATTTCTCCACCACCTTCCATCCTCAAACAGATGGAAAAAAAGAGGTAGTAAATCATGTGCTAGTACATGCTCTGTGCACGCATTTCACACATAGAAAACAATGGGGTACTTATTAACATATTTTGCATCATAGTTACAACAACGCCACACACTTATCTACTATCTTCTCTCCTTTCGAAGCATGTTTGGGTTTTCAACCCACTGCTCTAGTTGAGCCGCCTCTCAATATGGATCCACAAGGCACAAATCACCAAGAAAGGGAACACCAATCATCCCAACAATTCCTTCAACAGCTTGCACAACACCAAAATCAAATAGTTGAAGCTTTGAAAGATTCTCAAGAAAGAGAAAAGAAGAGGCATGAAAATCATAGTACACCTCTTTCCTTTCATCCTAGGGACCATTTTTTGTTACAGTTATATAAGAAATTTTTCAAAAGTCAACATCATAAATTGCAACGTCTCCGCTATGGCCCCTATACAATTATGGAACACACTGGAGTAAATTCCTATCAGTTGGACCTCCCTCCTTAGCTGGGAATACACAATGTAATTAATGTTGAAGATATTAAGCTATTTGAGCCACCACTTTTGGATGATCCATTCACGATCACTCATCCCATGGACAACATTCCAGATTTCCAATTTCCCCTACTACAGGATATCATTCTCTAGAAACAAGTGCCTCTCTACTCGTCAAAGAGAATATGTTTCTTACCTTCTGGCATGCAAGGGGAAAACTCCAACACCAGAAAAGTGGATGACAGTAGACATGGTACAATATATGTTTCCCCGTTTGATAGAGGAATAAGGGATCCTCCAGCTCTAAACACAGACAAATTGGGGCATAAGGAAGCTAGTCTTCCTTCTAACCCCATTAATAAAACATGGGACAATGTGATAGAGTAGAGTTAGTTTATTGTGATATTATAATAATATTATGTATGAAAAATATTTAGTTCCCTTCTCTGTAAAAGGTGATCCTATGAACTAATATAAGTTGTTGGCTTATTTATGAAGCAAAAGTCTCTTTCTCTCATTTTCTCTCTTTTCTAGGTTAAGGGTTTTCTTTCTTTCTTGTTGTTTTTTGTTGCTCTGTAGCTGCCACCACAATATTTCCTATCTATGAATAATGGCTAATACACTCTCTTTTGGCTCTTAATACATCCTCTAACAAGTTTTCTCTCCTTTGCAAGTGCACCCTCATAAGCAAGTGTGCCCTCCTCTGTTGAGTGCATCCTCTTCTACCAGTGTGTCGTCCTATACAAGTACACCCTCCTATGGTGACTGTGCCCTTCTCAGCAAGCGCAACCTCCTCTGTTGAAATTCACCCTCTTCAACAAGTTCTCCCTCCTTTGCAAGTGCACCCTCTTTCTCCTTCATCAACAAGTGTGCCCTCCTCTGTATCTCTCTCTTGAAGGGGGATGACATGCATTATCACCCTTTAGGCTAAGATATTTATTCATAATTTCTTTATCTCCAACCTTCAATATTTTTGTAACAATCCCTTTTTACACAGGGATGATTTCAACATAAGGTAAAATGTGAACATATTGTAATACATTGTAGGGGTAGGGATATGATTCAAAATAAAAAAAACTTATAGAATTATCTCCTTCTCTGGTTACAAATTTTTTGATAAGTCAAAGGACTCTAATTAAACTAAAAGCATAGAAGTATTTATTCTAAATAAAATTTTTTTTAAAGGAAACATTCTGTTACGACATTGTGTTATGTTCATAGTGTCAAGCGTAATCCCAATTCAATTAATTGTTCAAGGGTTTGATCAATCCGGATTATGGGATACCCCATCGTATACCATTCACTTCGACTTCTTGTGGGTTTGAGGCAGGGAAACACCATACAATGGATCCTATTATGGAAGGGATCCTCTCCTGTTCACTTTCCTCTTCGAGGGGGAATCCTCCTATTGAGATACCACTCCAAATACAATACTTATCTTCATATCTCATTACATTGCTTGAACCCCTTTATATAGTTCTACCAACCACCTAAGAACATTCTAGAGGAAGAACCTTCTAGAAGAAAAACCTTCTAAGAAGTCCTCTTACATTTATTATATCTTACTACCATAGTGGGCCTTATTTAATACTATAGAAGAGCCATCGAGAAATATAGAAGAGCCACACTTATATTATAAGAAAACCCTTGAGGTAGGGAAACACCATACAATGGATCCTATTATGGAAGGGATCATCTCCTGTTCACTTTCCTTTTCGAGGGGGCATCCTTCTATTGAGCTACCACTCCAAATACAATACTTCTCTTCATATCTCATTACATGTATTGAACCCCTTTAAATAGTGCTACGAACCACATAAGAACATTATAAAGGAATAACCTTCTAGATGTAGAACCTTCTAAGAAGTCCTCTTACATTTATTATATCTAACTACCATACACATGTTGATGTTTGGGGAGCATTGGTCACCATATGTTCTTTATATATAGAACACTCGTGATTGTAATAAGATATTCGTTCACATACAATATTATCTCTTATGAAAAACCTAACATGGTATCAAAGCAGGACTAGGCTTGACTCCCTCACTAGAGGGCCCAGGAAAATCAGAGTTATGGGGTTGTTGCAATTTTTATGTACAACATATTTACTTTTTACTCCTGCCTAAATTATAGAAAGAATTCCATAAATTATGGTGGGAAGTAATTTCTAGTAAAATTTTTTAATTACCTGAATATGAGGAATGTATTGCATATTCACTTCTACCTATATTTATGCAAAGAATCGCATGAATTATGGAGGAACAATTTAACAAAGTGAAATACTATGTTGATGGATTATAACCAAATTAAGAGAAAAATTGGCTGTTGAGTTTGAGATGAAAGATATCAGTATGATGCATTACATTTTGGGTCTCGAGGTATGGCAGAGACATGATGAGATCTTTCTAAATCAAGGGAAGTATACAGTAGAAATCCTGAAGAGGTTCAATATGTTGGATTGCAAGGCAATGGCTACACCTATGGTATCAAATATGAAGTTGTTGTAGGATATGACTTTAGAGACTATGGATGTTACTTTATACAGGTAGATGGTGCGTTCATTGATTAACTTGATGAACAAAAGAATTGATATATGTTTTTCTTTGAACACCCTGATTGTAACACACCCTACCCCCAAGTAACTTTCCAAGGGATGGGGAATCAAAATTTCTCTCTCCTTAATGTCTAAGATCCTATGTCCGAGGTCTTTATCCTCCTCTAATCACCCGTAGCATTCTAACAACTGCTACCAGGCTCAAAATCGAGCTTTGGATTACAAGCTATGGATTCCCAAAGTTCTTTGGGAATTCATTGATTGAGGACCATGTGTCATCCACCTAACGCGTGTTGTTTCTAAGTTCCTCCCTCCACAATGCAAAACCATCCACCGTCCGATCCCATGTCTGGGCTTAATCTCTTTCTCATATATAAGCTATGGAGGGATTCAACTCTTCATACCTCTTTACTATCTATGCACGAGACCACCTAAATTTGCGAACTTCCGAGGTCCCGTAAGTTTTCCACGTGGCTTCGCACTTCAGGCCTTTCTACCATACTACATTCCAGACCCTCCAGAGTCTAGAAGTCCTAGACTCCCATAGTTCTGATCACTTCACCAACCCTTCTTGGCTAAGATGGGTACGTACCACGAGCTGACACATGGAAGGTCAAGGGAGACATGTAGCCTCATCGGGGTGATACATGTCGCGTTCCAGTAGGTCTATAGGGTGAGTGATACACACGAATCTATGTGACACATGGCACGTATGTTGTCAATCCACGTCACCCTAAGTGACGTCACTGTGCCATGTCAATCCTGACAGACAATATTCTACATCCTTCAAATTTCACGATCGAGGTCCAGACACATAGACCCATAGGTCTTCGACTCTCATCGCTTCAGGGATTTTCGAAGCACCAAGATTCAAATCCTATGGAGTGGATCTTTCTCGGAGAAACAATATACTGACATGCATCCTAGTTGATGGGCGATTCATATCTCCTCCGCCTCCTAGAGACTTCGAGAATATTCAACCTTTTCCACCTGCTTCCTTTTGGTGTGTTAAACCTTTGTAGTACAAAATCAGGTACCCCATGTCCTTTATGATGGATGGTCGAGAAGGGTCCTAAAGGATCCTTATATCGATGGTCCACATTACTTCATGACTCCGGTCTTCGGTGGGTTTTGACGATACAACACCCCTGACCTCCCAAAGCGGTCAACATCGGACTGACTACATCGTCGATCTCACGGCTAGGAAGGAACCCAAAGGGTCCCTAGATCTACAGTCTTGGTTGCCTCATGATTTTAACGTTTCAGGATATTGATGCTATAGCATTTCCATTCTCCTGAAGTGGAACTTCGTTGAGGTACCATACACGAAATCTTCCACTAGATGATCGAATGGTCGAGAAGGGACCCCAACAAACTCCCCAGATCAATGACTCACAACCTTTTGCGACTCCGACAGTCGGGAAATTTTGACAGTTGTGAATTTTGACATCCCAGGATTCGAGCCTTAAGGCTCTGAAGCCACAAATAGCTAACTCCTTTCAGACTTAGCACATGGTTCCTCCTGAATGGATCTCGTTTGTTCATCCTCCAAACAAAGAGATTTCCCTTTCAAGGATTGAACCTCACTATCCTTCCTAAACTTTATCATGAAGTGGTTAAGGTATTGGGCATGAAACCATGGCCGCAAAACAAGGAGGCTGAAAGAGATGTCCTCTTCAGACGGATAGGGTCAAATTGACAGGGTATCTCCTACCTCGACCATCTTACAGGCTTATGTCCCAAGGAACCTCGAGGACTAAGCTAGGGAATACAGAATATAAGTCATGAGAATAATCTCACAAGGAGATGAATGCATACATATATTATGACCATTCCACACATTAAACATTTATAACCACACATATATATATATATAAACTCATGCATTCATCCATTATTTCAGTTCAATATACAAATTAGGAAAACACTTATCAAAACCAGAAGATGTGGTACGACTGCTGAAAGGGGTGCTTGTTTCCACCCAACCATAGGATAAATCACTCCTAACGGATTTACCACTAGCCACCCCCGAGCTAGACCACGATGATTTGAGATTAAATCTTTTCTTCCGACTCAGTGAAAGATAGGGACGAAGGTTACTATCCTTCTCCCAGATCAGAAATAGATAGGGACCAAAGTTACTCTCCTTCTCCCCAATCAATCTCTACTCCTACGATCATAACACATTCCATTTTCACCGTTTTTCCTCGAAATTGAGAGATTAGTCTCTTGTCTTTTCACTCTTCGCATGTCCTCCTTTTCCCACCATGCATTCCTTTCTTTCCTTCCTCAACAAGACTATGTGTGGCCCGAATTCCTAGTTTGTGGTCCAGTCTGGAAGCCTTACAGATAGGTAGTTTTCCCCATCCCCTCATTAACTCTTGAGGAGGTCTTCCCACCTACTAGCCTGACTTTCATTCATTCCTGGGTCAAAGGGTTGTTCTGATCCTTGAGCAATTAATTCTAGCAAAGTACTGGTCTGGTGAAGGTTAACACAACCATTCTTGATCCCCTTCACCATCTCTTTGATAACATTCGTGGTCTCTCTTAGCAAACCCCCTTTCCAATAGTCATGCAACACTTGTCCATTTTATAGTAGATAACATAATTTACATTCATTGATTTTTTATACAAAGGTCCAGCAAATCAAACATTCAGACATACCGAGTTTTCCATAGTGTCCTTGCCAATATAGTTATATTTACAAACCGGTGGAAAGAGCTTGTTACAATTCCCACCCCTTTAAAGGAACATCATCCTAGATGTTCTACCTATAAATATGCTCTCTATATACAAAAGTAAACAAAAATGGATATGCATGTCTCATGGCATCCTCCATTTCTGGTGTAGCCTCATCTGGGCCAAAGTGTTTCCACTGCACCTTGACCTATGAAATGTTTCAGTTACTGAGTGAAGTTTCCTTCGTCTCTAGTAAGAATTGAGGTTCTGGTATGAATTCTCCCTCCAGCTCCACCTAGATCACAAAATAGTAAATTATATGATTATAATCATGTACATATTTCTTCAATAATGAAACATGGAAAACATTATGTGCTTTACTATGGGAGGGAGTGCTAGCCTATAGGCTACAGGTCCCACTCTATCTAATATTTCAAAGGGTCCACAATACTGAGGTTCCATCTTGGCACAAGCTCCCATTCTCAGAGAACTATGCCTAGGTCTCACTTTGAGATAAACATGTTCTCCTGTCTTGAACACTCTGGGGGTTCTCTTTTGATCGACGTAGCTCTTCTGTCTATCTTGAGCAATTTTCAGATTTTGTATTATTCGAATCACTTGCAACTCAATTTGTTTCATCATGTCCAGTCYGATTGTAATTCTATCCACTGGATTATTCCAGCTAATTGGAATCTTACACTGTCTACCATAGAGGGCTTCAAAAGGGCTCATCTTTAGTGACTCTTGATACTCGTTGTTGTAGGAAAATTATACCAATGGTAGGTGGTATTCCCACTTATTAGGCTGATGCATTACATGCATCCTTAACATGTCTTCTAATATCTGGTTTACTCTTTTTGTTTGTCCATCAGTTTGAGGGTGATATTTTGTGATAAACAACAGTCTAGTATCAAAACCATCCATCAAGGATTTCCAAAAGATTGAAGTGAATTTTGTTTCTTTGTCTGATATAATCTCCCTAGGAACTCCATGCAGTACGAATATCTCCTTCATGAAGATGTTGGCAATATATATCACTTTGCAAGTTGACTTGACAGGAATGAAGTGAGTTAACTTGCTCAATTTTTCTACCACGACCATGATGGCGTCGTTCTGCTTGGCCAATTTTGGTAATTCGGTGATGACATCCATGGAGATGGTTTCCCATTTCCATTTTGGAATTGGTAGGGGTTGTAACAACCCTGTTGGGTTTCGGTGTTTTGCCTTAAATTGATGGCATTCTAGGCACTTAGCTAGATAGTCAGCTATGTCCTTTTTCAATCCAAGCCAATAGAATTATTTCCTATTGGTCGTGATCATTTTCGGATATCCTGGGTGACCAGTGTATGGTCTCTTGTGTAGTTCGTCCATTATGAACCTCTTCAAGTCATCACAAATTGGGATATACAATATGTTTCTGTAATTCAACAATCCTTCATCGAGCATCTGATATCCTTCGTACTTTAGTCCTATAGGTTCTTGCCTCATGTATGAGGTCACGGTATTGAAGGATGCATATGTTTCTTGTTCCTTCTTGAATCTTTCCTTGAGATTCGTTTCACAGGTGCTTACCACTGCCAGGTGAATCATTTTCATACTTTTGCTAAGGGCATCGACCACCCTATTTTCCTTTCCTTTGATGTGTTTGATTTTGAAATCAAACTCACTAAGGAGATCCATCCACCTAGCTTCCCTAGAATTGAGTTTTGGTTGATCAATTAGGTGCCTCAACCCACATGGTCTATCATAAGCACAAATATCCTACCCAAGAAGTAATTCTTCCACATTTTTAAAGCGTGCACTATGGCAACCAAATCTCGATCATTGGTCACATAGTTGATTTCATGCTCATTCAACTTTTTGGATTCGTATCAAATTACACGCCCTTATTGCCTAAGGAATCCTCCGAGTCCTTCCTTATAGACATCTATACACATGGGGGAAACAATATCAGGGTTTTCAATCTTCAACACGGGTGCATGGGTTAGAAGGTATTTCAGTTCCTGAAATATTTCTTCACATTCTGATGTCCAAGGGAACTTGACCCACTTTTTCTTAAGGGAAGTGATTGGACAACCTATCTTCGAAAATCCTTTTATGAACCTTCTATAGTATCCTTCTAAGCCCATAAAGGATTTAATATTAGATAAATCCTTTGGGGTAGGCCATTCCATAATAGATATGGTCTTGTCAGGGTCTACTGCCACTCCTTTAGAAATAACATGGCCTAAGTAATGGACTTGCTTCTGTAAAAATCCACACTTGCTAAACTTAGCATAGAGTTGATGCTCTCTTAGTACTTGAAGCACAAGTCTAATATGTTCTTCATGCTCCTCTCTATTTTTGGAGTAGATTAGGATATCATCAATAAAATCCAATACAAATCTATCTAGGAATTTACTAAGTACATTATTCATCAAGCACATAAAAGTGGTGGTGGCATTGGTCAATCCAAATGGCACCACCACAAATTCATAGTGACCATACCTTTTCCTGAAATATGTTTTGTGTATGTCTTCATCCTTGATTCCGACTTGATGGTATCTAAACCTTAAGTCAATATTTGTGAAAATGGAAGCACCCCCTAATTGTTCAAACAAGTCATCGATTCTTGGAAAGGGGTACTTGTTCTTTATGGTTATCTTGTTGAGTTGTCTATAGTGTATACACAGTCGGAGTGTGCCATCTTTATTTTTCACAAACAAGACTGGTTCTCCCCATGGAGACACACTAGGCCAGATGTATCCTTTTTCCATCATTTCCTTTAGTTGTAGCTTGAGCTCAATTAGCTCGGGTGTACTCATACTATAGGGTGTCCTATACACTTTCACTACTCTTGGTGCAAGTTCTATTGAGAAGTCAGTGTCTCTTCTCGAAGGTAGACCCGACACCTATTCTGGGAACACGTATCTATACTATCTTAATATGGGGTGGTCCTCTAGGTTTGTTTTGTCATCCTCAATAGATTCCAACACCTATATTTCATATAGGGGACATCCCTTTCTGCAATACTTTTTCATTTGAAGGGTTGATATTCACTCACTGAGACAAGCTTTTGAATCCCTTGGAGGGTTATTTTTCTCCCTTCCTCATTTACACATTATAAAGTTTTATGGTAACAATCCAACTTAATTTTATAACCAACTAACCAATCCATACAAATCAACATGTCATAAGATCCTAGAGGAAGTATGTTAAGGGTAGATTGGGTGGGAAATCCGTCCATAATGAATTGGCAAGATTGTATAGCCTCTGCTACTTTTATTTTGGTTCTAGTGGCTAGTTGTACCAACCATGGCTTAACATGTCTAGATGGTTGCAGTTTACACTTCTCAACAGTTTGAGGGACCACATAACTCAAAGTATAACCAAGGTCAATTAAAATAGAAACTAGATGGTTCGAGATCGTACCTTCCATCTCCACCACTGGGGCTTGGTGGTCAACTTGTTTATTATCCAAGGCTGCATAAATCTGTGGAATGCTCCTAACCACATCATTGACTGTGGTAGCTTCTTGGATGTTGTAGACTTTCCTACTTTTCTGCTATCTGTGTGGGCAATCTCTAAGCAGATGTTCTTCTCCAGAACCCCAAAATTTCAAGGGTTCTTTCTTTGGGTTATCTGTCTTTCCTCAGGTTGCTCCAAAAGGTTTATTTCTAGTCTGGGAAGGGAAATTATGTTGATACACACTTTTAGTAGGAAGGCTCATCCTAGAGTTCTTCCCATAGTTCTTAAATCTTGAGGATTTAAACCCCTTCTTCTTGAATCTCGAACTACTCTTGTTCTTCCAGTCCTCGCGAGGTTCGGTCAGATTCTTGAACTATTCATAACAATACCTTGCCTTCCAGATAGTATCTTATAAGGTCTTTGGCTTGCCAAACTCAATCATATTCCACTAGGTCTGAGGTAACCCACTAATAAATCAGTCCACTTTTTCCTTTTCATCCTTTATGTAGGGTACATACCTCAGCAACTCAAGGAATTTATTGACATATTCCTCTATGATGAGTTGTCCCAGCCCAAGCCCATAGAAGGCCTTAGTGTTCTCATCAAAGTATTTTTCTCATAGATATTTCCTTTTGAAGTGTTCTCTATTTGTTTCCATGATAAGTCCTCTTCATGGATTCCTTTCACATTTTTAAGATCTTCCCACCAAATGGAAGCCTTTCCATTCAGGTTGAAGATGGCTATCCGGGCCTTCAAGTTTTCAGAGTAGTCATGGAATCTGAAGTACTTCTTTAAACTAAGCATCCAAGATTTTGATTCTTCCCCTTTCTTAATCTCTCCATTGAAAGAGGGTGGTTTGGTTTTCTTGAACTCTTCCAAGTCATGAATTTTGGAATTCTTTCGCTTCTTTCCTTTCTTTTGAGAATGTGACCTAGTTTTTCTATTAGAATATCCCTCATAGTTGTCATTTTCCTCTCCAGAGGACTCTCTTAATGAATGTCCCTTGCTTCCAGGTTGGGCCTTCCTTGAGGTACTCCTCCTAGTGTGGCTACCTATGGGACCACGTTTTTGTATCTCCAGTGGACTTTGACTTCTCTTCGTATGTCGTCGGTCCACATGACTGGCTACGGTTCCATGCTTCAACTGCCTCTATATGTCGGATAAGCTCAGCAACAAGACTGCATTAATTTTTTTTTTTTTTCTTTCTCTTTTATCAATATCTCGTTGTCATCCTTGCAACTCTGTAATTCATCCATGAGGCTCCTTACAATTTCAACTAGATCCAGAGGGGTTTCCACCACCCTCCTTTCATCAGATTCTTTGTCTCTATTGTGGGAGCCCTCCCCCACTTCATGGCATGTC
>SNQJ01S0002165.1:100040-159804 GCA_010110895.2 Picea sitchensis | reverse complement strand
GTTTTACCCCCATCCCTCATTACGCATGAGGAGCCAACCACCTACCAACCTGCGAGTAATTAATTTCGGGCCAGCGAGCCGCTCTTGGTTCTTCGGGCCAGTGAAGACCAAATATGGTATTGGTTTTCGGTGGAAGTTAACACCACCATTCCAGGTACCTTCCACCACCTTTATCCAGTCATCATGGTCTCTTTTTTAGCATATTCCCCTCTCAGCAATCCTGCAATATATATTCATAATATTATTCACATTCATCGACCTTTTTCATAAGGTCTATTCACATCACACATTCATATTTTTGGGTTTTCCACAATACTTGGCCAGTATAGTTATTTTTACAGACTGGGCGAAACAGGGTGTTACATGGTCTCTCTTAGCACACACCCTTTCCAACAGTCATGCAACACTTGTCCATTTTCTAGTACATAAAAAAAATTACATTCATTGACCTTTTATACAAAGGTCCTACAAATCAAACATTCACACATATTGAGTTCACCATAGTGTCTTGGCCAATATAGTTATATTTACAAACTGGGGGAAACAGGGTGTTACACTGAGTCAATATATGGAGCATCCCAACTAGGTTCATTTGGTTGCAACAAAACATGTGATGAGGTACCTTAAGGGTACATTGGATTATGGTTGCAGGTATGTGACAGACCATGAGTTTGGGTTATATAGATATTTGGATTCAGATTGGGCTAGAAACATTCTTGATCGGAAGATTACTTCAACATATTGCTTCATTCGAGGCTCCAATATGGTTTCATGGAGCAACATGAAGTAGTTATGTATAGCACTCATTACGATTAAGGCAGAGCATGTGGCAACATGTGCAGCAAGGTGCAAAGCAATGTGGCTTCTGAAATTGATGACTATTGGGTTGAATTTGACTTGTAGGTAAGACCTACAAGAAGAGGATGACGAGACTTGTTCTAGATGAAAAGTGATGAATTCAATAGGTTGAAGATATATTTGATATTCAATGCTCGATAGCGATCCATACAATCCGTTCCAGAGGGAGTTGGGTACTATAGTAAGGAGCAGGAGGCTTCGCCGGATGCAGGGAGCAGTCATGTGTGGTGCTCAGTATGGATTAAGCTAAGTATGCATGTGAAACAAGTCGTGAAGTAGTGTGGCTTCATATGTTGCAGACTATTGGACTGAATTTGACTTGTAGGTAACACCTACAAGAAGAGGATGTCGAGACTTGTTTTAGAGGACAAGTGATGAAGTCAACAAGTTGAAGATTCAGTTGATATTCAGTGCTCGAGAGGGAGTTGGATGGTCAGTTCTAGAGGGAGTTGGGTACTATAGTAAGGATTAAGAGGCTCTGTCGGATGCATGAAGCAGTCATGTGTGGTGCTGGGTACGGATCAAGCTGAGTATTTGGCAGCATGTGTAGTAGTAGTGTGGCTTCGAGAAATTATGTCTAGGTTATTTGGTCTCGAACTAGAGGCGACCTACATTTGGTGTGACAACGAGAGTTGCATGAAGTCATCAGAGAACCTTGTGGTATATGACAGGTCGAAGCATATCGAGATCAGATATTACTATATCAGGGGTTTAGTGTAGAAGGGAGTAGTGAGGCTCCAGTTTTGTGACTACAAAGGATCAAGTTGCAGACGTGTTTACCAAGTCGTTGTCAAGGATGAAGTTTGAGTTGTAACATCCCGCTCTTGTGCACCCCTGATTAGACTTATACTTTGAGGACACTTGCGTGCAAGTGATCCGGTTCATTATATATTGATTGTATTGATTATGATTATGAGATGTAGAGGATATAATGATGTGTTATATTGTTATATTTATATCGACGGGTGCTACTGACTGGTTTTCCTGAGTGTGGAGGACTTTGGACATTTGAGGATCCTGATGGCATCAATGGATCTCCTTGGAATCCGGATCGAGTCAGGGAGTGGACTTTTATGGTTTGAATGTTTTGATATTACATAGGTGACATGATATCATGATGTTAATTGTTATCGCTGAAATGTTTCGTTGATGGATGCAGACTAACGATAGATTGTCGACCAGACTCACATTTGGAGTAAAGGGGTCACGCACGAAAACCAGAGACATTGAGGGAGAGGTGTGGCAACAACCCTGCCACAACCTACTAACACTCTCGCCATGGATCGAACTGTAGGTTAATGATTACCTAGTTTGAGAAGACCCATGATGTTGTGAGGGGAGACTGTGATAGTCACTCACGATGACTCTAAGGGGCACGCAATAAGGAAGGGTCCTTATTCCTTAGAGGCCCTTAGTCTCCCACAAGGTCACGTGACGGAGTATTTTCTCTACGGGTTTGACATCTAACAAATTTTGTCAAAAGGTGAGTGGCACCCTTGGAGCACGTAGTGCATCTTGAAGGGCACGTCGCACACTTAAAATATGAATGCAAGCGAGTGACACCCTTGGAGCGCATAGTGCGTCTTCAAGGGCCCATCGCGATTTTTAACTCTGGTAAGTTAATAAACCTAGTACCTAGAAAACTATGCCTCTTTGGGACTTGATCGGCCTTAAAATGAATGATGGTATGAGTAAAGTTTAATGACTAATTTTCCCTTAAAAACTGTCTCAAAGCCTTGTGAAATTAAAACCTAGGTATAAGTAGAACTTGTGAACAAAAAAATCCTAAGTGGACTTGTAACAAGAAGGGGGTAAAGAAATTTCAAACATTAATAGTTAAAGTAAAATTTTAATGAAGGATTAATTTATTAAAATGATACATTGTTGTTATATCTAAACTTTCTAAATATGAATTTAGAAGAAAAGGGGAAACTTAAGGAAAAGGGGAATGTCTAACATAGTAGGGAATCTAGTCTTTAGAACCTTCTAATTCTAAACTCAACTAGGTTTTAGAAAGACATCAGTCTTTTAATAAATGTAAGGGAATAAATGGACACCGATGAACGTTTTAAGAATGATTTTAGGTGGGTGAGGGAAATAGTCAAATTTAATAAATTAATAAATTGATTTTCTAATGCAACTAAGGGATCGGGTGACGTGTGTATGGGGAAGGTTTATTCTAATTAAATTTAATAAAAAGAATATAATAAGGGTTTGGGGAAAATAATCACTAAGAAACCTCTATAAAAAGGATGGAGGAGGAGGAGGAGTGTGGATCACGTTTGGTTGGCGCAAGGTTACGTTGCCAAAATTTATCTTGATTGAATTTTTCTTGTGGGAGTTGGGATACCCAGCTCGGATAACGAGTGGTAGCTCGACCTTGTGAGGAGAGATGAGAGCTATCATTCTCTAGTATTGTGTGCGTGGCACCTTTGTGGCTTGGGGGGATCATGGAGAAGAAGAGTACCCTTAGCGTTGGCTCGGAGGTACCAGTGAGGTCTCAATGGTTGGCAAGCGGGAGCGAGATGGAGCTCAAGCACGCGACAATCACTTCTGGTTCTTCACCTTCAGTTACGTTACGCATGTGTAAATTTTGCATTGTTTATTGGTTAAATAGTTGTATATGGAATTAGATAATGATGAATATGGTACTGGATTCGAGAATAATTTAGTAAATTTCCATTTAAGATTGTTTTGTTCAATGAAATTAAAATAGTTCAGTTTTTAAGAAAAAATTTGGTTACGATTGTCTGTTAGCATTCATTGCCTCGGTGACCTTGCTTGTCTCCTCGCCATCTATATAAATTTGGGATAGTTGCCCCCACAAATTTATATTGGATGCCCATGTTGGAGTTAACTCGACCCTTGGACAAATCGCCCTAAATGACGAGCCCAGGCTTCTCTGCATAGACCTGTCTCTTTCCACTCCAGTTTCCGCTTGATGCCAGGCATTCTTGTCCCCTTATTTTCTCTCAGCATGTTTAGTCTTTCTTGAAGAGTTCGTTTAATTTTTTTATGAGCATTCGATTTTTGTATGGGAGATGGGATTGTTGCCTTTCCTTGAAAATCGAGTGGACTTGTGACTTCTGCTTCTTGTCTTACTTAGACTCTCTTTTTTTTTTTTTGTGCGCGCATCCTTCTTCATTTTGTTCACGCTAAGCCTCATGTTGCGCCTTGACATATGTGCTTCCTTTCCGTGTTCTTGTATTCACTTAGACCCTTCGCTCCCTAAACCTCTGTGTTTTCTTGCATTTACACTCAGTCGCATTCCGTCCTGGGTTGGTGCTTCACTGCCCACGCTCATATTTCAACTTTCCTTGCCTTGTATGCAGGGCCTGCATCCACATTCTCGGCTTTAATGATAGACTTATGGTTTAATAATTCCAGATTGGATATTGTTATTACTGCAAGATTTAGTTATGGATTATAATGAAAGATTCAGAGATCATTGAATAATGACAATTATGGATATTGTTATTAATGTGATATTTAAATATTGTTTAATGACAGAATTAAATGATGTCTATTATCGACAGATTTCCTTAGTTTTAATCCTAAGATGAACTTAATTTTAATTTTAACTCCTTAAAAATTGGCTAGATTTTAAAGATGATGGTGTTGTAGGCGAAGCCTTAGTTGTCTTCACCTTTAAGATAACCGCAATGAGGCCGTGAGGAAAGGTTTATGGGTACCCTCTTGATTTGCTAAATTCAAGCCTGCATTTGTGAGGGATAATAATAGAGTTTCCAATTTTATAATTTCCGCCTAATTCTTTCAAAGTATTTACCCTCCCCTCTTTCTATGTATTTACCCTCCCCTCTTTCTAGGTGTTTTTTTTTTAAATTCTTGTTGTCCATTTAAAATATATATTATCTAGTTTAAATTTTGTTTCCCTAAATTTTAAGTGTTCAAAAGAGAAAAAAAATATGGATATGAATTACATCGAACTTAGAGAATGATTAATATGGTGGTATCCCAAAGAATCTAGGTTCTAATCCATAAAAGAGTACTTGTCAAATTCTTAATCCTTGACTTCTTGGCCTCAAACCATGGTTTGTAGTATGACGCCTTGTTTTACATATATTTCTGAAGTACATGGTTGACTTCCTTTAAAATTGTCATGATGGTCGATTGTGTAGTTGTTAGTCTTCTGGCGTGAACAAATTTAAGATGAGGATTGATTGCTTTATGATTAGATTGAATGGCTTATGTACCATTTCTGACGCTTATTTGTTTAAGATTTGATTACCCGCGAACGTCGAAAAAATGATGACGCCTGATTAGTTTAGGATTAAAATGTACTTGCGCATGTTAAATTCAGTTGTCTTGTGTTGTTTAAAGTTGTCTACTCTTGAGAGCAACAATTAGTAATGTGGATATATGATGGAGGGATAATGAGTCCTTGTGAATGAGAACCTAATGTAAGAAATGATTGTTTAAATAATTAAAACCTTGCGCATATGAAGGCTTAATGTAATGAACAAATGTTATAGATAATCGCTTTTGCATCTTGGTTTAATGCGACATATGATGAGTTATGCTATTGAATACCCGCGCACCATGTTAATTATGAATTAGGATTAATGTAAGGTTGTTGATCATTTATTTCCTGCAGCATCAAATTTGTGTTCCAAGTGTCATGTGTTAGATTGTTGATTGCGTCTGGATGACCTTGATGTTGTTTTTTTTGTTTTGTCATCTTGGACTTTCTTTTGTCAGGAGGGATGTAGACACCTTCTTGTTCCTCAGAATAGTTGCCAGCCTTGATACCTTGAATGGTCAAAATTGATGGGAACTTGGGCTTGAATGTTTCTTATGTCTTTTGGAGGTCCTAACCTTGTAGGGTAGGACGGACGGGTAGTCATTTTTATTTCTTCACCTGATTGAATGTTCGTTTGTTTCTTAAGCTGCATGATGTGCTAGTATGTTAGTCGTTGTGTTTGTATGTTGTGTGATTGCATGCATTGTGTTTTTCGTCGAGTTGTGATGCTTCATTGTATTAATGACATTACCTTCCTTGACCTTGAAAATAAAAAATAAAAAAAATATGACACTCGTTTTGCGTCGCTTGTTGTTGTGACGACGAGGTTCGTTACATATGGTATCAGAGCCAATTCGACCCATGAATTGGGATCACTACGACTTCTATTGATTAGATACTTGATTATAAAATGTCACTAATTAAATTGGTTTGTATTCATATAGGTAATCATGGTTAGATGATGCCGCAGAGGCAGATGACGAGTTGCTAGGGGAGGAGGTGGGATGCCCCGAGTAGCATCCACACCCGAGGGGTCTAACCCCCAGGGAGACGAACAGGTTGTCAAGAAGGAACAAATAGCTATGGGCAATGTGGTTGCGTTGATGAGGTCCTTTCAGAGGATGTTTGAGGTACTGATCAGTCATTTGGATAGAGATGAGGCTAGGGTGCCAACACCTCCTGAGGGTCCACCGCGTGCCCTGGTCGGTACTCGTAGCATTCATCACAAACTCAAGAAGGTCAAATTTCCTGAATTATTTGGTGCCCCAGACGACGTAGCTACTGAGGCATGGTTGGAGAATATGACGATGTACTTTGCACTTCGAGACTATACCTCCAACATGAAGGTTCGCATGTTGGTCTTTCAACTGAAGGGGAGCGCTCTTTTATGGTGGAAGATGTCTTCAACCGGTGGGGAGCTTTATGGTGGAAGATTCTCCGCCGCACTGAACATGGCCGCCGAAAAACATGTCATGGGAAATGTTCGAGTAACGCATTCCGTGAGAGGTATTTGTCCGAGGAATTCATTGAGCGTAAAATCAACGAGTTTGATGCCTTCCGACAAGTCAGTCACATGGTGCCCAAGTGAGAGGCCCATTTTAGAGTGTTTATGTATGCTCCACATATTTTCCCTACGATGCCCGAGTATGAGGCTTATTTCATGGAGTTTCTTCGGTATGCTCTACAGCTGAATACCGAGAAACTTAAGGTCAACAAGTTCCTGTTTGGCCTTAATGTCAACATTCGTGCAAAAGTGAGGATTTTGATCCCTCAAACCTTGCATGATGTTGTCTAGAAGGCCCTCACAGCAAAGGAAGAGCTCATCAATGGGGGTCAGAGCAGGACTCCAGAAAGACTGACAGGACCAGAAACATCTAGTGCGCAACAACATCAGACACTGGCTAGGCATGCACCAGGGTATCGAGGAAGTTTGAGAGGATCCACCTTCACTATGCACCGATGATGAGTGCCTCAGCAACAAACTCCCTACAGAGGACCACACACCGACAACAACGTCGACTGCAATAACAAACGTTTAGGCATGTTCAGCGAAATAGACCAGGGTTCCAGGCTGGTGGGTCATCACCTTCTACTTTAGGTACCAGGAGTACTAGACCGAAGAGAGAGTGTTGGACATGTGGAGAGCCACATTACCAGTGTGACTGTCCACTTGATAGGGCTAGAGAAGCAGGATCAATCGGGCCCACTACCGTGGGATATTTGGGCAAGGCCCATTCGATTCATGCAGCGGTGAATAACCGCCAGGCAGAGCACCAGTCTACTGAGCTCGAGACATCGAGTACCGTTGCTGACCAGACCCTTAGTATTTTGATAGATCCAGGTGCTACAAAGAGTTTTATTTATGGTGCAACGCTAAAAATAATTAAGGTAAAGGCAGTCCAACAGGACACATTTAACTTTGTGGAAATGGTCTCGAGAGCCAAACAAAAGGTTGGAGGGAAGGTTACAGGCTGTAGCCTTAATATGGGATATTGTTTCAGAAGGGCCAACCTACATGTCACAATATTAGGGTCTTATGACGTCGAGATCGGTATGGACTGGTTGGAATCGCATGAGGCGATACTCCATTGTAAGAAGAAACGATTGAGCTTGGTCAATGATAAGGGACAAAGACACGTGATTATAAGTCAGAACTAGGGAGTTTCCCTGAGTTTCATCCCTTCCTTATAACTACGGAGAGCATGTGCAAGGGATCCAAGCTATATGAGATCTTTGCATTAAACAATAAGGGTGTAGCGGAATGTCTAGAAAACCTTCCAATGGTGAGAGCGTTTGTAGACGTCTTCCCAGAGGAGTTACCTGGGATGCCACCAGAGAGGGATTTGGAATTTACCATCGACCTAAAACTAGGAACTGAACCGATAGTGATAAATCCTTATTGGATGTCGACCCCTGAGTTACAGGAGTTGGAAATGCAACTGAAGGAGCTACTAGAACTAGTACTTATACATCCAAGTGTGTCACCGTAGGGTGTACCGGTTATTTTCATACGAAAGAAGGATGGGTCGTGGAGACTCTTCATTGACTACCATCAATTGAACAAGGCAACGATCAAGAATCAATATCCGTTGCCAAGGATTGATGATCTATTTGATCAGATGAAAGGAACGACGATGTTTTTGAAGATTGACATGAGATCGGGGTATTGCTAGTTGCATATCAAGGAGGAATAAATCCCTAAGAGCTCCTTTAAGATGAGGTTTGGACATTGCGAGATTATTGTTTAACGTTTGGACTAACAAATTCCCCAGGGGTATTTATGAGCTTGATGAACAGGGTGTTCCACGAATACTTGGACAAGTTCGTCCAAGTATTCATTGACGATATTTTGATATATGCTTGGACGATGGAGGATCATGACGAACACTTGCTCTTGGTACTATAGTGTCTATGAGAGAATGAATTGTATGGGAAGATTTTGAAATGATCGTTTTATCAATCAAAGATTCATTATTAAGGGCATGCCATCTCCGACGAAGGCATCGCGGTGGATCTCGCGAAGGTCAAGACTATTCTGGAATGGTCTGGGTCGACGAATGTCCTAGAAGTGCGTAGCTTCATGGGTTTAGAGGGATATTATTGATGGTTTTTCGAGGTTTTTTCGAATATAGCAAATCCGATGACAAAATTGCATAAGAAGATCAGAAAGTTTGTTTGGACCAAGAAATGCAAGGAAGCATTTCGCATGCTCAAGTATTTGTTGATGACAACATCGATACTAAGGGTCCCTGACATGAAAGAGGACTTCTTGGTATGCATTGACGCATCAAAGGAAGGCTTAGGTGGAGTCTTGATGCAAGACGATCGAGTGATCTCTTACATCTCGAGGAAATTAAGAAGGCATGAGGATAACTATGCGACGCACGATTTGGAGTTGTTAGCCATTGTATATGCCTTAAGAGTTTGGAGATACTACCTCATCGGATGGAAATTTGAACTAAAAATGGACCATTGTGGTTTACGACAAATTTTCATGCAAAGAGACTTGAACGTGTGACAAATGCGTTGGTCGGAATTGCTTAGTAAGTACAATTTCGAGATCACCAACATAAAGGGAAAAATGAACAGAGTGGTCGATGTGTTGAGTCGAAAACCACACATTTTCTCAGTGATGCCTGTTCATACGAAGTTATGTGAAAATATTCTAACTTTACAATGCGATGATGACGGGTACAATGAGGTCAAGGAGTTTATCAGAAAAAACATAATTATGGTACCAAAATTTGAGGGATTTATTGTGGACAACGATGGATTATTGAGATTTAACAATCAGATTTACATACCGCCCAACGACGAGTTGAGGAGTTTGATCCTAAATGAGGCTCATAGAGCAGTGTACATGGCTCATCCAGGAGTCACAAAGATAAGGAATAACCTTAAATCATTATTCTTCTGGAAAGGAGTGAAGGAAAACATAGTCAACTACATGGAAAGATGTTTAGAATGTCAACAGGTGAAGGATGAGCATAGACATCCAACATGATTACTACAACCACACACTATTTAGGAATCAAAATGGGAGGTCATTTCAATGTATTTTGTTGTTTGATTGCCACTGATGACAAGGAGACATGACTCGTTCTTTGTAGTAGTCGACACTCTGATGAAGAGTCATCATTTTATTCATGTGCATACAATGTATAAGGCACTTGACATAGCTAGAGTTTTCATAAGAGAGATTGTGAGACTGCATGTCGTGCCTAAGAGGATTATATTTGATCGAGGATCGATGTTTACATGACAATTTTGAACTAGTTTCCAAAAGGCCTTGGTAACCCAACTTAACTTCAGTACCACGTATCACCCGGAGAAAGACAGATAGACTAAATGAATGAACCAAATAATGGAGGATATGTTGTGCATGTACGTGATGGACCAACAAAAACGTTGGGAATAATTCTTTCCAATGGTAGAATTTGCATATAACAACAGTTATCAAAGCACCATTAAGATGGCGGGATTTGAGTTTCTTTACAAGCGACTGTTTTAGTCGCCTTTGAGTTAGGATTGGATTGAGGATAGGGTCCTGGTAGGACCAGAAGCGATCCAATAAATGGAAGAACAAATGAGAATAATAAGACAAAGGATAAATGAAGAAAAGGATCGACAGAAGAGTTATGCCGATGCACATCGTGTCAACCGTAGTTATGAAGTTGGCGATCGAGTCTTCTTGCGAGTGAAATCGCACAAGAGTTCGATCAAGTTTGGAAAGGGTGATAAACTCTCTCCTAGGTTCATGGGACCTTTCGAGGTTATGGAAAGGAAGGGGCCCATGGCTTATCGACTAGCCTTGCCTGATTCTTTGAGGTGTATACATGATGTTTTTCACGTATCTTTTTTGATAAATTATGTTAGTGATCCTACACATGTGATTGCTATGAGTTCCTTTCAGGTATCAGATGAGGGTGTGCTCATGGCGGAGCCAATATGCATCCTGGACCATCACATTAGACAACTACGACATCAAATAGTAGATCAGGTCAAGGTCCAGTGGGACAACTATAGTCTGCACTCGAAGACCTTAGAGGACGCATATGATATACGCCAATAATTTCCATTTTTGTTTGATAGCTATACATATCGATATTGATAGACACTTTATTATGACACCTATATAATGTGAAAATTCGAGACAAAGTGTAAAACAAGGGGGTGTATGTAACATCCTGCTCTTGCACACCCCTGATTAGACTTATTCTTTGAGGACACTTGCGTGCAAGTGATCTAGTTCATTATATATTGACTGTTTTGATTATGATTATGAGATGTTGAGGATCTTATGATGTGTTATCTTGTTATATTTATATTGACAAGTGTTATTGAATGGTTTTCCTGAGTGTGCAGAACTCTGGACGTTTGAGGATGCCGATGGAATCAATGGATATCCTTGAAATCTAGATCGAGTCAGGGAGTGGACTATTATGGTTTGAATGTTTTGATATTACATAGGTGAAATATGACTAGATATTATGATGTTGATTGTTATCGCTAACATGTTTCGTTGATGGATGCAGGTTGATGATAACTTGTCGACTAGACTCATATTTGGAGTAAAGGGGTCATGCACGATAACCAAAGACATTAAGGGAGTGGTATGGAAGTATCCCTACCACAACCTACTAGCACTCCCGTCGTGGCTTGAACTGTAGGTTAATGATTACCTAGTTCAAGAAGACCCATGATGTCATGAGGGAAAACTGTGACAGTCTCTCACGATGACTCTAAGGGGCGTGCAATAAGTCAGGTTCCTTATTCCTTAGTCTCCCATAAGGTCACCTGACATAGTATTGACTCCAAGGGTGTGACATCTACCAAATTCATTCAAAAGGAGAGTGGCACCCTTGGAGCACATAGTGCATCCTGAAGGGCATGTCATACAATTAAAATAGGAATGCAAGCGAGTGGCACCCTTGGAGCACGTAGAGCGTTTTCAATGACACGTCGCAATTTTTAACTCTGGTAAGTTAATAAACCTAGGACCTAGAAAACTATGCCTCCTTAGGACCTAGTTACCCTTAAAATGAATAATGCTATTAGTAAAGTTAATGGCTACTTTTTCCCTTAAAAATTGTCACCAAGCCTAGTGAAATTAAAACCTAGTTCTAAGTAGAACTTTTGAACAAAAAAAAACTAAGTGGACTTGTAACAAGAAGGGGGTCAAGAAATTTCAAACATTAATAATTAAATTAAAATTTTAATGAAGGATTAATTTATTTAAAGGGTAAATTGTTGTTATATCTAAACTTGTTAAATCTGAACTCAGAAGAAAAGGAGAAAGTTAGGGAAAAGGGGAATGTCTAACATAGTAGGGAATCTAGTCTTTATAACCTTCTAATTATGAACTCAACTAGGTTTTATAAATGCATCGGTCATTTAAGAAATGTAAGGGAATAAAGGGACACCGAGGAGAGTTTTTAGGAACGCTTCTAGGTGGGTGAGGGAAATAGAAAAATTTAATTAATTAATAAATTGATTTTCTGGTGCAACTAAGGGATTGGGTGACATGTGTACGGGGAAGGTTTATCATAATTAAATTTAATAAAAAGAATCGAATGAGGGTTTGGGGAAAATAATCACTAATAAAAATCCATAAAAATGATGGTGGAGGAGGAGTGTGGATCACGTCTGGTTTGCGTAAGGTTACGCTGCTGAAATTTATCTTGACTGGATTTTTCTTGTGGGAGTTGCAGGATACCCAGGTCGAATAATGAGTGGTAGGTCGACCTTGCGAGACGAGCTGGGAGCTAACATTCTATGGTATTGTGTGTGTGGCCCCTTTACGACTCGAGGGGCTCAGGGGGAAGAAGAGTACCCCTAGCGTTGGCTCAGAGTACCGGTGAGGTCTCAGCCGCTGAAAAGTAGGAGCAGGATGGAGCGCAAGCGCAGGACAACCACTTCCGGTTCTTCGCCTTCGATTACGGTACACGTGTAAAGTTTGCATTGTTTATTGGTTAAATAGTTGTATATGGAATTATATAGTGATGAATATGGTACTAGATTCGGGAACAAATTCATAAATTTCCATTTAAGATTGTTTTGTTCACAAAAATTAAAATAGTTCAGATTTTAAGAAAAATTTTGGTTACGATTGTCTGTTAGCATTCACTGCCTCAGTGACCTTCCTTGTTTCCTCTCCTTCTAGAGGTGATTAAACCTTTGTGTTTTGCGAAAAATTTCACCCAGCAGTGGAGTTAACCCAACCCTCGGAAAAATCGCCCTGCATGACGAGCCCAGGATTCTCTGCGTAGACCGAAGTCTTTTCACTCCAGTTTCCGCTTGATGCCAGGCGTTCTTGTCCCCATTTTTTTTTTCAGCATGTTTAGTCTTGCTTGAAGAGTTCGTTTTATTTTTTTCTGAGCATTCGATTTTTATATGGCAGCTGGGATTGCTTCCTTTCCTTTAAAACTGAGTGGACATGTGACTTCTCCTTCTTGTCTTACTTAGACTGATTTTTTTATTTATTTTGCGCGCGCATCCTTCTCCATTTTGTTCACGCTAAGCCTCATGTTGCGCCTTGACCTCTGCGCTTCCCTTATGTGTTCCTGTCTTCACTCAGACCCCTCGCGCCCTAAACCTCTGTGTTTTCTTGTGTTTACACTCAGTCGCATTCTTCCCTGGGGTTGTGCTTCCTCCTGGAGGGTAACCCTCTGTATCCACCGTTGATTCTATGTGTTTTCTCTCTCAAGCCTTGGGTGTTCAACTGCGCGCGTGAGCTCACAGGGAGCTTGCGTTCTGTATCCGATGCACGACTTAGAGATAGCTAACGCGTGGGAGAAGGGAAACCTGTCATGGTGTCCACAACTCTCACCAGCAACCGGAGTTTCCTGTGCGCGCGAGTTAAACGAAGGCATGTTCTTGTTTTAAAACTTCTGCTTGTGTCTTCAATCCTGGGGTGAACAACGACGTTTGTCTCAGCCTTGTTTAATCTCGTTCACTCGAAGGGCGCTAAGAGCCCCTCCTTTCCTTCTGGATCCCTTATTCAAGCTACTCCCCATGTGATTGAATTTTTAGTATGCGAGCTTTACTACAGCGAGTTGCCCATCTTTTCCAGCGAACTGGTCGTCTATTTATTCATGAAGTATGTTGATTTGCGTTTTACCCTTTTAGTTTTCCACCTCCAATATCGATCCGTTGGATTCGCCCAGTTGTCCACTGCTAGCTAAGGCAACCTGCCTACACGATCACAATCTCACCTTTTCCTGGTTGTATTTGGAGTCATTGCTCACGCTCAGATTTTGACTTTCCTTAACTTGTACGCAGGGCCTGCATGCACATGCTCGGCTTTAATGACAAACTTCTTGTTTAATAATGCCAGATTGGATATTGTTATTACAAGAAGATTTACTTATGGATTATAATGACAAATTCACATATCATTGAATAATGACAGTTATGGTTATTAATTACAGATTTGGCTATTGTTATTAATGTGGGATTTAAATATTGTTTAATGACAGAATTAAATGATGTCTAATATCGACAGATTTCCTTATGTTTTAACCCTAAGCTGAACTTAATTTTAATTTTAACTCCTTAAAACTTGGCTAGATTATGCCTAAAGACGATGGTGTTGTAGGTGAAGCCTTAGTTGTCTCCACCTTTAAGATAACCACAATGAGGCCATGCGGCAAGGTTTATGGGTACCTTGTTGATTTGCTAAATTCAAGGGTGCATTTGTGAGGGATAATAATAGAGTTTCCGATTTTATAATTTGCGCCTAATTATTTCAATGTATTTACCCTCCCCTCTTTCTAGGTGTGTTTTTTTTTATTCTTGTTCTCCATTTAAAAGATATATTATCTGGTTTAAGTTTTGGTTCCCTAAATTTTAAGTGTTCAAGAGGATAATTTTTTTTGGATACGAATTACATTGAACTTAAAGAATGATTAATATGGTGGTCTCCCAAGGAATCTAGGTTCTAATCTGTAAAAGGGGAACCCAAGTTCTTGCCTTTATTACAAGTACTTCTCAAATTCTTAATCCTTGACTTCTTGACCTCAAACGACAGTTTGCAGTATGACGCCTTGTTTTATATATATTTCTGAAGTACATGGTTGACTTACTTTCGAATTTTCATGATGGTCGATTGTGTAGTTGTTAGTCTTCTCGCGCGAACGAATTTAAAATGAGGATTGATTGATTTATTATTAGAGTGAATGGCTTATGGACCATTGCTGACAGTTATATGTTTAAGATTTGATTCCCCGCGCATGTCACAAAAATGATGACGCCTGATTATTTTAGGATTAAAATGTACTTGCGCATGTTAAATTCAATTGTATTTTGTTGTTTAAAGTTGTCTATTCTTGAGAGAAGAAATTAGTAATGTGGATATATGATGGAGGGATAATGAGTTCTTGTGAATGAGAACCTAATGTAAGAAATGATTGTTTAAATAATTAAAACCTTGTGCATATGAAGGCTTAATGTAATGAACAACTGTTATAGATAATCACCTTTTCATCTTGGTTTAATGCGACATATGATCAGTTATGCTATTGAATACATGTGCACCATGTTAATTATGAATTAGGATTAATGTAAGGTTGTTGATCATTTATTTCCTGTGCCATGAAAGTTGTGTTTTAGGTGTCGGTTGTTAGATTGTTTGTTGTGTCTCAATGACCTTGATGTTTTTTTTTTTTTTTTTTCGTCGTCTTGGAATTGCTTGTGTTGGGTGGGATGTAGACACCTCCTTGTTCCTCAGAACAGTCGCCAGCCTTGAGACCTTTAATGGTCAAAATCAATGGGAACCTGGGCTTGAGCATTGTTTATGTGTTATGGAGGTCCTAGCCTTGCAGGGTCGGACGAGCAGGTAGTTGTTTTTATTCTTCTCCTAATTGAATGTTTGTTTATTGCTTAAGCCGCACGATGTTCTACTATCCTAGTCGTTGTGTTTGTATGTTGCGTGATTGCATGGGTGTGTTCGTCATCGAGTTGTGATGCTTGATTGTATTAATGACATTACGTTCCTTGAGCTTGAAAATAATAATAATAATAATAATATGGCACTCATTTTGTGTCACTTGTTGTGGTGACGACATGGTTTGTTATATGAGTACTTCAGGGACAAGCTAGGCGTGGTCCCTCTTCATAGGGAGTCTTCTCATCTAGCATGAAAAAGGGTTGGCACTGATTATTCTTATCCAACATGAAAAAGGGTTCGCACTGAGTATTCCCATCCAACAAGAAAAAGGGTTGGCACTGAGACAGGTGGACCTCATCCAACATAAAAAAGGGTTGGTACTGAGACAAGAGTGCATATGATCAGGTAGTGATGCATCACAGGGACTAGATTTCCTGGGGACTTATTCTAGCTATTCAGAGCTACCCACAGACCTTGGTTGCATGGGGTGAAGTAATGTTGCACTATGGATATTCAAGGATGAAGTTTGATTACTTCATAGAAAATCTTGGTGTGGTCCCTCTTTAGAGAGAGTGTTCTCATCTAGCATGAAAAATGGCTGGCACTAAGACATGTGGAACTCATTCAACATGAAAATTGGTTGGCACTAAGTGTTCTCATCCAACATGAAAAAGGGTTGGCACTGAGATAAGTGGAACTCATCCAACATGAAAAAGCGTTGGCACTGAGACATGAGTGCACATGATCAGGTATTGATGCATCGCAGGGAGTGGATGTCATGGGGACATGTTGTAGCTATTCAGAGCTACCCACAAGCCTTGGTTGCATGGGGTGAAGTCATGTTGCACTATGGATATCCGAGGATGTATAGACTCACATGTTCAACAACCAATGGATGTGAGCTCATGTGGTAACAAACTTGGAGTCTGTGTCTCATGAAAGTGACACTTGGTTGCTAAACACTTGGTAGAGAAGCAAGAAATGAGGCTCGAATATAGTTCAAAAGGGAGCAGTGAGGCTCCAATGTGTGGCTATCGATGAGAAGGTTGTGGACGTGCTGACAAAGACGTTTCCAAGGATGAAGTTCGATTACTTTAGGGACAAGCTTGACATAGTCCCTCTTTAGAGGGAGTGATATCTTTAGATGTTATCGTAGGGTAATGGATGTCATGATGACATGTTGTAGCCATTTGAGAGCTACCCACTAGCCATAGATGCATGTTGAAGAGATGCGGTACATATGTTATCGTAGGGTACTTGATGTCATGCATAAGATATCCAAGTTTTTTGTGGGAAATTGGATAGTCTTAGGATGATATGTTGTAGCTATTGGAGAGATACCCATCAACCCTCAATGCATGTTTTGAAGTCACAAGGGTGCACGTGATGAGGTACAGATGCATTGCAAGGTAGTGGATTTCTTGGGGACATGTTGTAGTTATTTTAGAACTACCCACATGCCTTGGATGCATTGGATGTGAAGTCACAAGGGTGCACATGATGAAGTACATATGCATTTCAAGGTAATGGATGTCACCATGACATGTTGAAGCTATTTGATAACTACCCACATGTAATCTTCAAAGGTAATCTTCAGAGGTAATCTTGGCATAATTTAGAATGTCTCCCTCGTTGAGGGGGAGTGTTGATGTTTGGGAAGCATTGGAAAGACATTCTACTAGACTGATAATTAATAATAAGATTATTAATTATTAAGAAATATTATGAATTATAATATCATTGATGTAAAATATATTTATATTATAAAGTATAAATTATAAATACAATATATTTATATCATATGTATAATATAATATATATTTTTAAATATATTTATTACCCAAGGGAAGCATCTCTTCATGGATGGTCACCATGCTCACCATATGTTCTTTATATATAGAACACTGATCGTTGTAATAAAATATTCATTCACATACAATATTATCTCTTATGAAAAACTCAACAACACAATAGATCCAAAATAGATCCATAGAGCAATATAGAAGAGCCACACTTTTATTATAAGAAAACCCTTGAGGTAGGGAAACGCCATATAATGAATATTTTTATGGAATGGATCCTCTCGTGTTCACTTGCCACTTCGATGGGGCATACTCCTATTGAGATACCTCTCCAAATATAGTACTTCTCTTCATATCTCATTACATTACTTGAACTCCTTTATATAGTGATACCAACCACCTAAGAACATTCTAGAGGAAGACCTTCTAGAAGCATAACCTTCTAAGAAGTTCTCTTACATTTTTTATATATAACTACCATAGAGGAACTTATTTAATACTATAGTGGATGTAGTCCACCTTACATTTAATGGCCTCTATTATTATAACTATGGGCCCTCCTCCCCCCCCACTACCTCTCTAGCTACCTAAAATTCCATCCCCCTTATGAAAACATTGTCCTCAACACTTGTTATGAAGGTGTACAACCATATACCAGGGTCCCATGGATTAGTGTGGACCATAGTGCTGAAGTAGAATATAGAGCTAGGGCCCCATGTAGAAATGAATGCCGGCATGTTGAAGTAGTCTAGTCACCATCGTAAACCAAGGTCTCTTGACTAACTGCTCATGTGAACTCCACGTGGAAGATATCGAAACCTAATAACCTATTGAAAATTATGTTCCAAAGACCGACATGTGTCATGTGGATCCAGATAACAAGATCCATCCACATAGTGGGAAAGAGTTGTAACTGAATCTAGAAGGAATAATACCACCGTAGAATATGCAGGATGGACATTGGTAATCATAACTGGTTCATGTTTTGTCACATTTATGTTCTCTACATACGGTGGAGTAGGTTCATCAAATAAAATATGAAAGTGGTTGTCATCCTAGAAATGACAACTATCCATATACCAATTATCACAATAATCCTCAAAATCATACCAAACATATAGTTCTCGAGTATATGCAACCTTTATGTCATCCATAAGATATCTCTCATGTATTCTAGACAAGGACCTTTGAACATTGTGACAACTATCCCTGACATGTTGTAGACCCTCTTGGATATGGTGCTCAAGGGTTTCAATCTTTCGTCTAATTTCCATGAGAAGTCAAATACCATTTGAAATACCACATATAATATACCAAAACAAATATCTTAAAAATATCTATCCAATGGCACTAATATGGTAGCGATCTGGGCATTGTATGAAAAATTATGAGTTCCGCATTCTAGCAACCGTCATAGAAACCCCCAAAAATGGTTGATTTTAAATCAACGATATATTCACTTCCGAAGCTCAGATTTGGATGATTTGTTTTTTTTAATTGGGTGAAATTGTGAGAGGAACTTAGATATATAATTTGTTTTAGCAAATTCGGCCTCCCTGTGCTACAAAAATAAAATAAATATAAGGAAAATGAAAAATTGCATATTTTAAAATGTCGATATCTTGACTTCCCAAACTCCGTTTCGGACAATTATTTTTTTTTTTTTTTTAATTTGGTGTTTCCTAAGAGGAAATCATATCTATAACCGGTTTCTGCAAATTTTAAGAAGAAATATATGGAAAATATATGGAAATTATCCATACTTTCGCGTCCCTCATTTTCTTCTCCGATACAATATGCAAAAATAAAAATAAAAATTGCCCAGACTTCTTGCAATGGAAAGTGCTCTGATACCACTTGTTAAGAGCCATAGTAGATCTACAAATATAACAAATATAATAACCAAAAGTAATGAATACACAATAGATCCACAAAGCAATATATAAGAGCCACATTTTTATTATAAGAAAACCCTTGAGGTAGGGAAACACCATACAATGGATCCTACTATGGAAGGGATCTCTTATTCACTTGCCTCTTTGAGGGGGCATCCTCCTATTGATATCTCACTCCAAATACAATACTTCTCTTCATATCTCATTGCATTTATTTAACCCATTTATATAGTGCTACCAACCAGCTAAGAACATTCTAGAGGAGGAACCTTCTAGAACCAGAACCTTCTAAGAAGTCCTCTTACATTTATTATATTTAACTACCACAATGCGTCGTATTTAATACTATAGTGGAACTAGTGCACCTTACATTGAATGTCCTCTAATATTATAATTATGGTCCCTCTGATCCCCCACTAACTCTCTAGCTACCTAACATAAGTAACAATAAGACTCCATGAAGGTTTGTGCAAGTACAAATACATTGGTGTCTCCTACAAAGTTGGTGCTTAGGAGTGGAGAATGGTGTTGGTGTTGCTCAAATAAAGAGATTGATGTCTCTTGCGAAGTTGGTTCTTAGTGGTGGGGATTAATGTATCTAGTATATTGGTGTCTATGAATATTTGTAATAGTAGGTTGGTTCTTACTAGGATTTGTACTAGTTGGTATTGAGTTCTCAAGTAGTTTGGTGCTTGTAAGTGTAGGTTGGTCCCTACAAATAATTATAAAGAGAATTTCTGTGTTTTTTTCTTTCAACATAAATATTTTTTCCATGTTCTACAATTAATATATCTCATATGCGATTGTTCTCTTATGATTGATTCAAATGTTTGAAAAAGCAAAAAAATGTCTTACACTTATTCACCCCAACTCTAAGTATAAGTGTGTGCTCAACAAAAATAAATTGTCAAGCTAAATATCTATATCTTCTCTTGATTTATGGATAAATTGTCAAGCTAAATATCTATATCTTCTCTTGATTTATGGAACATATATATAGTATATATATATATATATATATATATATATATATATATATATATATATATATATATATATATATATATATGTATATTCCCACACTTATTCTTGGAATCAATTAACTCTTTATATCTCCACATAATGCCTAAAATTTAAGTCTTGAAAATTATACATTTTTTCTGTTGTTCCATGTTCTTCAAGTAATTTTAGTTGAACAACTCTATATGTTTCTACCTATATCCATATTTCCATTTATTGCACAAAAAGTTTGAGACCAACACAATTACCTAATTGTTCTAGCATTTGTAAATTAGGTTTATTTTGTATGATATAACTAAAACAATTTTCAAAACAACATATATCGCCTCTGACCCAAACCAATGTTTTGTCTACAAAGTGATGTGATCGACAATGCCTCCATAGATACCGTTGTTGATATTTTTATGTCCAAACAATACAATTTTTTCTCTCATATATACTCCATAAATCATATAATTGAATTTGTAAACTTGTCCTTCTTTGTTATTAGCTTCATAAATATTTTGAAAATTAAATCATGAAATATTTCAATATGCATAAAAATCAATTTCTTATGTTCTATTCTTATTTAATCATTTTCTTCATTGTATAACTTGCAAATTTAGGTATGGTCTATAATTTCAAAACCTAGTGACATGTTCCTGAAGTGGCTGAATTGTGATGCCTCCCCTCAAATGTTTAATTAAATGACTCCTTTTATAACCAATGGTGTTCCTTCGATTCAATGAACATGAATGACTATTTTCTTTCGATGTAGTGTTTTCTTCCTTCTTTATTGGTATAGACCATTGGTAATGAACATCAATGACTATTTTGTTTCAATGTAGTGTTTGCTTCATTCTTTATTGGTATACACCAATGGTTATGATTCACACATTTGTGGCTCTTTACCTTCTATGAAACAAATTTTCATTAGATAGGATGAGATATTATTGCAATTTAACCTTCAACAATCACAAACAAAACTTGATCTTCAATTTTTTTCCTTCTCACTCTCATCCTCTTCGAATTCTCTAGCTAGATAGGTGGATTTTTCTTGTTACAGTATCACAAGGTTCATATTTATCTAATACCATGTTATGTCCAAATCACATATGATTAAATATATGAACTGAACACCACTCACATAGTATATATCATTTATTATCATGAAGACATTTATTAAATTGACATTGAGTCTCTTTTATAGAGTTCATACATGGTTGGATAAACTAACTACCAAGTATAAAAGCATAAAAACATTTCTGGTTCCTTATGTATTTTGCAATAGAATTGTCTAAAGTGAGTCTCTGAAAATAATTGTAGCAGTAAGTCCAATATAAAAGGGTAAAATTGTTAATTTGAGAGATCCATAATTTCCATCCCAAAGCTCATAATTGAGCAAGAGAGTAGACGATATAAATATATTGAATATTATAATCATCCTATCCACTTAGAATTCATATTCGAGAAACATAATCATCTCCAAAAATTAAAAATAAGTGTATTGGTGGGGTTAAAAGGATATAAATTATGCATAACTTTTCCAAAATCGCAAAATTTTTCTTATCTAATAGAGTATTATTGCATGTGCATTTTACAATGTCACTGGTACAAGAAGAGAAAATCAAGTTCATTGTGTAGACTAGAAGCATAGAAGATGACAATGGAACTCATAACCATGTGGAAGTGAAGGTTATGTATGTTAGTTTGGGAAATGAGGAGATAGTGTCTATTGGGAATATGAGTAGAGTAGAGCCAGTAGAGTTGATTGAGACCACAAAGATATTAATAATGGAAGTACGGAGTTTTAAAACTAATAATGAGAGAATAATAATATCACAACAAGAGAAAAACAATATTAACGCCCATTTGTTGAAGATTTTAAACCAACTACAAAAGAAAGTGAGAGTTGAAACAAGTTCAATACATGAGGAAAGAGGGAGATCCAATGATAGAGAGGAAAATTATAAAGGATCCAGGCATTGAAGGTGTGTTAGGACGACTCATAGAGCACATCATTCACTTGTTTATTCAACAAGGAAGAACCATAATTATCCCATAAGTATCTCCTCTCAAGAAACAAAGGAGAAGGAATAAAGCATACCACTTGCAAGGAGAACTTAGGAAGCTCAAGCCACAAAAATTTGATGGAGAAAATAAAAAAAAGAGAAGAGGTTGAAGCCTGATTTCTTGAAGTCAAAAAATATTTCTAGTTACATAACTATTCCCTCAACTTGGAAGCTAGAGTTGGCATATAGCATTTGCAAGGAAATTATTTTATGCAGTGGAATCAACTGAAACAAGTTAAACATATCAATCAAATAACATTACTTGAAAGTAGTTTAAGAAATATTTCCAATAACATTATCTTTCAGAGAATTACTATGAGAAAAATGTACAAGAGTTCTTTGAACTTAAGATATGAAATATGAATATGGATGAATATGAATGGAAGTTCTTAGATTTGTTGAGATATGTGGAATTTATTAAATGTGAGAAGGTAACAATTTCTAGGTTTCCGAGTGAGCTACCTACATTTTGCAAAGATAAAATAGAATATGATGAGCCACGTAATTTGGAATACACCATAAGGATATGTACCTGTATGATTAGAGTAAGGGAAGAGCACCATTCCAGAAGTATTGGAAGGAAAAGAAGAGGGAAAAAGTGGAACAAAGGATGAGAGGTTTGAAACCTCGTTCATATTTTAGGAGCATTCCCGATGTGTATCAAAAGATTTAGGAAACTCATAGTGAGTCAATGGTGGCATAATATTTTGAAAAAATACCAAGACCACCGATCAAATGTTGGGGTTGTAAAGGATCAATGAGGTTTTCAAAATATATCCAATAGATTGAATGGATTCAATACAATTGCTTATGTAAATATTATTCCATTGGGTTCTTATGATATCCTGATTGGAATAGATTGGTTAGAAAATCATCATGTTTTTCTAGAATATTATAATAATACATTTAGATGTCTTTATGAAGAAGGAAAACATAGCTTGGTGAAAGGAATTCGAGGACCCATTTCTATAAGAGAAATTTCAGCCTTACACATGAAGAGATGTTTAAAAAATGTTTGTCAATTATTTGCATCTCATGTAGAAGAACTAACCAAGAATAAGAGTCCACATTTAGAGTATTTTTCAGTGTTCAACTAATTTGTATATGTGTTTGGGGATATTCCATTTTTACCACCCAAGAGAGACATACACTTCTCTATTGATCTAGTTCCTCGAGCTTCCCTAATATCGAAAAATCCTTACAGGATGAGCACCCGTGAGTTAAAATAATTACAAATGCAGCTAAAATAATTGTTCAAGAAGGGATACATACATCCAAGTGTCTCACCTCAGGGAGAACTAGTTCTCTCTTTCAAGAAGAATGATGGAACCTTGAGGTTGTTCATTGAATTTAGGTAACTAAATAAAGCTACAATGAAGAACAAGTGTCATCTTCGACGGATTGATGATCTCTTCAATCATTGAAAGGAGCAAAGGTATCTTCCAAGATAGACCTTAGATAAGGATACCATGAGGTGATAATCAAATATGAAAATATCAATACGACAACTTTTTGAACTTGGTATGGACACCAGGGATGATTTTAGGGGCTAAATTTCGCTCATGGGCTAATTTTCCATGGTTTTTCCAAAAACGAGATTCGCTATTTTAAAAATGATTTGCCCAAATTCTATAAGATAAATGATTTTACCTTAAAAATCGCCAAAATTTTATAAAAAATTCTAAAGATGTTTGACGTCACCTTAAAATCGCCAAAATTTTATAAAAATATATGAAATCCTTAGAAATTTGAATATTTTTACAAAAATATCGCCAATTATTTTTAGTTGGCATATGAAGGATTAGTAAGATTCGCCAAGGTTTCTACATTTTAAAATAAATTTCCATCCTTAAAATCATCCCTGATGGACACTACGAGTATATAGTGGTGCCATTTGGATTAAAAAATGCACCATTTGTCTTTATGTGTCTCAGGAATGACATATTTAGAAATTACTTGGATACAATTTTCATATTCTTCTTGCACGGAATATTTATCTATTCATAAGAGCATGAGAAACACTTTAGGATGGTGCTATGGGCGCTAATAGATAATAAACTATATGCTAAGGTGAGCAAATGTTCATTCTACCAAAATCAGATCCATTATTTGTCCCATATTATTTTTGGGAAGGGAATATCAATGGACAAAGAAAGGAATAAAGCAATCAAGGAATGGAAAACACCAAGGAATGTTTACGGAAGTCGAGTCTTTCATGGGACTTGCAGGTTATTAGACGAAATTTATTGGATAATTTCCAAGATTTATCACTGAATCACTTCTTTACAGAAGAAGGGGATAAAATTTAGATGGACCTCTAAGTGTGAAGAAAATTTAATTTTTTGAAGGAATTATTTACAAGTGCACCAATTTTAAAGATTGCTGATTGAAATCATAATCTTCGTGGAGTACTTACCCAAAAAAGACCATGTAATATGTTATGAGTCAAGGAAACTGAAAGAGAATGAGAGGAATTATGCCACACAAAACTTAGAGTTTCCAACCATACTCCATGCTTTAAAAATGTGGAGGCATTATCTCACTGAAAATAATTTTCACGTAAGGATATACCATAGTGTTTGTTTGAAAATCTAACATTAAATGCTAGACAATTTTTTCCAATTTTATCCTATTTTATCCTACATGTTGAAAATGGTGATGAGTTATCTTAAATTTGACAAATTTTTGATCAATTTTACAAAAATCCACCAAGGATATGGTCCAAAACTTATTACAAATGTGACATTATTATTAAACATTTCAAACTAAATACTAGAATACTACATCCAAATTATTTCACAAATGATTTTTTAATATAAAAATATACTCTTTAAATATTCAATGAACAAAGGAACCAACCAAAAATTAGGGTAAAATACAATAACCATAAAATAAAATAAAAACACTTCGAATTTAAATTACTTAACTATGAGAATATCAAACATATACATAAATAAGAGAATTATTAGGCACATATTGAAACCAATGTATGTAATGAGATCTTTGTGTTTAAGGAGTGAAAACCTTTACATGTTTAGATCCCCATAAGAGCTTACAATTGGTAAGGGTAAAGACACACTACATTAAAGATAAGGGCAAATGGGAAAGAGATTAAAGTTCATTGAATAGAGACAAAGTACATTAAAGGTAAGAGTTACTAAATATTAAAATTCACTCACCATAGAGTCATGTAAACAATTAATTAAATGCCATAATAATAAAAATTTGATAAACACAAAATATAATCTCATCATATAGTTTAAAATGTGAATTTGCATTCTCCCAATAATTTGGAGTTCTTTAACATAATTTTTTAATAGGATTTATTTGTTTGACATGGAGGGCTTCTCCATTGTAAAAATGCTAATAACCTTACAATGAACCAAAAAAAGATAAAGATTCTAAATTCCCTACCTACACTAATGAATATTTAATTTTACAATCATTTTGACTTTTACAAGTAGGAGAGCAAATCCAATAAGTTATAGACAAGTGTTCCTTACAAAGGAAGCATCTTTGAAAACCATTATAGAGAATTTTGGATTAGGTTCTTCGAATTTCTGTCATTGACATGTAAAGTCGTCTTTCAACTACAAAGGATTACATGATATCACCTCACTTTTAATTAAAACTTACAAGTAGGATGAAACATATAAAGATATTTGGGCTTTATGTGGGATGAAATATTCTACCTCCACAAAAATTCTTATGAAGAGATATCTTGTTAAATTCTTGGACTAATATGGGATTCTCTTTTTTTTGAGGCATCTAGAAATGAACCAATTGGGCACGGAGACTATTAGAAACAAAATTATAAACAAATGACACAAAATGATCAAAATTTCTTAACCATATAGACCTCCCAAGACACATCGAAATTGTGTGTCCCGAAACACATGAAATTACATTTAATCCCTAAGATTTCCTAACTCAAAATAAAAAATATGCAACATTTATTCAAACCAACATAGTCTGTACAAAATATATGGAACATGTGGACATTGTCTATGGCACATTCACTTCTGAAGTATCCACTAAATAGACGAGAGAATAACTCAGTTTAGTTTATCTTTCTATAGAAACATAAGTTAAGAAATCATATTTCTGCATTTTCCCCTAAACAAAAATTACCATCAATGGCCCTTCTTCATGAACTCAATCTCATCTCTGTATTTTTTACCTATTTTATGTAAAATGATCATTGCATTATTGTTATATAACTGGTGTATATGCATGCATAAATTTCCACTTTTTCCCTACTTACTCCACAACACAAAGATTAATGTTCCACACTAACAAGTTGGTTTGAGATTTCCATCCGTCCATATTCTCATATGTAATTTGGGAAGTTTTTAGTCATATAAAATACTTAGTGACTATGAGCAACATCAAAAGAAAATGAGAAGGTAAAATATAGTACAAATCCTAAAGAGAAATTTATAGCCTGAAATTAACTCATTCCAAAAATCAGTCATTTCTCTATACAATGGTCTCTCCTACATATGATATTCAGTCAAGTTTTTATTTACTAATGTAAATATTCTATTTACAAATGTAAATCACTGTACTTTATGGTACCTAGTTTTGTTCTAACATACTTGGTGCAAGTATCTAGTCTAATAAAATTTATCCATCTCACTAGTATGTGCAAAATCCTAAGCCTGAAATTCTCAATGATGAAATGAAAAACTTGCATGATTGATGTGGGAAGTTCCCACTCAAATGGAAATGATGTGGAAAATATAGCTCAAACATAGTTTAACAAAAGAAGAGTGTGAAATAAGAATCTATGACTAATTCTTATTGAACAATGAAAAACATTATATAGCTTTTACAAGAGGAAACTACCTCAACAAACTTAGAGAAAGGCTAGCATAATCCAACAAAATAGGATCTATGCACTAAAACAGGGAACAGGTTGAGGAAAGATCTCAACCATGTCCATAAACATCTCAACTAGTCCATGATACGAGGAAACTAAAAGATTCAATGCTCTCACAATCATATTAGTTTACAAATATAATGAGAAAAACATGAGACTAAATTCAAAATATTAAACTTAAACTATATACTAAACAATTATTCCTTATAATTCGTCCTAACCTTATCATTCCTCCCACTCAAAAAAAAATGATGTGGGAAAATATCACTCAAACAAATTTCAACACAAAAGTATGAAATAAGAATCTATCACTAATTTTTTATTCAACACTCTCACACCCATATTAGTTATTATATATAATGAGAAAAACATGAGACTAAATTCAAAAAATTAAACTTAAACTATATACTAAACGTTTATTCAGTTTAAACCTAAGAAAACATAATGGAAGAAAAATATAAAAACCACAGATTCCAGAAATATGACAACTTTAATAACAGAAAAAAAAATAGTCTGCAATTGATTTTCAAACTAAATGACTCCAATTTCCGTGTCCAATTAAGAAATCCCAATATCACTTGTAATGTTCACTCTAAAATTATTCGAGCAATTCAACTTTTTCATTCATGAGTTCTTTAAGCATCCTCACACATGCCTAGGAACTTGAAATTTCTCTTTTACCTAAACCCCTTGAAAAAGACAAAATGTACATACAATGACATCACTTTTACTATTAATTTTCTTCAAACAAAAAGGAAACTGTAGCATTCCACATTCTCATCTAGAGTCATAATTCACTCATCAAGGTTCCAACACTAAAAATACAACCCAAAATTCAAACAGAAGTGTCGAAAGATGACACATGGAAAACCTCCTATTTGTAAGGCCAATTTCTTCTTAGCAATTTTCGAGCAAATTACATTTCCTTGAAGGTGCTTCTTTTCACTGGACATCAATACCTGCACAAACACTTTAGTTTAGCATTCAATGTTGTTTCCCACAAAGATGCARTAATAAAGGTAAATGAGTCAGTTAGAGAACTCTTACTGACATATATGAAATTTCTTAATGTGTGAGAGACTTGAATCTACCAAACTATGTCTGACACTTAACATGGATTCTGGACTATATTACACAAATCTAATTCTTGTAAATTGTATCAATAAGTATTAAAGTGGTAAAACTATAATTTAGCATATTATCACCACAATTACTTTGGAATAGTTAATACAAATTTACACTCTTATGCTCACGAGACACAAATGAATGATCTATACAAAGAGTTTCATAAAAATTACCTTTACATGTGTCACCATTGTTGCTTCTCTTCAGTGAATCTAGGTGCCCAAGATCCTTGTAGATTATTGAAAACCCTTTGAAATTTTGTATACCTCCAAATGGTATCCAGGTTAATTGCACTCTGGATCTGAGTGATAGATGTGTGATATAGGTGTAGTAGTTGGTATTCTTACACCCTTAACAACTCCCAACTGAAGAGTAAACCCAAACATGGGAGGAGCATAGGGAGGCAGAGGAACAACATGTTTATTGTGAAAAGGAACATTAAAACTACCAATTAACTGCCTCCTAATGGAATCTGAGCTAATTGTACTATGTGATGAGGCTTAATCGTAAAAGTGTGGTACATGTGTAGTAGTTGGTATACTTAAATTGTTCATAGATCGATCTCAACTGATGAATTGTTGCAACCATTGGAGAAGAGTGTGAATCGTAAAAGTGTGGTACAAGTGTAGTAGTTGGTATACTTAAATTGTTCATTTATATCAACTTGTGAATTGTGGAAATCATTGGAGAAGGGTGTGAAAGAAAAGGAGCAATGTGGTTATTGTCAAGAAGGACATCAAAATCACTAGTTTACTGTCTCCTATAGGTATATGGGTCAACTCTATTCTATAATACAACTGGGTCATGAAAACCCAATATAGTTGTACAAGTTGGTATACTCACATTGTTAACATCTCCCCACCGATGAATAATAGTATCCATTGATGAATACAAATTTGATGATGTTCTAGACAAACCTTTTGTTTCATCTCCTAATTCTCCTTCTGGTTTCACTTTAGGCCTTCCTTTACTCCAACCCCATTTTTTAAGAAAATAAAATACTTCTTTCTTGGACCGAAATTGACGTTTCGTAATTGGGTCATGATAATACTGCAAAAAAAATAGCCCTTCAAGCCTCAAATTTACTGGGAAAGTATTGAAAAGAAAAATGCATTTCAAAACTCACTATTTTTTCCTATAAATTTATGAAACCTCACACGACTCTACAATGTGGATAATGTTCAATCTATGACTATGTTAATCTATTTAGCCAACTATGCTTAAGCCTTGTAATCCTCAGATTTACTAGGAAAGAATTCAATCCTTAGATTAACTAGGAAAGAATTCAAAAGAAAAATGCATTTCAAAACTGACCATTATGTCATACAAATGCATGAAATGGTGGATGATGTTCAATCTGTGACTAGGGGAATCCACTCAACCAAATATGCTTAAAAGAAAATAATTCAAACTAACACTACTAGAGTTTCAAAACCTTTCAAAATTTACAATGGCGTGATTAATTCATACTAGAAGGAGTCCTTACACTCCAGAGATTATCGAGACCGCTACCATCCATGACTTGTCTCAAACTTTCAAAAAATCCTAGTTGATATTGGAAAATTTCTAACTTTCTTGGAAGAAAAAAACTTGTAGCTAAGATTATGACTATAGGTTTGATCGAAAAACCATATACAATCCCGTTAAGTAATGTACATAGATTCTGAATACATGACCCAATCATGGTTTCATTTTTCTATAGAGAAACTCTTCTGTGATTTAGACATCCATTGAGTCAGTCATCGGTCAAGCAATTTTAACACTAACCTCTATTACTTATATTTTTTCTAGGATACATCAGAAGAAATTTTGCAGAAAGAAGATTCCACTACTTCTTAAAATTTGTCATATGAATCATTTAAAAGTTAAAACATATACAGTGCAAAACTGAGACTCCACTAGTTCTTAAAAATTGTCATATGAATCATTTAAAAGTTAAAACATATGCAGTGAAAAACTAACACTGCCATTTGTAGGAGGGAATGAGCATTTCATTCGCAAGAACAACATCCAGATTTCTTTTGAAAACTGGGATTATGTACAAATTGTGCAATGGTCAAGACAAGCATGCTTCACTGTAATTACTATAGAACAATCTATTTCACTAGGAAGACAAGCATGGTGCACTACAATTGCTACACAACAATCTATTTCACTAGGTTAACACATGTTGAGTTTTACAAAGTACATACTCAGGAAATGCACTATTTGCATGAAATCTTAATGAAATTCCTGAACTTCTGCAACTCAAAATCAACTGCAAGATACATTAAGTTTGCAAAGAAAAGTTTCAATCTATGATAGAGTGTCAGAAGTAGCCGGATTGTATTTTTCTGCTCGTTGTCTGAATTGCAACAACCACCATCCGTTATATTCGTTTAAATGTAATTAAAATGCATCTAGTTCACATAAAGATGTTTTTCTCTAAAACTTTAAAGAGCTCAACAAAACAACCAAAACCAATAATATGAAAGAAGCGAAAAAAAAAAATGTTTATCCTTTTACAACTCAAAAAAACAGAAACAGAGGCTTCAATCCAATGCTAAACATAGGGAAGAGAAAGTGGGCATCAATACCCTATCTTTTTTTCCTGCAGTCTTGCCTCTCTCTCTAACTCTGAGTTGGGGATTGAACGAATGTAGACCTATTATTTCCTACTCCAGTGGCATGAGGTTCAGATTTTGAAGTCTGTCCACATTCTCAACCTAAAAGGTCCACATTAACGGTGTACAAATCAACTAGGGAAAATCCATATCAAGCTAATTATACTCACACCCTCCCAATAGGGTCAATAATAACTAGGTCTGAACTAAAAATATGTTTCAAGACGTATCTAACTCATGATTGCACCAGAGTGGTTATAGAAACAAAATTATTAATATATTTAAATAATGAAGTAAAAGAAATAAAAAAAAATGGTTTAATAGATATATGTTATTATAGAGGTGGGAGTAATTTAATAAGTGGCTAAATTAAAAAAAAAAAAAAAAATTGAATTAGATAAGAATTTTGTTATAAGACATAATATTATTTCATTGAATTTTGACCACGGAATATTATTATTTTTTCTTTAGGGTTTGGTTTATTTAAAGTTAATTCATCGTGGAAAAACACTGTAATGAATTTCCACAGTTTCTCCGGGGTTGGGCCGGGTTCACAGGTTTCTCTGATCCCTAACCCCTTATTGCTCATAGATAACTACTCTAACCACTTGTTTGGAGTATGAAAATGAGCCAAGGGGTATATGATTGATCATTATGCTATTTAGCACCATTATCCTGACCATTTATTATCTAGACCGCAAGCCCCTTATCCCTTGTCTTTGAATTATCCCCTTTAGAACTAGAAAATCTTGTTCATAGCAGTCTTTGCTCCCTTTATCTTGTCAAAAAGGGACCATCTCTCTTTCTCAGACCCGTTTGAGTGAAGGAGTTCGAGATGAATTTGATCATAACTATAACATCCCCATTATAATCCCCACTTTAATTAATGCATAGTGTAGATATGAATATGTCTATTGTGAAGCAATGTAATATGCTAAATGTATTTTATGAATTTTAATAAATATAATACAATACTAATTGTTGGGAATATCGACAAAGATGGGAGATTACGGTAAGCATGTGTAAAGTTTGCATTGTTTATTGGTTAAATAGTTGTATATGGAATTAGATAATGATGCATATGGTACTAGATTAGGGAACAATTTAGTAAATTTCCATTTAATATTGTTTTTTTGAGTGAAATTAAAATAGCTTAGTTTTTAAGAAAAAATTTGGTTACGATTGTTTGTTAACATTCGCTGGCTCGGTGACCTTGCTTGTTTCCTCGCCTTCTAGAGGTGATAAAACCCTTGTGTTTTGCGAAAAATTTCACCGACGAATTTAGATTGCATGCCCTCGGACAAATTGCCATGCATGACGAGCCCAAGCTTCTCTGCGTAGACCGGTCTCTTTCCACTCTAGTTTCCGCTTGATCCCAGGCGTTCTTGTCCACTTTTTTTTTCAGCATGTTTAGTCTTGCTTGAAGAGTTCGTTTTATTTTTTTCTAAGCATTCGATTTTTGTATGGGAGCTGGGATTGTTTCCTTTCCTTGAAAACCGAGTGGACTTGTGACTTCTCCTTCTTGTCTTACTTAGACTGATTTTTTTTTTTTTTTTGCGCTCGTATCCTTCTTCATTTTGTTCACGCTAAGCCTCATGTTGTGGCTTGATTTTTGTGCTTCCTTTCCGTGTTTTTGTCTTCAGTCAGACACTTGGCACCCTAAACATCTGCGTTTTCTTGTGTTTACACTCAGTCACTTTCTGCCTGAGTAACCCTCCTGGAGGGTAACCTTCTGTATCCACCGTTGATTCTGTGTGTTTTTTCTCTCTATCCTTGGGCGTTCAACTGCGTGCGTGAGCTCACATGGAGCTTGGGTTTTGTACCTGATGCATGGCTTAGAGCTAGCTAACGCGTGGGAGAAGGGAAACCTGTCATGGTGTCCATAGTTCTCACCAACAACGGAGGCATGTTCTTGTTTTAAAACTTTTCCTTGTCTCTGCAATCCAGAGGGAACGCAGACATTTGTCTCAACCTTGTTTCGAAGGGCGCTAAGAGCCCCTCCTTTCTTTCTGGATCCCTTATTCAAGCTGCTCCCCTTATGATTGATTTTTACTGTGCGAGCTTTACTACCGCGAGTTGTGCATTTTTTCCAGCGAACTGGTCGTCTATTTATTTATGAAGTTGGTGGATCTGCGTTTTACCCTTTTAGTTGTCCACCTCCACTATCGATCCGTTGGATTCGCCCAGTTGTCCACCTCACAATCCGACCTTTTTCTGGTTGTATTCGGAGTCATTGCTCATGCTCAGATGTCGACTTTCCTTGCTTTATACGCTGGGCCTGCATGCACACGCTCGACTTTAATGACATACTTCTGGTTCAATAATGCCAAATTGTATATTGTTATTACAGCAAGATTTAGTTATGGATTATAATGACAAATTCACATATCATTGAATAATGACAGTTATGGTTATTAATTACAGATTTGGATATTGTTGTTAATGCGAGATTTAAATATTGTTTCATGACAGAATTTAATGATGTCTATTATCGACAGAATTAAATGTAAAATTCAGTGGTATTGTGTTGTTTAAAGTTCTCTACTCTTGAGAGCAGCAATTAGTAATGTGGATATATGATGGAGGGATAATGAGTCCTTGTGAATGAGAAACTAATGTAAGAAATGATTGTTTAAATAATTAAAACCTTCAGCATATGAAAGCTTAATGTAATGAACAATTGTTATAGATAATCGTTTTTGCATCTTGGTTTAATGTGACATATGATGAGTTATGCTATTGAATACCCATGCACCATGTGAATTACGAATTAGGATTAATGTAAGGTTGTTGATCATTTATTTCCTGTGCCATGAAAGTTGTGTTCCAGGTGTCAGTTGTTAGATTGTTGGTTGCGTCTGGATGACCTTGATGTTTTTTTTGTTTTTTGTTTCATTGGCTTGGACTTGCTTGTGTTGGGTGGGATGTAGACACATCGTCAGCGTTGAGACCATGAATGGTCAAAATCAATGGGAACCTGGGCTTGAGCATTGCTTATGTGTCATGGAGGTCCTAACCTTGCAGGGTAGGATGGGCGAGTAGTCGTTTTTATTCTTCTCCTGATTGAATGTTTGTTTGTTTCTTAAGCTGCATGATGTGCTAGTATGCTAGTCGTTCTGTTTGTATGTTCAGTGATTGTGTGCATTATGTTCATTGTCGAGTTGTGATGCTTGATTGTATTAATAACATTCTCTTCCTTGAGCTTGAAAATAATAATAATAATATGGCACTCGTTTTGCGTTGCAGGTTCTTTACATAAGTACTTCAGGGACAAGCCTTGTGTGGTCCCTCTTCAGAGAGAGTGTTCACATCTAGCATGAAAAAGGGTTGGCAGAAAGACATGTAGAACTCATCCAACATGAAAAAGGGTTGGCACTGAGACAGGTGGAACTCATCCAACATAAAAAAGGGTTGGCATTGAGACATGAGTGCACATGATCAGGTAGTGATGCATCGTAGGGAGTGTATTTCCTGGAGACATGTTGTAGGTATTTAGAGCTACCCACAGACCTTGGTTGCATGGGGTGAAGTAATGTTGTACTATGGATATTCAAGGATGAAGTTTGATTACTTCATAGACAAGCTTGGCGTGGTCCCTCTTCAGAGAGAGTGTTCTCATATAGGATGAAAAGGGAATGGAAATAAGACATGTGGAACTCATCCAAAATGAAAAAGGTTTGGCACTAAGTGTTCTCATCCAGCATGAAAAAGGGTTGGCACTGAGCCATGTGGAACTCATCCAACATGAAAAAGCGTTGGCAATGAGACATGAGTGCACATGATCAGGTACTGATGCATCATAGGGAGTGGAAGTCATGGGGACATGTTGTAGCTATTGAGAGATACCTACAGACCTTGGTTGCATGGGTTGAAGTCATGTTTCACTATGGATATCTGAGGATGTATAGATTCGCATGTTCAACAGTCAATGGATGTGAGCTGATGTGGTATCAGACTTGGAGTCTGTGTCTCATGGAAGTGACACTTGGTTGCTAGACACTTGGTAGAGAAGGGAGAAATGAGTGGTCTACCCAAGAAGGCGATATACAAGAGAAGGTGACCACGCAAGCCATAATTCAGCTTCTGACCAAAAACTCCTCAGGGGCTCAAATCTGAATAGGGGCACACCATTGGTTTGGGTGACCAAGCAATAGAGATCCAAGCCGGGTTGATCCGAGAGTGGCTAAGAGGCTTTGAATATCTCAAAGTGACCTCCAGAGATCAGTGGGACAAGCCCATTGCAGCTATAGAAGAGGGCGCACTCACTTCAAACCAACAAAGGAAAAACCAGTAAGGGCACAAACCCTAGTTGGTGCACCCTCCCTTCTTCCTCGAAAAACTTGAAGAAAATGATTTTCTCCCTGAGAGAGTGGCTAGATAATGGGATCAGATTGCTCTTAGAGGTGGAAGCATGGAAAACAAAGTCACCAGGAGGAATCCAAGAAGGAAGGTGCACTGGTTATTCTTCAGAAACCCCAAAAATGAAATTGCAGAAAATGTAAAATGAAAACTCAGAAAATAAACAAATGAGACACATAGCTTCAAAAGAAAAGATCATAATACTTTATTTGAGTCCCGGTTCACCTTATATATTGAGGGAACCATTTTTTTTACATATATTTAATTAATCATAAAAAGGTGAAGATGTGTTGCGCCTAGATTGACTTGTGCACCCTAGGTGGCCTCCTTGGCCCAATTCCTCCCTGTTGAGATGTGGAAGCGTATCGAATTAAATGAGAAGATGATGAAACTTGTTGTGTAATACATCAGTTGTGATCCACTTTGCTTGAGCTGGAGTTTGGCCTTGACGGGATACCATATATGAAGTGTATGTCTGATGTCTTGTAGAGCGAGCCCCGGTGTCCTGTATAGTGTCTTTGGCCAATGTGAGCTGGAAATAGGGAATGTTGTCCACTGGATGAGTGATAGTGACTGGTTCTTCCAATAGGGAAGGCTCAAACAACTTTAAGTGATTTACATTAATGACATTGTGGATTCTCAATTGTGGTGGCAGATCCAACCTATACGCATTTTCTCCAATCTTGTCGAGTATGGTATACAGACCATATCTTATTGGCAGAAGCTTGTGATGGTGGCCTTTAAAGCATTTCTTATCCAAGTGTAACCAAACTTGATACCCTGGTTCGAAGGACATGAAGGTTATTCATTTTTCATGTCGCTGCTTGGCGTGCTCTTGGGCTGCTTGGAGTGTTGTTGTTACTGCAATGTGGCGTCGTTCAATTTGTTGGAGAAATCGTAGAGCTGAAAGTTGTTCCTGATGTTGATGGAAGGTACCTTGAGGAGTCCAAGTGAGTGGGAGCTCAGTTGGAGATGCTGGTTGGAATCTCAAGAAGACTTCAAGAGGTGAAAATACTCTAGAAGAATGTGTTTCCTTGTTGTAGCTATGTTGTAGAATGTGAAAGTAATTGTCCCATTGTTTGTTGCGCCCAAAGTGAGTTGGGAGAGAATGAACCAAGACTCTATTGACAACTTCTGTTTGGCCATCCGTTTGAGGATGGAATGTAGTAGAAAACTTGAGGTGGAATCCCAATAGTGCCCATATGGTCTTCCAAAATGTGTTGAGGAAGCGAGAATATCTATCTGAGATAATAGCTCTTGGGAGGCCAAAATGGGGCATGACATGTCGGAAGTAGAGTTCTGTTGTTTGTGTTTCTATAGTATTCTTCGTGAATGGGATAAAAAGTGCCATTTTGCTGAAGTAGTATACCACTACCCAGATTGCATCATGTTTATTTTGGGTTGTTCGAAGTCCACTGAGGAAGTCCATTGAGATTGACTCCCAAGGACTAGAAGGAAGCAACAATGGTTTATATAAACCATGCTTCTAGTTAGATGGCTTGGATTGTGAGCATAATGCACAGGCTCTGATAAAATTTTCAACTTGAGGCTGCATGGAAGGCCGATGGAAATGGCATTGTAGATGTTTGATGGTATTTATGTTACCGAAGCGGCCCCCATAGGATGAAGCATGTGCCTCCCTGATGAGAAAGAGGTGGTCTTCTGAGTGTGGAACGCATAAAAAACTCAACTTATAGAGCCACCCATCCTGAATAGTGTAGTCTAGGAAGGGGGTCTGATTGATCACTATGGAACTTTGCAAAGCTTCCCAAATCTCTCGAAATTCGGGGTCAATAGCATATTGATCTTTCCATGTTTCATAAGTAGCACAAGGAAATTCTAGAATGGAAAGAACTGGAGTGGGAGGTCGGCTTAGAAAAACAACCATCTTATTAGAAGTGCCTTTCTTATATCCGATGACTAAGTGGAATTGTTGAATGTAGGAGGCCCATTTAAGGTGCCTTTGTTCCTAAATCTTTGATTAAGAGTTGATGAAAAATAAAGGGTGGTGGTCTATATGCAGAATGGTTCCTTTACCCAAGAAATAATGCCTCCATTGTTTGAGCACTTGAACCAGACTGTAAAATTCCTTGTCATAGGTACTATAATTTTTCTTTGCCTCGAACAGTGTTACAGAGTGGTAAGAAATGGGGTGTCCTCCCTATTTAAGTACGATACCAATAGCATATTGTGAGGCATTAGACTCAATCTCAAAGGGTTGGGAGAGGTCCCATACATGTAATACAGAGGATGGGAAGAGGGCGTCTTTGAGCTGAGCAAAGTGACTAGTTTCTTCTTTAGTCAAGATGAATGTAGAAGAAGTGTTTGAGAGCTGATGCGAAGGATGAGAAAGATGTGAAAAAGAGGGAATGAACTTATGATAGAAATTGATGCCACCTAGAAAGATTTTGAGCTCCTTAGCTGAATAAGGTAGAGGCCAATGCTTCAATGCTTGGATGTGGGCTTGATTTGGTTGAATACCCTCTGAGATGACCACAAATACGAGATAGGGAACTGAAGTCTGACCAAAATATGACTTCTTCTCTTTGACTTGCAACTTGTGTTCTTGGAGAATTTTGAGAACTTGTCGGACATTTTGCATGTAAGTGTCCCATGTCCGACTGAATATGAGAATTTCATCTAATTAGATGACCACAAATCAACCCAAATGTTCTTTGAAGATGTCATTGATGAGCCTCATGAAAGTGGTTGGGGCGTTGGTGAGCTCGAAAGGCATGACTTTCGAACTCAAAAATACCAAATTTGATCTTGAACGTTGTTTTCCAGACATCATCTGGGTTCATTCGAACTTGATGGTAGCCGAATGTCAAATCCAATTTAGCAAACCAATTAGCTCCTTGGAGGGTGTCGAGTAGCTCCTTGATCTGCAGCAAGGGGTAACGGTTTTTTATTGTGGCTTTATTCAAGGCTCGGTAATCAGTGACAAGGCGCATTTCTGAGGTATCTCTTTTAGGGATGGAAAATGTGACAAAAGAACAGAGAGAAGATGAAGGTTGGATGTGGCCAGAGTTGATGAGGTCGGTCAGTTTCCTTTCCATTTTCTTTGTTTCTGTTGGGGCCAACCGGTAACTAGGGCATTAGGTAAAGAATATACGAGAATGAGATGAATGGAATGGTCAATGTGTCGAGAGGGGGGGAGTCCCTCCGGAGGTTGAAATACATCTGAAAATGCATGGAGGAGGGGAGTCATTGTTTCAAGAATAGGGTGAGTGGTATTGTTTGGTGTTATTGGGCGCAACAAATAGAGAGAGACACATTGGTTTAAGTGTACATGCAAGATTTGTTCTTTGGTAGTAGGGGATTTGGGTTTTGCTGCAGATAAGAGATAAGTGTGGCCTTCTTTGGTAATTTTGTATGGGCAAGATCTGGCCATATAAATAACATTTCTTTTGGTTTGGTATGGGATACCGAGAAACAAGTCAGCACAATCCAAGGGGGAGGCATCACAGAGGACAATATATTTCAATTGGCCTATGGCAAAAGTGACCAAACAACACTTAGAAACTAAGAGGCGAGGGCCATCCTTCTGGACCCATCCAAGTTGATAGGGTTGAGGATGTGGAGTAGTAACCATATTAAGGCAGTTGAAAAGGTCCCGAGACACCAGATTCTTCTAGATTCCATTGTCCATAATCAGTAAAGCCAAGGCGTTTTTGATTTGGCAGTTATGGGTGTAGAGGGGTTGGGTGGATGAGCTCGAACCTTCATGCATCGTTAGAATTAATGAGGGATCTACTTCTCTGGGATTGTCCAGAGGAATTCTTCGGTATCTTCTACTTGGGAGGGCACAATGAGCTCAGTGAGTAGGGTTTTGTTGGTTTTTAGATTTTGAAGGATTCGACAATCTGATGAATTGTGTGAAGTAGTTTTGTGTGATGAGCACCAATGTGTCCTTGTATTTATATTGGGTGTGGGGTTTTGAGATCGATGAGGTGGAAAGAGGGCTGTCGGATAGGATTTAGATGATTGAGAGGTAGAGGGGTTGGTGTACGGGAGAGATTGAGGAGTAAGACCTTTAGGAGCGAATTTCCTTTCTATAGTCAAAGATATCTGAAAAGTTTTGTCTAAAGTTAGATTTTCAAACAACTCTACTTCTCAATGAAATTGAATTAATATACCAACCAAAAACTTTAATATGAGTACCTCTTTTAGATATGGAATATGAAGTAAGAGGTGCATCTTGCAAAAGAAGTCTATGTAGCCTTGCACTCCTTGTGAAGGGAGTTGTCAAAGTTCGTTCCATTTGATCCATAAGGATTGCACATACCCAGGTGGGTAGAAGTGATTTCTCAAAGCTTCAGAAAGTCGAGCCCAGGTTCTGATGGGTTTGGAAGTAGAGGATTCTAGAGCATCCCCAATCTCTATCACAAATGTGGTCTTCTCTTGCTCTGTATCCCACCAAGTTTGTGTCAATCCTTCTAATTGTAAGGCGGAAATCTGGAGCTTTGTTTCCTCGGTAAGGCTTGGACATGTATTGAAATAGGTGGAAAGGCTACGGATCCAAGAATCCACAATTTATCCATTGGTTTGACCAACAAATTTGGGTAGTTGGACTTGAGTGTCCAACCGAAAGGGGTTTGGATTGTTTTGTTGTTGCATTATGAGCAGCTCATTGAGGACAAAGGCAAGATCTTGGAAGGGATTTGACGTGTTGGAATCTGAGTCGACTGCCAAAGGATATTTGTGTGGAGGCACTGTGAGGCCACTTGAGGATCAAAGGCGTCCCTAGTTTGCAATGCTAAAAAAAAAATGGGTTAGACTCTGTTTTGGGAATAGAGGACCCAAGACCCTGAAGAAACAGAGCTGAACTGGTCTAGAGGGAGAGATTTGTATTGTTTTAGATCTGTGGAACTCCTCTCTTTTGTAATAGATATCTGGTCGCCCTTGGGTTTTATGAGATCTGTTGAGTTTTTGTATGAAAATGTAAACCCTGGGATGGGTAACATCTGGACTATTTCATGAAAACCCCAAAACATTTTTGGCTCAATATTCAATATCAGAAGATTTTCCATGGATCTTGAGACTCTGATACCAATTGATCTACCCAATACTACATGAGAAGGTGACCACGCAATCCATAATCTAGATTTTGACCAAAAAATGCTCAGGGACACAAATCTGAACAGGGGCACACCATTGGTTTGGGTGACCAAGCAATGGAGAACCAAGTTGGGCTGATCTGAGAGTGGCCAAGAGGATTTGGATATTTCAGAGTGACCTCCGAGGATCAGTGGGAGAATCCCAGTGTAGCCATAGAAGAGAGTGCACTCACTTCATCCCAACAAAGGAGAAACCAGTAAGGGCGCAAACCCCAATTGGTGCGCCCTCCCTTCTGCCTCGAAAAAATTGAAGGAAACAATTTGCTCCTTGAGAGAGTGGCTAGCTAATGGGATCAGATTTCTCTCAGAGGTGGAAGCATGGAAAACAGAGTCACCAGGAGACAGCCATGAAGGAAGGCACACTGGTTATTCTTCAGGAACCCCAAAAACGAAATTGCAGAAAATGTAAAATGCAAACTCAGAAAATAAACAAACGAGACACATAGCTTCAGAAGAAAAGGTAAGAATACTTTATTTGAGTCCCGGTTCACCTTATATACTGAGGGAACCATTTGTTTTACATATATTTAATTAATCATCGAAAGGTGAAGATGTGTTGTGCCTAGATTGACTTTTGTGCCTTAGGTGGGCATTCCTCTAGGTGGCCTCCTTGGCCCAATGAGGCTCCAATATGGTGAAAAAGGGAGTAGTGTGGCTCCAATACGTGGCCATCCATGAGAAGGTTGCAGATGTGTTGACAAATACATTTCCAAGGATGAACTTTGATTAGTTCAGGGACAAGCTTGGCATAGTCCCTCTTCAGAGGGAGTGATATCTTTAGGTGTTATCGTAGGGTAATGGATGTCATGATGACATGTTGTAGCCATTAGAGAGCTACCCACCGGCCCTATATGCATGTCGAAGAGACGAGGTATAGATGCTATCGTAGGGTGTTGGATGGAATGCATAAGATATCCAAGTTTGTTTGAACAACTAACATTATAATCTAGACAAATTTGTCCTATTTTATCCTACATGTTGAAAATGGTGATGAGTTGTCTTAAATTTGACAATTTTTTGATCAATTTTCCAAAAATCCACCCAGGAGATGGTCCAAAACCTATTACAAATGTGACATTATTATTAAACATTTCAAACTAAATACTAGAATACTACATCCAAATTATTTCACAAATGGTTTTTTAATATAAAAATATACTCTTTAAATATTCAATGAACAAATGAACCAACCAAAAATAATTAGGGGAAAATACAATAACCATAAAATAAAATAAAAACTCTTCGAAATTAAATTACTTTACTATGAGAACATAATAAAAATAAACATAAATAAGAGAATGATTACGCACATATTGACACCAATGATTGTAATGAGATCTTTTTGTTTAGATCCTCATAAGATCTTACAATTGGTAAGGGTAAAGACTGACTACATTAAAGATAGGGGAAAATGGGAAAAATATTAAAGTTCAATGAATAGAGACAAACTACATTAAATATAAGAGTTACTAAATATTAAAATTCACTCACCATAGACTCATGTAAAAATTAATTAAATACCATAATAATAAAAATTTGATAAACACACAATATAAACTCATCATATAGTTTAAAATGTGAATTTACATTCTCCCAATAATTTGGAGTTCTCTAAAATAAATTTTTAATAGGATTTATTGATTTGACATGGAGGGCTTCACTATTGTAAAAATGCTAATAAACTTACAATGAACCAAAAAAAGATAAATATTCTAAATTTCCTACCTATAGTAATGAATATTTAATTTTACAATCATTTTGACTTCTACAAGTAAGACAACAAATCCAATAAGTTATAGACAAGTGTTCCTTGCAAAGGAAACATCTTTGAAAACCATTATAAATTTTTTTGGATTAGGTTCTTTGAATTTGTCATTGACATGTAAAGTTGTCTTTCAACTACAAAGAATTACATGGTATCACCTCACTTTTAATTAAAAACTTACAAGTAGCATGATACATATAAGGTTAATTGGGCTTTATGTGGGATGAAATATTTTGCCTCCACAACAATTCTTATAGAGGTATATCTTGTTAAATTCTCGGAATTATATGGGATGTTTTTTTTTCAAGGCATCTAGAAGTGATCCGATTAATTTACTTAAGTCACTTTTCCACATTTTTCATTATTTTAAGGGAGGTGATTTGAAGAGAAAAATTGGGCGCTGAGACTATTAGAAATAAAATTATAAACCAATGACACAAAATGATCAAAATTTCTTAACCATGCAGACCTTCCAAGACACACTGAAATTGTGTGTCCCTAAACACATGAAATTACATTTAATCCCTCACCTTCCCTAACTCAAAATAAAAAATATGCAACATTTATTCAAACCAACATAGTCCATACACAATATATGGAACATGTGGACATTGTCTATGTCACATTCACTTCTGAATTATCCAATAAATAGACCAACTAATAACTCAGTTTAGTTTATCTTTTTATAGAAACAAAAATTGAGAAATCTTATTTCTGCATTTTTCCCTAAACAAAAATTACCATCAATGACCCTTCATGAACTGAATCTCATATCTCTATTTTTTTCCTGTTTTATGTAAAATGATCATTGTATTATTCTTATGTAAATGGTGTATATGCACGCATAAATTTCCACATTTTCCCCTGCTTACTCCACAACATAAAGATTAATGTGTTGTGGAGTAAGTAGGGGGAAAAGTGTCCTCAAAGAATAAGTTGTGAACGAACTTATTCTTTGAGGACACTTTCTTGCAAGTGATCGAGATTATTATACTATTAGCCGTTGATTATGATTATGAGGCATTATGGATATGATGACATATTATTCTGTTGTATTGATATAGACAGGTACTATTGAATCGGTTCTCATGAGTGTGTGGGATTTTGGACCTCGAGGATGTGTATGCATCGGTGAAACCCTTGGACTCTGGATCGAGTCAAGGAGTGGTATATTGGGTTTTTTTTATTGTATATATGACATATGTGCATCTGATTAGATGTTATGATTATGGATTTTATTTCTGACATGATTCATTGATGATGCAGGCTGACGATAGCTTACCGACCAGATTCACATGTGAAGTAGAGGACTAACGCAAGATAACCAAAGATATTGAGGGAGAGGTGTAGACAAGAGCCCTGCCACAACCTACTAGCACTCCCGTCATGGCTCTAAATGTAGGTTAACGATTACCTAGTATGAGAAGACCCACGATGTCATGAGGGCAGACTGTAACAATCGCTCTCAATGATTCTAAGGGGCACACAATAAGGAAGGGGCCTTATTCCTTAGAGGCCCTTAGTTTCCCACAAGATCACCTGACATAGTATTGACTCCTGGGGTTTTTTATGTTTTCCAAGTCATTCAAGAGGTGAGTGACACCCTTGGAGCACGTAGTGCGTCCTGAAGGGCACGTCGCGCAACGAAAACGAAAAAGACGTGAGTGGAACCCTTGGAGCACGTAGTGCGTCCTAAAGGGCACGTCGTGCAAGGGAAACAGGATGAGGCGAGTGGCACCCTTGGAGCACCTAGTGCATCCTGAAGGGCACGTCACGTTGTTAACTAATAAGTGAATAAATGTAGATGTCCTTAGAATGAATAAGGTGGTAAGAAAGACTTAAAAACAATTTCCCTAATAAAATGTCACCCAACCTCGGAATTTAAAATCTAGGTCTAAAGTTATACTTGTGGTAAAAAATATAAAAATAATAATAATCATGATTAAACGTGTGACAAAAAGGGGGTAAGAAACTCGATTAAATTATTAAAATCAAATTATTGAGGGATTTAAAATTTTAAAAGGGAATTGATTGTTTGTCTACATATGCTAATTAATTTTTTTTTTAACTAAAAAGAAAAAGGGGAAAAAAGGTAAATTGTACACTTGATAATTTGAGTTTTAGATAAAAAGGGAAAGAGGGAAATTTTAAAGAATTAGGAAACTAAGGGAAAAAGGGGGAAACATAAAAATAAAGGGAAACATAAGGAAAAAGAAGAATGACTAACTTAGCAAGGAATCTTGCCATTAAGAACTTTCTAAATTGAACTCAACTAGTAAATTAGTAAGGGGGTAAGTCATTAAAATGTGTAAGGGAATATGATGACACCTAGGAGTGATTCTAGGAATTTTTTTAGCTGGGTGAGGGAAATAGGAGTAATTAAATAATTAATGAAATCAATTTATGGTGCAACGAAGGGGATGGGTGACACATGTACAGGGAGGATTTTTTCTGATTTAAATTATTGAACAATAAATTGAATGGAAAATTGACAAAGAAAAGGACTTAGAAAGTCTATATAAAGGAGGGAGGAGGAGGATTATGGAGCTCTTCTTTTATGCATAAGATTACCTTGCAGAATTTTCGACTTGATTGAATTATCTTGTGGCAGTTGGGATACCCAGCTTAGTGATGAGTGGTAGCTTGGCCTTCCGAGGTGGGTTGGGAGCTAGTTGTTCTCTGGTTTAGGTGTGTGTCCCCTTTTCATCTCGGGGGGATAAGGGGGAAGAAGAGTACCCCTAGAGTTGGTTGGGAGGTACTAGTGAAGTATCATCGATATGCAAGCGGGAAATGCATGGAACACATGGGAAAATGCCTTAGAGCGGGTGACTTGGGCTATGGTACGCTTGCCTTGATTCTGCATGGTAGATTATTATTGACCTTACGTTTTCATTTATGTACCTTTAACTATGTAAATAAGGTGTTGGACTTAGCATTTTAATTGAGAACATAATTCCCCATAGTCTTAAGCTCGCTGCTTGACACGATTCACTTGGCATTCGATCCATGAATGTTGTGACTGTCCTATTGGTTTTATTGATTTATTGTGAAGAGTTGTGATTTATTTTGTCCTCATCCGTAGATCACCAGTCCACGCCTAAGTAGTCGGCCAGGAGGCGGATCAACGATCGTCACTTCTGTGTTAATAGACCTATAGATCCTAATGCTCTGCTTTTCTATGTGTGGATGATGAGCGAAGGATGTTTTTTTTTGCTGTCTACCCCTGTTGATTTTTCCAGGATGAATCATTGTATTGCGCCCTCTTACGATTGAATACCTCTTCTTATTGTTCATCCTTTCTCTCTGCGAACAACTTAATTCTCTCTGTGGTTTAAATCATATAGGGACTGTGTTGTTGTCCACTTGAATGACAACATTATTTACTGTTATTGCTTTGCGTTTGACAATGATTTGAAGTTTCTTTAAGGTGTGATGGTGACGTTTGTTACTGTGTAATGGTCGAAAGTCATTACTTTTATTACTGCGATTATAACTTTGACTGCAATTTATTATATTTGGACAGCGATCCCTTCTCCATATAATTCAATCCCCCTTAACATTTGTGAAAACGTTCTATAACCAGACTGTGTGTTTCCTTGACTAAGAATGATGATGATATAACTTGTCTTTGCTTTTATTTAACTATGTGTTTTATTACATCCTTTTGCTCTAGGTTTTTCTGATCTTTTAATTGTTTAACCGTGGAATTTCTCTGTGATTGGGTTGATAAATCTTTGCGACCTTTCATTGAGTTTTCCCAGTGTTTTAATGGAAAATATATCTGTCTGATGTTGTCCAGCGTTGAGGTGGGGTGACACTCTACATTTTATTCTAGCGTTGAAGGGTTAACCTTTTGTTTTTATTGTTAGACCACCACTTCTAGCCCCACTCCTTTGGGATTTTTATCATCTCGCACCTCGTGAATTTCTGAGCCAATACCCATTTTTTATGCAACGAATCCCCCTTCCTTTTTACCGAGCAATCCCATCTTTAACCCAATATTTTAGACTTAACTCGACGATTCTTTAGACATAAAATTATTATAGTAATTATTAATTTGAAACGATTTTTATTCTATGGGTGCACTGACTTATATAGAGACTTCCTTAGGTAGTAAGTTTATAGGCCATGATGTTAAGGTGCAACGCTTTATTGTTAGCGTGACTACGTTGAGACAGACAATGATTTCATTGACCGTAATCGCATGGATAGAAGTTTAATGTGACAGCTTTATCCTTTATTCAGTTTGCGTTTTACATGTACAAGGATAACATTAATCCATAGTGTTTTGATAGAGATTCATATAGATTTTAATACTTTTGGGTCAGCGACCTTATGGAGCGATTTTAGTGATAGCAAGGTAATTTTACACAGAGATATTTATGTATTATACCTTGAAAGGCATCCGATGATTACACATAACGACTGTGAATTTAATTAGCAGTTGGGTTGGTAGGCAGTGACTTCAGGGATACAGTGACCCTTTTAGCAGTCTACCTTAATTGCTTTGTTATTCACGGCTATATGGAAGGACATCGTTCCTGCACTTATCAGCGTTTTTGGTAGGTGAATATTCGTTGGGTATCTGCATGTAGCCTTTATGGATATCTATGGTTTAATTACTACCCAAGTTTACAACAACTCTGCAATGATATCATTTATGTAGCTATGTTGAGGTTTACTCTCATCAACGTTTTATTTCTTTCCAAGTTTTAAATTCTACAAAGTTAATCTACATCAACGTCTTATTTCAGTAATTATAACAGTTTTGTAAGTAATTATAATAGTCTTATTTCAACGTCTTATTTCAGTAAGTAATTATAACAGTCTTACCAATGTCTTATTTCATAAATTATAGCACTTATAATCATTATGTAAGTAATTATAACAGTTTCTTTTTCAGTCCTGTACTAATTCATTTTATACAAACTTTAAATGCATGAAGTTTCCTTACTTTCCCATGTAACCCCTTATTGGGATCAACTTTTAAAAGGTGTAATGTGATAATTTATTTTGCATTCCCTTCTCTTCATTTTTAAAAGTTTAACATTACGCTTAAAACTAGAATTTCGTTGGAGGGATGTAGATAAGTTTGCACTTAAGTTGATAAACATGTTGTGGCTTGACCTTGAGTTCTTCCATTACTTAAAGTTTGGTGAGATTCTAGTTTCCCTTGACCTATCGCTAGTTGCCTAACTCGGTTCTCCTTTTTTTTAATCTTTCTCTATATTTATATAAATGGTTAAGAAACGCCTGATTTTTTCTTTCACTATATATAGATTAAAATAGAAAACCCCTGTAGACGAAGTTTATAATTATTACTCTATTATATCTTTTTTACCGTGCGGGAGACCCCGTTGAGAAAAAGGATGGCTCTTAAGAAAGAGAGAACCCATCAACTAGTGTGCAACTTAGTTAAGAGATGAAAGGCATCTTGCGTCTTCTCGACCTATTGCTTGGGGTCGGGGTGTATTCTTCTTGTCATTTATTTTGACTTCTAGCGAGTTGGACTTTTCTTGAGTCCTAGGCCCAAATAGGTTATCTGCACTAGCTTTATTTTTGTGCCTATCGCCTGGGGATGACATGATTCCTGATGAGGGGATCATGGTGTGCCCTATTGGATAGAGGAGAATGATATCTTGGATGGAGTCTGTGCTTCCCATTGTGGGTGTTGTTGATCATTGTAAGTTGTTGTTGGCGCTTGGGTTGTAATGCCTTCCGACGTTGGTGCTGCGCCATAGAGGTCCAGTGACTAGTCGTCGAGGCCCTGGTGTCAGAATTGTGGAGGTTGTCCCTAGCTTGTAGGTGTTGTCATGATGTGTTTCAGGCGGGTAGTCGTTCCTCCTTTTGGTTTACACATGTTTTGCCTAACTGCCTCTGGTGCTAGTGTGTGGAGTTGTGTTGTTTGTTGCTTGATCTGCATGGTTGTGTTCATCATCAGGTTGTGTAGTTCAATTAGTTGTTGTCGTTTCCTTCCTACCCAAAACAAAAATTTTGCACTTTCTGCTTCACTTATAGTCATAAAAATAGGGGTCTTTACATATGGTATCAGAGCAGGTTGAACCCTGCGACTATGGATTGCCACACTTTCCACAGCATTAAACCCTTAAGTAATAACCTAACGTTGTTTAAAATTTAACGTGTCCCTGTGGTGATCTTGATTAGAGGACGCCTCAGAGGTTCAAAACGTGGTGTCATGGAAGGAGGTGCGTCACTTCCAAAAGTGTCGCGTCCTCGGGGTCTAACCCCGGGGGGAGAACAAGCCCTTGGACTGGACTTGAATGTGGTAAGGGATGATGGTGGTCTGACTAGGTCCTTCCAGAGATTTTCAGAGGCCTTGATTCACCATATGTACTGAGATGAGGCCAGGGCACCTGTACCCCTGAGGGTCCACAACATGCCCAACCAGTACCGTTAGTTTTCATCGTGAACTCGAGAAGGTCAAATTTTCCGAGTTCTTTGGTGCCCTGGATGGCGCAACCACCGAGGCATGGTGGGAGAGTATGGAGATGTGCTTTGCGCTTCTCGAATATGATTCCATCATGAAGGTCCACAATGAGGTCTTCAACTGAAGGGGATCACTCTTCTATGATGGAAGACGCTCCTACCACTTGAACATGGTCGTTGAGGATGCGTCTTGGGAACTATTCAAGGAATGGTTCTAGGAGAGGTATTTTTTTGAGGAATTCATTGAGCGTCAGCTCAACGAGTTCAATGCATTGCGACAGGGAAGCCGTACGGTGCCCTAGTACGAGGCCCGTTTTGGAGCTATTTTGTTATGCTTCGTACCAATGACAAAGAACTTAAGGTCAACTAGTGTGTGTTGGCCTTAGCTTTAGGATTTAGCTTGTACTTCGGGTACCATGATTACTAGACCGGAGAAGATATGTTGGAATGTGGGGAGCCACCTTTCCAGTGTGACTTCCTAGTGAAGAGAAGTAGAGCATCTGGATCAGTCAAGCCCACTCCCGTGGGAGATTTGGGCAAGGCCCATCGGATTCATGCAATAGTGAATAATCACAAAGAAGAGCATGAGTTGAATTTTCTCAAGACATCAGGTACCATCGCTGACCAGACCCTTATCATTTGATAGATCTAGGTGCTACCGAAGGTTACGGGTTGTAGCCTTAACCTGAGAGAATTTTGTCTCTAGGTCCAACCTGTACGTCACGATCTTAGGATGTTATGACGTTGTGATTGGTATGGACTCGTTGGAATCAGTAGCTGGCGATACTCAACTGTAAGATGAAACAGTTGAGCTTGGTCAATTATGAAGGATAGAGATGTGTGATTGTAGATTAGAACCAGGAAGTTTCCTTGAGGTTTATCTCTTCCTTGTAGTTATGAAAGATCATGCGCAAGGGATGTAAGCTTTATGCGATCCTTGCATTAAACGAGAAGGGAGTAGCAGAAGGTCTAGAACACCTTCCTATGGTGAGAGAGTTTGTGGAAGTATTCATGGAGGAGTTACCTAAGATGCTGCCGGAGAGGGAATTGGAGTTTACCATAGACCTAAAACTGGGTACTAAACCAAAAGAAAGAACTTCTTATCATATGTCGACCCTAGAGTTACAGGAGCTGAGAATGCAACTGAAGGAGTTGCTGCACCTGGGACTTATACTTCACTGTGTGGTGCATATATCTTTTCATATGAAAGAAGGATGGGTCATGGAGACTCTGCATTGACTATCGTAAATTGAATAAGGAAACGATCAAGAATCAATATCCGTTGCCGAGGATTCATGATATGTTCGATCAGTTGAAGGGTGCASCGTTGTTTTTAAAGATCGATTTGTGATTAGGGTATCAACAGTTATGGATCAAGTAGGATCACGTCCCTAAGACCACCTTTAAGATGAGGTTTGGACATTATGAGTTTATTGTTTTATCGTTTGGACTGACAAACGCCACAGGGGTATTTATGAGTTTGATGAACGGGGTGTTCCACGAGTACTTGGACAAGTTCGTCCAAGTATTCATTGACAATATTTTGATTTAATCTCGGATGATGGAGGAGAATGATGAGCACTTGAGATTGGTACTATAGTGTTTGCGAGAGCACAAATTGTATGGGAAGTTGTCCAAATACTCGTTTAATCAATCGAAGATTCACTACTTAGTGCATGTCATCTTCGATGAAGGTATCGTCGTGGATCCAACAAAGGTCGAGGCTATTATAGAATGGCTTGCACTGACGAATGTCACAGAAGTGCATAGCTTCATGGGTTTAGAAGGATACTATCGACGGTTCACCGAGGGATTTTCGAAGATAGAAAATCCAATCAAAGAATTCTGAAGAAGATGAAGAAGTTTGTTTGGATCGAGAAATGCACAGAAGCATTTTTGAGGCTCAAAGAGTTGTTGACAACAACACCGATACTAAAGGTCCCTGACATAGACGCATACTTTTTGGTATGAAATGACACATCCAAGGACGGCTTAGGTGGATTCTTGATGCAAGGCTTATATCTTGAGGAAACTGAGAAGGCATGAGGATAAGTATGTGACACACGATTTGGAGTTGTTAGCCATTGTATATGCCTTGAAGGTTTGGAGACACTACCTGGTTGGACGAAAATTTGAACTAAAGATGAACCACTATGGACTACAACACATATTTATGCAAAGAGAACTGAATGCGCGACAACGACATTGGTCGGAATTGCTTAGCGAGTACGACTTTGAGATTACTTAAATAAAATGAACAGTGAACCGAGTGGTAGACGCATTGAGTTGAAGACCACAGATCTTTTTGGTGTTTCCTCTTCACATGAATCTACGTGAAAGGATTCTAACCTTACAACGTGACGATGACTAGAACAAAGAGGTCAAGGATTTTATCGGACACACAATTATGGTACCAATATTTGAAGGATTTACGTTTGACAAAGATGGATTATTGAGATTTAAGAATCAGATTTGTGTACCATCGAACGAAGAGTTGAGGAGTTTGATACTAAACAAGGCTCACGGAGCAGTGTACATGGCTCACCCAGGAATCACGAAGATGAGGGCAGACCTCAAACCCGTATTCTTCTGGAAAGGAATGAAGGAAGACATAGTCAAATACATGGCCATATGTCTAGAATGTCAGGAGGTAAAGGCTGAACATAGACATCGAGAAAGATTACTATAGCCACATGCTATTCCATAATCAAAATGGGAGGTTATTTCGATGGATTTCTTTTTTGGATTACAACTGACAGCAAGGAGACACGACTCGACTTTTTTGGTATTCGACACTCTGACGAAGAGTTCTCATTTTATTCTTGTGCATACCACATATCAGACACCTGACATAGTTAGAGTTTTCATCAGTGAGATTGTGAGGCTGCATGGCGTGCCTAAGAGGATTATATCCGATCAAGGATTGGTGTTTGTCGGACAATTTTGGACTAGTTTCCAAGAGGCCTTGGGAACCCAACTTAAATTTAGTACCGCGTATCACCCAGAGACTAACGGGCAGACTGAATGAACAAAACAAATTTTGGAAGACATATTGTGCATGTATGTGATGAACCATAAAAATCATTGGGAAAAACTCTTGCCACTGGTCGAATTCTCTTATAGCAACAGTTACCAAAGCACCATTAAGATGGCACCTTTCGATTTCCTTTATGGGCGACCATGTGAGACGCCTTTGAGTTGGGATCGGATTGAGAATAGGGTCCTTGTGGGACCAGAAGCGATTCAATAAATGGAAGATCAAATGAAAACCATAAGACAAAGGATCAAGGAAGCTCAGGATCAACAGAAGAGTTATGTCGATGTGGGTCATGTTGGTTGTAGTTACGATGCGAGGATAGAGTATTCTTATGAGTGAAACCACATAAGAGTTAAATCAAGTTTGGATAGGGTGATAAAATATCTCCTAGGTTCATGGGATCCTGCGATATTGTGGAAAAGAGAGTCCCATGGCCGATTGACTAGCCTTGCCTGATTCTTTGAGGTGTATGAACGATGTTTATCTTGTATCTATTTGAGACATTATAAATAACCCTACTCGTGTTTTGACTTGAGTACCTTGCAGGTATCAGATGAGGGTTCGCTCATGGCTAAGTCGATCCACATCCTAGATCATCACATTCAACAACTACGATGTCAAACAGTAGATCAGGTCAAGGTCCAGTGGGGAAACTATAGTCCACACTCAACGACCTAGGAGAACACATATGATATGCATCGATAGTTTCCTTTTTTGTTTGATAGATAGACTTATGACACTGTGATACACATGATTTGGACACTTATATATTGTGAAAATTTGTGATGAAGTTTAGACCAAGAGGGGGTGTATGTAACATCCCTCTCTTACGTGCACTGAGCGAAATTATTCTTTGAGGACACTTTCTTGCAAGTGATCCAGATTATTATAATATTGGCCGTTGATTAAGATGATGAGGCATTATGGATATGATGACATGTTATTCTACTGTATTGATATAGACAGGTGATATTGACTCGGTTATCCTGAGTGTGCATGATTTTGGACCTCGAGGATGCTAAGGCATCAATGAAACCCTTGGACTCCAGATCGAGTCAGGGATTGGACTATTGGGGTTTGATTGTTGTATATATGACATATGTGCATCTGATTAGATGTTATGATTATGGATTTTATTTTTGACATGATTCATTGATGATGCAGGTTAATGATATCTTGTCGACCAGACTCACATGTGGAGTAGAGGGCTCACGCACGATAACCAAAGACGTTGAGGGAGAGGTGTGGAAAACAACCCTGCCATAGCCTACTAGCACTCTCGTCATGGCTTGAACTGTAGGTTAGCAATTACCTAGTTTGATAAGACCCACGATGCCCCAAGGGCAGATTGCGACAGTCGCTCACGATAATTCTAAGGGGCGAGAAATAAGGCAGGGTCCTTATTCCTTAGAGGCACTTAGTCTCCCACAAGATCACCCTTGGAGCATGTAGTGCATACTGAAGGGCACGTCAGGAAAGAAAAACGAAAAAGAGGCAAGTGGAACCCTTGGAGCATGCAGTGCATCCTGAAGGGCACATCATGCAAGGTAAACAGGATGAGGCGAGTAGCACCCTTGGAGCACCTAGTGCGTCTTGAAGGGCACGTCGTGTTGTTAACTAATAAGTGAATAAACCTAGATGGCCTTATAATGAATAATGTGATAACAAATATTTAAAAACAATTTCCCTAATAAATTGTTGCCTAGCCTCAGAATTTAAAATCTAGATCTAAAGTAATACTTCTGGTAAAAGAATAAAAATAATAATAATCATCATTAAACATGTGACAAAAAGGGGGTAAGAAACTCGATTAAATTATTAAAATCAAATTATTGAGGGATTTAAAATTTTAAAAGGGAATTGATTGTTTGTCTACATATGCTAATTAATTTTTTTTAACTAAAAAGAAGAAGGGGAAAAAAGGTAAAATCTACACTTTCTAATTTGAGTTTTAGATAAAAAGGGAAAGAGAGAAATTTAAAAGAATTAGGAAACTAAGGAAAAAGGGGGAAACAAAAAAATTAAAGGGAAACATAAGGAAAAAGAAGAATGACTAACTTAGCAAGGAATCTTGACATTAATAACTTTCTAAATTGAACTCAACTACTAAATTAGTAAGGGGGTAAGTCATTAAAATGTGTAAGGGAATATGAGGACACCTAGGAGCGATTCTAGGAATTCTTTTAGGTGGGTGAGGTAAATAGGAGTAATTAAATAATTCATGAAATCAATTTCTGGTGCAACGAAGGGGATGGGTGACACATATATGGGGAGGATTTTTTCTGATTTAAATTATTGAACAATAAATTGAATGGGAAATTGGGAATGAAAAGTACTTAGAAAATCTATATAAAGGAGGGATGAGGAGGATGATGGAACTCTTCTTTTATGCATAAGGTTATGCTGTATAATTTTTGACTTGACTGACTTATCTTGTGGGATTTGGGATACCCAACTCGGTGAGGAGTGGTAGCTTGGCTTTGTGAGGCGATCTGGGAGCTAGTTGTTCTATGGTTTAAGTGCGTGGCCCCTTTGTGGTTCGGGAGGACAAGGGGGAAGAAGAGTACCCCTAGTGTTGGTTGGGAGGTACCGGTGAAATCTCATCGGTTGGAAAGAAGGAGTTGCACGAAGCGTGTAGGACAATGACTCGGAGCGGACAACTTGGGCTATTGTACACTTGCCTTGATTATGCATGGTAGATTATTATTGACCTTACGTTTTCATTGCTTTACCTTTAACTATGTAAAGATGGCGTTGGAATTAGCATTTTAATTGAGAACTTAATTCCCCATAGCCTTAAGCTCATTGCTTAACTTCATTCGCTTGGCATTCGATCCCTGAATGTTGTGACTGTCCTATTGGTTTTATTGATTTATTGTGAAAAGTTGTGCTTTACTTCGTCCTCATCCATAGATCATCCGTCCACGCCTGAGCAGTCGTTCAAGAGCCGGATTGACGGTAGTCACTTTGGTGTTAACGGACCTATAGATCCTAATGCCATGCTTTCTTGTGCGTGGATGATGAGTAAATCATGTTTTTTTTTGCTGTCTTCCCTTGTTGATTTTTTCGGGCTGAATGATTGTCTTGCGCCCTCTTGCGATTGAATACCTCTCATTATTGTTCATCCTTTTTCTCTGCGAACATCTTAATGCTCTTTGCGTTTTAAATCATATAGGGACTGCATTGTTGTCCACTTGAATAAGAACGTTATTTACTATTATTGCTCTGTGTTTGACAACGATTTGAAGTTGCTTTAAGGTGCAATGGTGGCATTTGTTACTGCATAATGGTCGAAAGTTATTACTTGTATTACTGTGATTATAAATTTGACTGCAATTTATTATATTTGGACTGCGATCCCTTCATAGAATTCAATCCACCTTAACATTTGTGACAACGTTCTATAAGTAGACTGTGTGTTTCCTTGACTGAGAATGATGACGATATAAGTTGTTCGCGTTTTTATTTAACTCTGCATTTTATTACATCATTTTGCTCTGTGTTTTTCTGCGCTTTTAACTGTGTAACCATGGAATTTCTCTGTGATTGAATTGATAAATATCTGCAACTTTTCATTGACTTTTTCGAGTGTTTTAATTGAAATTCTCTACGTCTGATGTTGTCCAGCGTTGAGGTGGGGTGACACTATACGTTTTATTCCAGCGTTGAAGGGTTAACCTCTGCGTTTTTATTGTTAGACCACCACTTCCACCCCTTCTCCTCTGGGCTTTTGATCAGCTCGTACCCCATGAATTTCTAAGCCAATATTGAGTTCCTATGCAGCGAATCCCCCTTCCTTTTTACCCAACGATCCCATCTTTAACCCAACATTTTATACTTAACTCGATGGTTCTTTAGACAGAAAATTATTATAGTAATTCTTAATTTGCAGCGATTTTTATTGTATGGGTACATTGACTTATATAGTGAGTTCCTTAGGTAGTAAGTTTATAGGTCATGATGTTAAGGTGAAACACTTTATTGTTAATGTGACTACGTTGAGACAGGCAAGGACTTCATTGAGACAGGCAGCGACTTCATTGACTGTAATGGCGCGGATAGAAGTTTAATGTGACAGCTTTACCCTTTATTTAGTCTGTTTTTTACATGTACATGGATAGCGTTAATCCATAGCGTTTTTATAGAGATTCATATAGATTTTAATACTTTTGGACAACGACCTTATGCAACGATTTTAGTGATAGCAATGTAATTTTACACAGATATATTTGTGTATTATACCTTGAAAGGAAACTAATGATTACACAGAATGACCGTGAATTTAATTAGAAGTTGGGATGGTAGGAAATGACTTCAGGAATACAGTGACACTTTTAGCATTCCGCCTTAATTGCTTTGTTATTGACGGCTATATGGAAGGACAACATGCTTGTGCTTGTCAACATTTTTGGTAGGTAAATATTCGTTGGGTATCTGCGTGCAGCCTTTATGTATATCCACTGTTTAATTACTACCTACGTTGACAACAACTCTATAATGATATCATTTATGTAGTTATGTCGAGGTTTACTCTCATCAACTTTTTATTTATTTCCAAGTTTTAAATTTTACCAAGTTAATCTATATCAATGTCTTATTTCAGTAATTATAACAGTTTTGTAAGTAATTATAATAGTCTTATTTCAATGTCTTATTTTAGTAAGTAATTATAACAGTCTTACCAACGTATTATTTCATCAATTATAACAGTTATAAATGTCTTATTTCAGTAGGTAATTATAACAGTCTTACCAACGTCTTATTTCATCAATTATAACAGTTATAACCATTTTGTAAGTAATTATAACAGTTTCTTTTTCTGTCCTGTACTTATTCTTTTTATACAAACTTTAAATGCATGAAGTTGCCTTACTTGCCAATGTAACCCCTTATTTGGATCAACTTTTAAAAGGTGTAATGTGATAATTTATTCCGCATTCCCTTGTCTTCATTTTTAAAAGTTTAACATTACGCTTAAAACTAGAATTTCATTAGAGAGATGTAGATAAGTCTGCACTTAAGTTGATAAACATGTTGTGGCTTGACCTTGAATTATTCCATTACTCAAAGTTTGGTGGATTCCTATTTACCTTGACCTATCGCTAGTTGCCTAACTGGGTTCTCCTNGAATTTCATTAGAGAGATGTAGATAAGTCTGCACTTAAGTTGATAAACATGTTGTGGCTTGACCTTGAATTATTCCATTACTCAAAGTTTGGTGGATTCCTATTTACCTTGACCTATCGCTAGTTGCCTAACTGGGTTCTCCTATTTTTTAATCTTTTATCTATATTTATATAAATGGTTAAGAAACACTTGATTATTGATTTCACTATAGAAAACTCTTGTACACAAAGTTTATAATTATTACTCTATTATCTTTGTTTTACTATGCGGGAGACCCCGTTGAGAAAAAAGATGTCTCTTAAGAAAGAAAGAACCCGTCGGCTAGTGTGAAACTTAGTTAAGGGATGATAGGCATCTTGCGTCTTTCCGACCTGTTGCTTGGGGGTGGGGTGTAGTCTTCTTTTCAATTATTTCAGCTCCTAAGGATTTGGATTTTTCTTGAGTTCTAGGCCCATATATGTTATGTGCACCCGGGTTATTATCGTGCCTATCACCTGGGGAAAACATGATTCCCAATGAGGGGATCATGGAACACCCTATTGGATAGAGGTGAATGATAGCTTGGTCAGAGTCTGTGCTTCTCGTTGTGGGTGTTGTTGATCGTTGTAAGTTGGTGTTGGCACTTGGGTTGTAACACCTTCCTATGTTGGTGGTGTGCCATAGAGGTCTAGTGACTGGTCGTCGATGTTGTGGTGTCAGAATTGTGGAGGTTGTCCCTTGATTATAGGCGTTGTCGTTATGTGTGTTGGGAAGGTAGTCATTCCTCCTTTTGGTTTACGCATGTTTCGCCTAGTTTCTCGTGGTGCTAGTGTGTGGTGTCGTGTTGTTTGTTTCTTGATCCACGTGCTTATGTTCATCGTTAGGTTGTGTGGTTCAACTAGTTTTTTTCGTTTCCTTCCTTCCGAAAAAAAAAAATTTGCACTTTCTGCTTCACTTGTAGTGGTAATGGAAGGGGTCTTTACATAATGTTCCACACTAACAAGTTGGTTAGATATTTCCATCAGTCCATATTCTCATATTTAATTTGGGAATTCATTAGTCATATAAAATACTTAGTGATTATGTACAACCTCAAAAGAAAAGGAGAAGGTAAAACATAGTACAAATCCACGTATGGTAACATAAAACATGATCAACAATAGGAAGATATCGATCTTAAAGAAAAAATTATAGCTTGATATTAACTCATTCCAAAAATCAATCATTTCTCTATACAATGGTCTCTCCTAAGTATGATATTCACTGAAGTTTCTATTTACTAATGTAAATCTTCTATTTACAAATGTAAATCATTGTACTTTTTGTACCTAATTTTTTTCTAACATACTTGCTGCAAGTATCCATTTTAATAAAAAATTATCCATCTCACTAGTCTCTGCAATATCCTAAGCCTTCAATTCTTAATGGTGAAATGGAAAAATTGCATGATTGATGTGGGAAAGTCCAGCTCAAACAAAGTTTAACAAAAGAAGAGTGTGAAATAAGAATATATGACTAGTTCTTATTGAACAATGAAAAATTTTATATAGCTTTTGCAAGAGGAAACTACCTCAACAAACTGAGAGAAAGGCTAAACTAAAATATTCAACACTCTCATAATCATATTAGTTTACAAATATAATGAGAAAAACATGAGACTAAACTCAAAATATTAAACTTAAACTATATACTAAACAATTACTCCTTATAATTCATCCTAACCTTATCATTCCTCCAAGTCAAAAATAAATGATGTGGGAAAATCTCACTCAGAAAAAGTTCAACACAAGAGTATGAAATAAGAATCTCTAACTAATTTTTATTGAACAAGAAGAATCTTATATAGATTTTACAAGAGGAAACTACCTCAACAAATTGAGGGGCTAAAGACTCTCGAAATCCAACCAAATAAGAACTATGCACTAAAACAAGGAACACGCATATTAGTTATTATATCTAATGAGAAAAACATGAGACTAAATTCAAAATATTAAACTTAAACTATATAATAAACATTTATTCAGTTTAAACCTTCATTCCTTATCAATGATCCACATGTTTAGCCAAAGGATAACAAAACATAATGGAAGCAAAATATACAAAACACAAATTCCAAAAATATGACAACTTTAATAACAGAAAAAAAAATAGTTTGCAATTGATTTTCAAACTAAATGACTGCAATTTCCTTGTCCAATTAAGAAATCCCAAGATCACTTGCAATGTTCACTCTAAAATTCTTAGAGAAATTCAACTTGTTCAGTCATGAGTGCTTTAAGACTCCTCACACATGCCTAGGAACTTGACATTTCTCTTTTACCTAAACCCCTTGAAAAAGAAAAAATGTACATACAATGACATCTCTTTTACTATTAATTTTCTTCAAACAGAAAGGAAACCTTAGCATTCCACATTCTCATCTAGAATCATAATTTACTGGTCAAGGTTCCAGCACTAAAAATACAATCCAAAATTCAACAGAAGTGTAGAAATATGACATGTGGAAAACCTCCCATTTGTAAGGCCAATTTCTTCTTAGCAATTACCTCTTTGCACTGGTCATCAATACCTACAAAAACACTTTAATTTAGCATTCAAAGTTGTTTCCCCAAAGATTCAGTAATAAAAATAAATGAGTTAGTTAGAGAACTCTTACTGACATATATGCAATTTCTTAGAGTGCGAGAGACTTGAATCTCCCAAACTATGCCTCGCGCTTAACATGGATTCTGGACTATATTACACAAATCTAATTCTTGTAATTTGTATCATTAAATATTAAACTGGTAAAACTATAATTTAGGATATTATCGCCACAATTACTTTGGAATAATGAATACAAATTTACACTCTTATGGTGAGGAGACACAAAGAAAAGAGCTATACAAAGAGTTTCAGAAAAAATACCTTTACATGTGTCACCATTGTTGCTTCATTGTTGCTTCTCTTCAGTGAATCTAGGTGCCCAAGATCCTTGTAGATTATTGGAAACCCTTTGAAATTTTGTAGACCTCCAAATGGTATTCGACTTAATAGCACTTTGTGA
>SNQJ01S0002165.1:87663-100030 GCA_010110895.2 Picea sitchensis | reverse complement strand
GAGAAATGCAGAGAGAAAAGAATAGTATATTCCAATGTATGAAGAAGTACTAAACAGAACTAAAGAGATTCAGAAGTCATCCTAACAATAGGAAATAGTTGAGCTTATATATGCTCAAAGCAAGACATAAATAGAAAGTACAACTGTCCAGTACAGCTGGCAGTGTACGGTTATACTGTTGAGGGTACAATATATTTAACACATTTGTCTATAGAGCAACTGTTCTGTGATTTAGACATCCATTGAATCAATCATCGATCGAGCAGTGTTAGCACTAACCTCTATTACTTAGATTTTCTTCTAACACTGTTGTTTGCAAGAGGGAATGAGCATTTCATTCACAAAAACAGAAGCCCAGATTTCTTTTGAAAACTGGGAATATGCACAAATTGTGCAATGGTCAAGACAAGCATGCTGCAGTGCAATTGCTACACAACAATCTATTTCACTAGGAAGACAAGCATGGTGCACTGCAATTGCTACACAACAATCTATTTCACTAGGTTAACACTTGTTGAATTTTACAAACTACATTCTCAGGAAATGCACTATTTGCATGAAATCTTAATGAAATTCCCGAACTTCTCCAGCTCAAAATCAAAAGAAAGATACATTGAATTTGCAAAGAAAAGTTTCAATCTATGATAGAGTGTCATAAGGAGCCAGATTGTATTTTTGTGCTTGGTTGTCTGAATTGCAACAACCTCCATCACTTATATTCGTTTAAATTGAATTAAAATGCACCTATTGCTCATTTAAATTGAATTAAAATGCATCTACTGCACATAAGAGACGTGTTTCTCTAAAACTTGAAACAACTCAGCAAAACAACCAAAACAAAATAATATGAAAGAAGCCAAAAAAAAATAAAAAAAAATAAAAAATGTTTAGGCTTCTACAGCTCAAAGAAACAGAAACATAGGCTTCAATCTAATGCTAAACATAAGGAAGAGAAAGTGGGCATCAATACCTTATCTTTGTTGCCTGCACTCTTCCCTCTCTCTCTAACTCTGATTTCAGTACGCTATCCTTTGGGCAGCCAATATGGGGATTGAACGAACGTAGACCTACTGTTTACTACTCCAGTGGCCTGAGGTTCAGATTTTGAGGTCTGTCCATCAGGATGAACTGTTGGAGCTTCATTATTCGTTTCGTGCGTGGTGTCCTCGTGAGAAGAAGGAGACTTTGCATCCTCATTGCGTGGTTGAATTGTGCTGCCTCCCTTAGAATGTTTAATTAAATGATTCCTTTTATAACCAGTGGTGTCCCTTCCATTGAATGAACATCAATGACTATTTTGTTTCAATGTAGTGTTTTCTTGCTTCTTTATTGGTATAGACCATAGGTAATGAACATCAATAACTATTTTGTTTCAACTTAGTGTTTGCTTCCTTCTTTATTGGTATATACCAATGGTTACGATTCACACATATGTGGTTCTTTACGTTTTATGAATCGAATTTTCATTAAATAGGATGAGAGATTATTGCAATTTAACCTTCAACAATCACAAACAAAACTTGATCTTCAATTTTTTTCCTTTTCACTCTCACCCTCTTCCAATTCTCAAGCTAGATAGATGGATGCTTCTTGTTACAATCTCAAAAGGTTGATATTTATCTAATACCATGTTATGTCCAAATCACATATGATTAAATATATGAATTGAACAACACTCACATAGTATATATCATTTATTATCATGAAGTCATTTAATAAATTGACATTGATTCTCTTTTATAGAGTTCATAGTTGGATGGATAAACTAACTACCAAGTATAAAAGGTAAAAACAATTCTACTTCCTTATCTATTTTCCTATCGAAAGAGTCCTAGTGTATCCCATAAGTATCTCCTCTCAGGATTGAAAGGAGAAGGAATGAATCATACCACTTGCAAGGAGAATTTAGGAAGCTCAAGCCACAAAAATTTGATGGAGAAAATAAAAAAGATAGAAGAGCTTGAAGGTTTCTTGAAATCAAAAAATATTTCTAGTTACATAACTATTCCCTCAACTTGGAAGTTAGAGTTGACATATACCATTTGCAAGGAAATGCTTTTATGCGATGGAATCAACTAAAACAAGTTAAACATATCTATGAAATAGCATTACTTGAAAGGAGTTTAAGAAATATTTCGAATGGCATTATCGTTGAGAGCATTAGTATGAGAAAAATGTGCAAGAGTTCTTTGAACTTAAGATATGAAATATGAGTATGGATGAATATGAAAGGAAGTTCTTAGATTTGTTGAGATATGTGGAATTTATTAAATATGAGAAGGTAAAAATTCCGAGGTTTTCAAAATATATCTAATAGATTGAATGGAGTCAATACAATTGCTTATGTAAAGATCATTCCATTGAGTTCTTATGATATCCTGATTGGAATGGATTGGTTAGAAAATCATCATGCTTTTCTAGAATATCATAATAATAAATTTAAATATCTTTATGAAGAAGGAAAACATAGCTTGGTGAAAGGAATTCGAGGACCCATTTCTATAAGAGAAATTTCAGCCTTACAGATGAAGAGATGTTTAAAAAATGTCTGTCAATTATTTGCAGCTCATGTAGAAGAACTAACCAAGAACAAGAGTCCAAATTTAGAGTATTTTGCACTACTCAAAGTATTTCTAGATGTGTTTGGGGATATTCGATGTTTACCACCCAAGAGAGACATACATTTCTCTATTGATATAGTTCTTCGAGATTCCCCAATATTGAAAGCTCCTTACATGATGAGCACCCCTGATTTGAAAGAATTACAATTGCAACTAAAATATTTGTTCAAGAAGGGATACACACGGTCCAACTGTCTCACCTCAAGGAGAACTAGTTATCTTTGTCAAGAAGAACTATGGGACCTTGAGATTGTTTATTGAATTTAGGTAACTAAATAAAGCTACAATAAAGAACAAGTGTCATCGTCAAAGAATTGATGATCTCTTCAATCATTGAAAGGAGCAATGGTATTTTCCAAGATAGATCTTAGATAAGGATACCATGAGGTGAGAATCAAAGATGAAGATATCAATAAAACAACTTTTTGAACTTGGTATGGACACTACGAGTATATAGTGGTGCCATTTCGATTAAAAAATGTACCATTTGTCTTTAGGTGTATGATGAATGACATATTTATAAATTTCTTGATAAAATTCTCATATTCTTCTTGGATGACATACTTATCTATTCAGAAGAGCATGAGAAACACTTGAGGATGTTAGTATAGGTGCTAAGAGATAATACACTGTATGCTAAGTTGAACAAATCTTCATTCTACCAAAATTTGGCCCATATTAGTTTTTAGAGGGGAATATCAATGGATATAGAAAGGACTAAAGAAATCAAGGAATGGACAACACCAAGGAATTCATGGGACTTTACACGATATTTATTGGAGAATTTCCAAGATTGATCATCGAATCACTTCTTTACAGAAGAAGGGAATAAAATTTAGATGAACCTCTAAGTGTGAAGACAATTTTCATTTTTTGAAGGAATTATTTACAAGTAGACCAATTTTAAAGATTGTTGATCGAAATCATAAGCTTTGTGGGGTACTTACCCAAAAAAAGGCCATGTAATATGTTATGAGGCAAGGAAATTGAAAGAGAATGAGAGGAATAATGCCACACATGACTTAGAGTTGTAACCATAGTCTATGCTTTAAAAATGTGGAGGTGTTATCTCAACTAAAATAATTCTCAAATAAGGATAGATCATACTAGTCTGAAGTATTTATTTGAAAAACCAACATTAAATGCTAGACAAATTTGTCCTATTTTATCTTACATGTTGAAAATGGTGATGAGTTATCTTAAATTTGACAAATTTTTGATCAATTTTACAAAAATCCACTCACAAGACATTATTATTAAACATTTCAAACTAAAGACTAGAATACTACATCCACCCACCTATTACAAATGTGACATTATTATTAAACATTTCAAACTAAAGAACAAAATACTAAATCAAAATTCTTTCACAAATAACTTTTTAATATAAAAATATATTCTTTATATATTCAATGAACAAAGGAACCAACCAAAAATTAGGGGAAAATAAAATAACCATAAAATAAAATAAAAAACACTTCGAATTTAAATTACTTAATTATGAAAACATCAAACATATACATAAATAAGAGAATTATTAGGAACATATTGACACCAAGTAGTATAATGAGATATTTGTGATTAAGGAATGAAAACTTTTACATGCTTAGATCCCCATAAAAGCTTACAATTGGTAAAGGTAAATACACACTACATTAAAGATAGGGGCAAATGGGAAAAATATTAAAGTTTGTTGAATAGAGACAAACTGCATTAAAAGTAAGACTTACTAAATATTAGAATTCACTCACCATAGATTCATGTAAAAAATTAATTAAATGTCATAATAATAAAAAATTGATAAACACAAAATATAATCTCATCATATAGTTTAAAATGTGAATTTACATTTTCCCAATAATTTGGAGTTCTCTACAAGATTTTTTTAATAGGATTTATTGGTTTGACATGGAGGGCTTCTCTCTTGTAAAAATTCTAATAACCTTACAATGAACCAAAAAAAGATAAAGATTCGAAATTCCCTACCTACTCTAATGAATATTTGATTTTACAATTATTTTGACTTCTACAAGTAGGAGATCATATCCAATAAGTTATAGACAAGTGTTCCTTGCAAAGGAAGCGTCTTTGAAAGCCATTATAAAATTTTTTGGATTAGGTTATTCGAATTTCTTCATTGACATGTAAAGTTGTCTTTCAACTACAAAGGATTACATGGTATCACCTCACTTTTAATTAAAACTTACAAGTAGGATGATACATATAAGGTTTATTGGGCTTTATGCGGGATGAAATATTCTACCTCCACAACAATTCTTATAGAAAGATATCTTGTTAAATTCTTGGACTAATATGACATTCTTTTTTTTTCAAGGCATCTAGAAGTGAACCAATTAATTTTCTTTAGTCACTTTTCCACATTTTTCATTATTTTAAGGGAGGTGATTTGTAAAGAAAAATTGGGCACCAAGAATATTAGAAACAAAATTATAAACAAATGACTCAAAATGATCAAAATTTCTTAACCATAGAGACCTCCCAAGACACATTGAAATTGTGTGTCCCTAAACACATTCAATTACATTTAATCCCTAAGCTTCCCTAATTCAAAATAAAAAATATGCAACATTTATCCAAACCAACATAGTCCATACAAAATATATGGAACATGTGGACATTGTCTATGTCACATTCACTTATGAAGTATCCACTAAATAGAGAGAATAACTCTGTTTAGTTTATCTTTCTATAGAAACATAAATTAAGAAATCTTATTTCTTCATTTTCCCCTAAACACAAATTATCATCAATGGCCCTTCTTCATGAACTCAATCTGATCTATTTTTTACCTATTTTATGTAAACTGATCATTGCATTATTGCTATATAACTGGTGTATATGCATGCATAAATTTCAACTTTTTGCAGGCTTACTCCACAACACAACAATTAATGTTCCACACTAACAAGTTGGTTAGAGATTTCCATCAGTCCATATTCTCATATGTAATTTGGGAAGTTGTTAGTCATATAAAATACTTAGTGACTATGTACAACATCAAAAGAAAATGAAAAGGTAAAATATAGTACAAATCTTAAAGAAAAATCTATAGCCTGAAATTAACTCATTTCAAAGATCAATCCTTTCTCTATACAATGGTCTCTCCTAGTATGATATTAAATCAAGTTTCTATTTACTAATGTAAATCTTCTATTTACAAATGTAAATCACTATACTTTTGTTCTAACATACTTGGTGCACGTATCCATTCTAATAAAATTTATCCATCTCACTAGTATGTGGAAAATCCTAAGCTTGCAATTTTGAATGGTGAAATGAAAAACTTACATGATTGATGTGGGAACTTCCCACTCAAACGGAAATGATGTGGGAAAATCCAGCACAAACAAAGTTTAACAAAATAAGAGTGTGAAATAACAATCTATGACTAATTCTTATTGTACAATGAAAAAAATTATATAGCTTTTACAAGAGGAAACTACCTCAACAAACTTAGAGAAAGGCTAGCCTAATCCAACAAAATAGGATCTATGCACTAAAACAGGTAATAGGTTGACGAAAAATCTCAACCATGTCCATAAACATCTCAACCAGTCCATGATACGAGGAAACTAAAAGATTCAACACTCGCACAATCATATTAGTTTACAAATATGATGAGAAAAACATGAGAGTAAATTCAAAATATTAAACATAAACTATATACTAAACAATTATTCCTTATAATGCGTCCTAACCTTATCGTTCCTCCCACTCAAAAATAAATGATGTGAGAAAATCTCACTCAAACAAAGTTCAACACAAGAGTATGAAATAAGAATCTCTCACTAATTTTTATTGAACAAGAAGAATCTTATATATTTTTTACAAGAGGAAACTACATCAACAAATTGAGGAGAGAAATACTCTCTAGATCCGACAAAATAAGAACTATGCAATGAAACAAGGAATAAGTTGAGGAAAGATCTCAACCATGTCCATGAATATCTCAGCTAGTCCATGATAATAGGAAACAAGAAGATTCAATACTCTCCCACCCATATTAGTTATTATATATAATGAGAAAAACATGAGACTAAATTCAAAATATTAAAATTAAATTGTATACTAAACATTTATTGAGTTTAAACCTTCATTCCTTATCAATGATCCACATGTTTAGCCAAAGGATAAGAAAACATAATGGAAGAAAAATAGAAAAACAACATATTCCAGAAATATGAAACTTTCAATAACACAAAAAAAAAAATAGTCTGCAATTGATTTTTAAACTAAATGACTGATGTCCAATTAAGAAATCCCAAGATCACTTGCAATGTTCACTCTAAAATTCTTGGAGCAATTCAACTTATTCAAGTATGAATGCTTTAAGCCTCCTCACACATCCCTAGGAACTTGGCATTTCTCTTTTACCTAAACCCCTTGAAAAGGACAAAATGTACATACAATGACATTACATTTACTATTAATTTTCTTCAAACAAAAAGGAAATTGTAACATTCCACACTCTCATCTAGAATCATGGTTCACTAGTGAAGGTTCCAACACTAAAAATGCAATCCAAAATTCAAACAAAAGTGTCAAAAAGATGACACGTGGAAAATCTCCCATTTGTAAGGCCAATTTCTTCTTAGCAATCTCCGAGCAAATTACATTTCCTTGGAGGTGCTTCTTTGCACGTACGTCCACAAACTTTTTAATTTATCATTCAAAGTTGTTTCCCGCAAAGAAGCAATAATAAAATGAAATGAGTAACTTAGAGAACTCTTACTCACATATATGCAATTTCTTAATATGTGAGAGACTTGAATCTCCCAAACTATGCCTCGCACTTAACATGGATTCTAGACTATATTACACAAATATAATTCTTGTAATTTGTATCATTAAGTATTAAAGTGGTAAAACTATAATTTAGCATACTATCACCACAATTACTTTGGAATAGTGAATACAAATTTACACTCTTATGCTCAGGAGACACAAAGGAATGAGCTATACAAAGAGTTTCAGAAAAATACCTTTACATGTGTCACCATTGTTGCTTTTCTTTGGTGAATCTAGGTGCCCAAAATCCTTGTAGATTATTGGAAACCCTTTGAAATAATAAACCTCCAAATGGTATCCGGGTTAATTGAACTCTGTGATGGAGCTGAGTGATAGATGTGTGATATAGGTGTAGCAGTTGGTATTCTTACATTGTTAACAACTCCCAACTGAGAAGTAAACCCAAATATGGGAGGAGTAAACCCAAACATGGGAGGAGCATAGGGAGGCAGAGGAACAACATGTTTATTGTGAAAAGGAACATCAGAAATCCTCCTCATGGCATCTGAGCTAATTGTACTATGTGATGAGGCTGAATCGTAAAAGTGTGGTACAGGTGTTATACTTAATTTGTTCAGAGATCTCAACTATGAATTGTTACAACCATTGGAGAAGGGTGTGAATGGTAAAAGTGTGGTACAGGTGGGACAGGTGTAGTAGTCGGTATACTTAAATTGTTCACAAATATCAACCGATGAGTTGTTGCAACCATTGGAGAAGGGTGTGAAAGAAAAGGAGCAATATGGTTATTGTCAACAGGGACATCAGAATCTCCAGTTAACTGCCTCCTATAGGTATATGGGTAAATCTATTATGTAGTACAATTGGGTCATGAAAACCCAATATAGGTGTATCACTTCATATACTCACATTGTTAACATCTCTTGATTAATGAATAATAGTATCCATTGATGAATAAAAATCTGATGTTGTTCTAGAAAAACCTTTTGTTTCATCTCCAAATTCTCTTTTTGGTTTCACTTTAGGCCTTTCTTTACTCCACCCCCATTTTTTCAATTCTCTTTTTGGTTTCACTTTAGGCCTTTCTTTACTCCACCCCCATTTTTTCATAAAATGAAATAGTTTTTTCTTGGACCAAAATTGATGTTTCGTAATTGGGTCATGATAATACTGCAAAACAAATAGCCCTGCAAGCCTCATATTTACTCGGAAAGTATTAAAAATAAAAATGTATTTCAAAATTGACTATTTTTTCCTATAAATTTATGAAACCATGCATTGTGGATAATGTTCAATATGTGACTATGGAAATCTATTCAACCAACTATGCTTAAGCTTTGTAATCCTCAGATTTACTAGGAAAGAATTCAAAAGAAAAATGCATTTCAAAACTGACCATTCTTTCATACAAATTCATGAAATGGTGGATGATGTTCAATCTGTGACTAGGAGAATCTACTCAACCAAACATGCTTAAAAGAAAAGCATTCAAACTAACACTTCTAGAGGTTCAAAACCTTTCAAAATTTACAATGGCCCGATTAATTCATACCAAAAGCAGTCCTTACACTCCAAAGATTATTGAGACCACTACCATCCATCACTTTTCTGAAACTTTCGGAAAATCCTAGTTGATATTGGAAATTTTTTAACTTTCTTGTAAGAAAAAAACCTGATGCTCAGATTATGCCTATAGGTTTGATCTAAAACCATATACAGTCCCCTTAAGTTATGTTCGTAGCTTCCGAATACATGACTACAGTCATGGTTGCATTTGTATATAGAGCAACTCTTCTGTGATTTAGACATCCATTGAGTCAGTCATCTATCCAGCAGCTTTAGCACTAACCTCTATTACTTAGATTTTCTTCTAAGATACATCAGAAGAAATTTTGTAGAAAGAAGACTCCACTAGTTATTAAAATTTGTCATATGAATCATTTAAAAGTTAAAATATGCAGTGCAAAAATAAGACTACAATAGTTCTTAAAATTTTTCATATGAATCATTTAAAAGTTAAAACATATGCGGTGCAAAACTAACACTGTGGTTTGCAGAAGGGAATTAGCATTTCATTCACAAGAAGAGGATCCCAGTTTTTTTTTGAAAACTGGGAATATTCACAAATTGTGCAATGGTCAAAACAAGCATGTTGCACTGCAATTGATACACAACAATCTGTTTCACTAGGTTAACACTTGTTGAATTTTACAAACTACATACTCAGGAAATGCACTATTTGCATGACATCTTAATGAAATTCCCGAACTTCTCAAGCTCAAAATCAAATGCAGGATACATTGAATTTGCAAAGAAAAGTTTCAATCTATGATAGAGTGTCAGAAGCAGCCAGATTGTATTTTTGTGCTGGTTGTCTGAATTGCAACAACCGCCATCCCTTATATTCCTTTAAATGTAATTAAAATGCATCTAGTGCACATAACAGACGTTTTTCCCTAAAACTTTAAGCAGCTCAGCAAAACAACCAAAACCAAATAATATGTTTAGCCTTCTACAGCTCATAGAAACAGAAACAGAGGCTTGAATCCAATGCTAAACAGAAACAATGGCTTCAATCCAATGCTAAACGGAAGAGCAAGTGGGCATCAATACCTTGCCATTGTTTCCTGCACTCTTGCCTCTCTCTCTAACTCTGAGTTCAGTACGCCATCCTTTGGGCAGCCAATCTGGGCAGTTCAGTACGCCATCCTACTCGAGTGGCATGAGGTTCATATTTTGAGGTCTGTCCAACTGTCAGAGCTTCATTCTTCGTTTCATGTGTGGCTTCCTCGTGAGAGCAAGGAGCAAGGAGACTTTGCATCCTCATTGCAGAAGGATTTTCAAACGACTTCTTTTTAATGGTTGGTGTCCAATGAGAATGCAGATCGCAGATCGTATTCAATGAGAATGCTCATTGTGACTCTACGTGTTTCTGGACTCGGAGGATTTATGCTAAACGATTGCGACTCTGTTTTTTTCTTCACTACTCGCTATTTTTTTTTCCAAGTCAAAATTTGCTCAAAATTATATTAAATATAATTTGTTTTACATACTATTATACAATGAAAATAGATTATATTCAGAATAGCTTTTTTCATGATACTTTCCCATATCTTTCCATTAACAAAACTACAAAGATCAAAAGTTCCATAGTGATAAAACTAGCACAGCCACATAATTGTGGCTGATCTACGCCGAAAGGTTGATAAGATGAAAAGAATCCTTAAAAGAATATATTAAATTTTATTATTGATTAACAAATAAACGGTTGAGCTTCATTTATCTGGTGTTAATATTTTAATTTTAATCACTTAGGTGGCAATCAGTTAGCTATCAAAGTAATTTTTAAATATGATTAGGTAAATGTAAAAAAGTAAACACATAAACGGATGTCTTTATAATAGCTGGAAAGTTAATGATTGAAATCACAGCCATTTATTTTGTGTGACTACTAAGAATATTCCAGCCATATTTAATCCTGTCCATAGAAAACTTATTAAGCACTAAACCCCTATTAAATCTGCCCATTGTCAATAGGTATACGCCTTTGGGCGTAACAACAAAAAAACTGTTGATTTTACAGATCCTGCCTCGATAATACTATCTACTTCTACCCGTTTATACCAAGACTTGATATAAACTGCCAAAAATAAAAACATGGATATTCAATGAAGCTCAGTAAATGTCCAGATACTTTAGGATTCCAGTCCCTCCGAGCTCCCACTGATAGTATGCCAATCTTTCTTCGGGACCTAATAAAGCTTCTTTTGATAGCTTGTCAGCCCCCATGTTATACTCCCTGAAAATATGGTGAAAGCTAAGGGTCTGAAATTTATTGCATAATACTTTTATGCGCCTTTTCCATCCTTCAACAGTGCATATGTTCAATTTGCCTCTATTATTAAGCCACTCTATAATCACTTTAGAGTCCCCAAAAGTTTACAACGTGTAAATCTCAAGATAGTTTGCTAGAGTAAGGGAAGCCCATATTCCCATTAACTCAACCTTTGAATTTGTACCTCCACTGCAGTTATAATACCACCTGTAAACAATATTATTAGTAGTTTTTATTACTCCTCCAGCCCCACGGGATGATCTATCCTTTGTTGCAGCCCCATCGAAAAAAGCTATGGCAGACGCCTCTTCAGGTTGAATAAAACATTCTTTGACTCCGCAATTAGTAACAGGAGTAATTTTTGTTTTAAGCAATCCCAATATCTTATGAAAGACTAAATGGACAATTGGCTTTTTATCTTCAAAAATGCTCTTATTCCTTTCCAACCATAAACACCAACAGGCTAGTGTAACAGACTTATCATTAATCCATAGATTGAAAGCAATAGTGATATCGTCTCCCAAGCAAATCCTCTTTAGTTTTAAACGATACTTTAATAAAGCTCACAACTGTTTCGAAAAAAAAGAATTGATGAAAATGTGTTCTATGCTTTCTGTGTTTTTCTTGCAGAAAATACAAATACCAGGTCCTCCCCATCCTCTTTTTTGGAGTCCCTCCCATGTCAAGATCTTTCGGGAAATGGTCAACCAAATAAATATTTTAATCTTTAGTTGTATATCCTAGCCCCACAATTTCTGAACCCAAATTGGCACTAGTTGATAGTTTTGAGTTGAAACAAGTGCAAGATAAATATTTTTGACAATGATTTTACCTGAACCATCTCCCTTGCCCATAAGAGTTTGTCATTTTCTTCACCAAGAACGACCTTAGAAGCAATAAGACCCTTTGTAAATATGTTCCATTCCTCTGCAAGAGCACCGTTTAAACCCAAAGAATCACTACATAACTAGTAATCTGCAAAATCACTCACCCCCTGTGGATTTCTAGCACTGACCAGTAACTTTACCTCCTTAATGTTAGAATTAATGATTATGTTGAGTCGGAGATTGGTTTGAAGATTTGTAGGAGGATGTTGAGATATTCTCTCAACCTATCCCTCCAAGAGTGGAGTTAGTTGGAT
>SNQJ01S0002165.1:56607-85396 GCA_010110895.2 Picea sitchensis | reverse complement strand
GTTAGAATTAATGATTATGTTGAGTTGGAGATTGGTTTGAAGATTTGTAGGAGGATGTTGAGATATTCTCTCAACCTATCCCTCCAAGAGTGGAGTTAGTTGGATCTGAATCTAGCTATATATGTAGCTATGTATGTGTGTAAAAATGAAGTAATACAATCTATTTTTCTGTGTGTATTTCGTGTGTCTCACTGCTCTCATGATTTCTAACTCTTAATTGTTAGGTGGTCACAAAGAGGTTTTGATAACAGTGATTTTTCACCCATACCCAGAATAAAATCTTGACCAATCAGAATATGTTCTCCCCTTCCTGGAAGCCAAACTTTCCAGTGTAGTAGCAAGTGTAATGATTTCAGCATGTTCCTCCAAATCCTAGATGTTGAATAGTATTCAAAACTTACCGATCTAAACCATTTAATAACATCAGAGTTTTTAATGTATTTCTCCAAAATAATACTATGCCAGATACCTTTGTCAAAAAGAGTATGCCAAAAAGTGTTTGCTAAAAAAGATATATTGGAATGGGCCAAATTCCTGAGACCCCGTCCCCCATTTGATTTCGGCCTCGATAAAACCTCCCAACTGCACAAATGGATATGGTTCTGACCTGTAGTATTATTTCCACTCCATAAGAAATTAAAACACAACTTGCGAATCTGGTTGACGATGAATTTTGGAATTAACTCCACTATCATCCAGTAAATAGCTTGACTTTCCAGAACCGCCTTCAGCAGAATGAGCCTACCAATCCGCCACCTTTTGTAAACCAGTTTTCAGATAAAAGCCGAAGTATTTGAAACCTAAGTGCAAGGCTAGGAACGAAAAATCAAGTAAAGATCTGAAAGGCACCAACTCTGAATCCGACAGACCTTCATAGTGAACAATAGTCTTTAAGCAATTAACCTGTAAACCTGTAGCTTTACAAAAAAGGAGAATGCAGTCAAGTATTTCCTTCTATTCATTAAGATCAACATTTGAAAGGATTAGAACATCGTCAACAAATAAGAGGTGAAGGATATTTATGAACTTGGTCACTTTAATACCTAAGATCATCTTCTCTACTTCGCCCTTTTTTAACAACAGACTGAGTGCTTCCAATAGTCTTTGAGCAATTAACCTGTAAACCTGTAGCTTTACAAAAAAGGAGAATGCAGTCAAGTTTCTCCTTCCATTCATTAAGATCAACATTTGAAAGGATTAGAACATCGTCAACAAATAAGAGGTGAAGGATATTTATGAACTTGGTCACTTTAATACCTAAGATCATCTTCTCTTCTTTGCCCTTTTTTAACAACAGATTGAGTGCTTCCATTACCAGGATGAATAGTAACAAAGATAAAGGACACCTCTATCTAAGGCCCCTCCCACTTTTGAAAAATTCAGTGGCTTCCCCAGTTATAAGAACAACATAAGAAGGGGAGGTAACACAACTCATTATCCATCTCGTCATTTGTGACTCGAAACTGACCTGAATGAGCACCAAATGTAAAAAATCCCAATCCACACAATCATAAGCCTTAAGTAAATCCACTTTGAGAACCAAGGATTTGCTTTTTTTTTCTTCTAGAAATACTGTGTAAGCATTCAAAGGCTATTCCTATGGCATCTTGTATTCTGTGCCCTTCCAAAAACCCTAACTGTTCTTCTGAAAGATGACATGACAAGTAAGGCTTGATCCTATTAGAGATGACTTTAGAATTCAATTTGTAACACATATTACATAGAGAAATCGGTCTAAAGTCACCGAAAGAGGATGGGTTATTTGCTTTTGGGATCAGAGTCAAGAAAGTTGAGTTTAAGCACCCTGGAATATTCCCAAACTTTATTGATTCCTCAACTTACTAAATCATCGCTGACCAAATCAAAGAAATGAGCGAAAAATTCTACCGTCCAACCATTCGGGCCTGGACTCTTGTCCCTCTTAAAAAGATCGAGGAACTTTTTAATCTCTACGGCTGTTACAGGTTTTAATAATAAAATCAAATCCTCATTCTTTATCATCTTATTAAATAGATTAGTCACCTCCAATTTGTCCATAATATAGGATGTTGGTCGCTCTTTGTAAAAATTCTTAAAATATTGTGTTGCTTCTTTTTTTAAATCTTCCCACCCTTTACAATGCACACCAGACTCATCAGTTATCTCCTGGATATACTCGTGTTTGCGCCTCTCACTTGCAAAATTACAAAAAAAAATTGTATTGGAGTCACCGCTCTCAATCCATATCGTCGTACCTTTTTGGCACCACTTCTCCTCATTATAGAATAAGATTTTATTTCTCTCCTTTTCCAGATTACCCAACAGTATCTCAATTTCAGGAGTTGAGTTACCCTCAACAACAGATAAGAAACTTTCTTTGATCTGAGCTTCCAATAAAATCATATGTTTCACTAAAAATTCTTCCTGCTTTTTTGCCCATAACTTTGTCTGTTGTTTAAGGTCTCTTAGATTCCATACAAGCTTGCGTTGTGATCTCTCTTAAGCTAAATACTTGTTTTCCTTCCAAATAAAAAACACTAAAGACTGGAAATCAACATCCAATAACCAGCTCGAGTTGAACTTAAAGGGATAGATCTTGTTGAAGGGTGCCTCATCCAATTGAAAAATAATAAGTACATGATTCGAGATAAACGGGTATTCCACCCAAGACCGATAGTAATCTTTGGAAATTATAAAACTTTATGAGATTAAGCACCTATCCAATCTTTTCACTACAGATTGTGGACCTCGTCGACCATTACGCTAGGTGGGTACCATCTTGCCTAGTCGAATATCCATTAGATTATTTGACCTGAAGACTTCTTTAAGATGATTTGCCAAAGAAACCGAGTAGTTAGTACTGCCCCAAATTTCATAAGCTGAAAGTGTGATATTTAGATCCCCCACCATTATCAAATTTCCAGCTGATAGAAGTCCACTATCTGCCAAAGTATCCCTGAAAAACCTTTTATCCATACAAGGACCATAAACGTTGAGTAGAGAAATAGAACAGTGAGTAGAAATAATTGTACCAGTCAAGAAAATACCCCCACAGGTTAAGGAAGGAGTAAGAGAGTAATTATTTAGATCCCAAGACACCAAAATCCCCCCGGAAGTTCCTAATGAGCTAACAGCAGTAGAAACTCAATCGTGCCTGAAAGTTTGAACAAAGCTTATGGCTTTTTGTTCCTCCACCAGAGTCTCCTGTAAAAAAATAATATCTGGACACACATGATCCAAATCTCTTAGGAAAGAACCAACTTTAAGGGAGCCACCTATCCCTCTAATGTTTAGGGATAGTAGCTTCATTATTTAGACCTTGCTAGGGCCTTCAGTGCTCTAAGTTCCCCACTGTCCACAGTGGAATATTCCTTCATCTTAGGCTTAGGTACTTCCCCACTCCCTTTCTTCTGCGAGCTTCTCATTTTGATAGGAAAAATTTCAATGCCTAAACCCCTCGACCAATCATACTCATCTTTGCAAATGGTTTGTAACTTTGATGTAGATACATGTGCCCCATTCATCGCCTCATTTAAAATCTCTTTTCCCCGAAAAATAGGAAGGGGAACGGAAGTTTCTAATCCCTTCCCAGATGGAAGAAGACTATCAAAGACTTCCAAAATGGCTTCGTCATCAAGTTCAGATTCCTGACAACCTTGAAGACATAATTCTAAGGCAGACTGTGAGGATGAATCACTACCTGACTGTGATGAATGAAAATCAGATAACAAAGGGGAAGCTTGTGTGTCTAGGCCAACAACAGGGGGGCTACTGCCAATCTTATTTACATTGATACCAACAATCCTCTCAGGGTTCACACCTTCATCCTCCGTAATGTTCACGAGTCCCGCGTCCAAAGAAATCGACTGCTTACTAGACTTAATACTCTTAACCATACCAACATATGAAGAAACTACTTTAATAGGGGAGCAAGTAACTAAACCTGGAGCCGAATCCAATAGATCCTTTTCCAACAATGAAAGAGAATCATATAGAGACGGGCAAACAAATTTTAACTTACCTAAGAGATTCTCCTTTGAAAAATTATGGTTCCTTGTAGCCGCCCGATAGCTTGATTCATACTTACGAAAGAGTTCCACAACCAATGCATAGTCTCGTACCTCCCAGTTTTCCAGTTTTTCATCAGTATCTTCCAGAGCCTCCAAACCTTTACAATCCCTACGTAGGTGACCTGTGCAGTGGAAACGATTACAACTAAAAGGAATCCCCATGTAATCAAGACATTGTTTTTTCTTTCTATCGCGCCAAATGATATCCAAATTTTCAAGCAGGCCTCCATGAATGTCTAACTCAACCAATACTCTACCTATCTTCCTATATGAAGCCTTGAGAGCTGCACAATCCACTGTGATAAAAATTCCTATAGAGTTGCCAATAGCTCTAAGTGAAGTTCGTTCCATAAATGGAGGGGGAGCCCTAGTAAAAGTACCCAAAGGTGTATTTTAGAAAAATACTCACTATACGGGTCAAATGAAACCCACCACCTCTTAATCATTAAGATGCTAGCCCCAAATAACTACTGCGACGCTAACAAAATCTCTATATCCTCAGGGCTTCGACAAATGAAACCAAGCCATACTTTTTCTAGGAAGTAAACCATTGTTGAGTAACCTAGAACAAGAAACCAATTTTTATCCATCCAAGCTTCGATAGGTTCTTACGACAGATAATGGTAGGAGACCCGTCCTACCAAACCACATAGTGTTATTTTAAAGGTTTCCAATAAACCAAAATATGACCCCAATACGAACTTTCTCGGCACCTTATTTGGTTTCGAGAGTTTCTGTTTTTTAGCAGTGGGTACAAGAGTACAACAGATAGGTTTCTGAGTACGGGTGTTATGAAGGTTAGAAAACTGAAGGGTGAAACTCTCTGTAGGAGGAGAGCACATGTTCTGTGAGGCAGGCACATGTTCTGTGAGGCAGGCGCTCGGAAGGTGGGACATAAAGGTCTAGGTAAAAAAGTATTAACAGTATGGCTCTCCGTCAAGTTAGTAGATGAAACGCATAAAGGCTCATTACTCTTTGAAGCAATAGGAGTCTTTAAAGTAATATCCTTCACACCACCCGAATTAAAAGGATTCATGATGGTAACTGACAGAAATAGTCAGAAGCACTAAAAAAACAAAAAGTGGTTGACACCTAGACCACACCATCCAAACCCATTAATTTTGGACCAGTTCCCCAAAATAGCAATAAATAGATATGGTAGCACCAAGTGACGGTAATAGCAGACATAGATAATAAAAGTTAATGAAGAATCTAAGGCGGGCCGGACCAGACTATAAAGAAAAAACCTAGTTTAAAAAACCTTACAGGTACCATAAATAGTAACTTGAAGTATATAAGCCTTTAAACTAAGAGCACAAACCATATCTAGAGGTAGAAACACTTAAGTCATTACAAAGATCAAACTAAGAGAAATAACCATGAGCACAATTTCAAAATAGCTACCCAAACCTGCTCCAAAATATTCAAAAAAGTTTCTCGGCTCTGGTTCTTCCATTTTCCCGCTTCTCCGCTCCAACCTTTAAAAGTTCTGCTTCTCCTCACTACTTACAACGCTGAAGTAGTGAAGAAAAAAATCAATGCTAAATGATTTATTATTTACATCCTCACCACTACCTTCCTACCACAGGCRAGTTCCACCACCCGGCTAAATCTAGCTCCCATTAAGTACATATATAATTACACCGAAAGGCGTACACCTATTGACAATGGGAACAATTAATCAYTTTTTAATCTAAAATTCTAATCTTATGGCTAACAATTGAAGATGCTGKCATATTCTTAGTCGTACTCTCTAATCAATGGATGAAATTTAATGCTCATAACTTCCTTGCATTTCTGAATWCTTCCGTTACCTTGTTTACTTTTTCACATTTACTTAATATGATTAAGAAATTACTTCTCTAACCATTGATTGACAGGTTAACTGATTAAGAAAAAATAATATGTATAAAACTTTGCATTGCCACGTTCCTTGAGATTAAGCGTTTGTAGCTGGACACAGTAGAAGTTGGACGTCAACTATCACTGCGACGCTTCAACTAGCATGGCAGTGGTGTTTCAAGGGTTATCGCTATGGATACCACGTGTCATTTTGGACAATATTTCATGAATGTGAAGTGTGCAGTGTGGTGAAGCCATTCATGTGTTTCAATTAACTCATTAAAAGCCCTCATCAATTTCATGTATAATTGATTCTTGTGTTTCAATTAACTCATTAAAAGCCCTCATCAATTTCAGGTATAATCAATCGGCGTTTAGATTTCACCTTAGGTTTTCATGAAAAATAAATATGGTGTTTTACACGCAAGACAGTTTGATGGAAGCAACAAGACCGCCTTCCCAGTTCCGGGATTGAATGGTTCTTCTTTAAAACCCGGGAAAGTTTGCAAATGTGATTATCACCAGATGGACACAAATCAGATGGCATGAATACAAATCCCATTACTGGGCTTGATTTTTTAATGGTTTCACGATCATCTTTCGGATGGCTTGATTTTTTAATGGTTTTCAACTATCACACTTGTGATCGGAATATTTTAATTCACTCATAAAAAAGTCTTCTTAAATTAAAATTGTAATTATAATATTATTGTTGACTATTATCATTTAAAAATAATAAGGTAATTTACCTTATAATATTGCGATATCGTGTTAGTACTATGAGTGAATTAAAATATTTATTTTTATTGAGTATTTTGTAAGTCGTTTTTTTGCACGTCGTCCTTTCGGCGTTCATCAGCCATGAATTTGTGGTTGTGCTAGTATAATATTTTTTTTTACCTCAATCAAGATCTACTTCACATATATATTTATAAATTGTATTGGTGGTGTAGTTTTTGCAAATTTCACGGTCATTTATGAATTTATCAATATATTTATATCAATTGTTTTTACCGTAAAATAAGGGCATGTAGCATCGACAATAATTATATCCACGTTCTCAATCTAAAAGGTCCACATTAACGGCGTACAAATCTACTATGGAAAATCCACATCAAGCTAATTATACTCACACCCTCCTAATAGGGTCAATATTAACTAGGTTTGAACTAAAAATATGTTTCAAGATGTATCTAACTCATGATTACACGATTACACCCGAGTGGTTATAGAAATAAAATTATTGATATATGTAAATAACAAATTAAAAGAGATTAAAAAATAAAAATGGGTTAATAGATATATGTTATTATAAAAGTGGGAGTAATTTAATAAGTGGATAAATTTAAAAAAAAAAATAATATTTAAATTAGATAAGAATTTCGTTATAATACATAATATTATTTAATTGAATTTTGACCATGGAATATTATTAGTTTTCCTGTAGGGTTTGGTTTATTTAAAGCGAATTCATCGTGGCAAAACACTTTATGGGTTGGAAAAAATGCATAACAAAAAGTTGAATTTGTCCATTTACATTGAAAATGAAAATGTAAGTAATTATATTATAATGTTTCAAATTTGTACACATTTATTTGGCTAATATATATATATATATATTTCTAAATTTTGGGTCGGGTTCACGGGTTTCTCTGATCCCTAACCCCTTATTTCTCATATATAACTACTCTAACCACTTGTTTGGAGTATGAAAAGGAGCCAAGGTGTACATGATATGCCATTATGGCATTTAGGCTCGAGTGTAGGACCTATAATCTGGTTCTGGAGCAACGTCGCAATGGATACAGGTTGTAACTATAGCTTCCCATTATAATCCCCGCTTTAATTAATGCATAGTGTAGATATGAATATATCTATGGTGAAGCAATGTAATATGTTAAATGTATTATATGAATTTTAATAAATATAATACAATACTAGTTGTTGGGAATATGGACAAAGATGGGAGATTACGGTATGTGTGTGTAAAGTTTGCATTGTTTATTGGTTAAATAGTTGTATATAGAATTACATAATAATGAATATGGTACTAGATTTGGGAACAATTTAGTAAATTTCCATTTAAGATTGTTTTGTTCACTGAAATTAAAATAGTTCAGTTTTTAAGAAAAAATTTGGTTATGTTTGTTTGTTAGCATTCGTTGCCTCAATGACCTTCTTGTTTCCTCGCTTTCTAGAGGTGATTAAACCCTTGTGTTTTGCAAAAAAAATCACCCAGTAGTGGAGTAGATACCCCGATGAATTTAGATTGCATGCCTATGTTGGAGTTAACCCAACCCTCATATGAGTCTCCCTGCATGACAAGCCCAGGATTCTCTGTGTAGACTGGTCTCTTTCTACTCCAGTTTCTGCTTGATGCCTAACGGTCTTGTCCCCTTTTTTCTTCTCAGCATGTTTAGTCTTGTTTTAAGAGTTCGTTTTATTTTTTTCCGAGCATTCAATTTTTTTATGGGAGCTGGGATTGTTGCCTTTCCTTGAAAATCGAGTGGACTTGTGACTTCTCCTTCTTGTCTTACTTAGACTATTTTTTTTTTTGCACGTGCATCCTTTATTTTGTTCACGCTAAGACTCATATTGCGCCTTCACCTCTACGGTTCCTTTCCATGTTCTAGTCTTAAATTAGATACTTGGTGCTCTAAACCTCTGCGTTTGCTTGCGTTTATAGTTAGTCGCATTCTGCCCCGGGTTTGTGCTTCCTCCTGGAGGGTAACCCTCTATATCCACCATTGATTCTGTGTGTTTTCTCTCTCAAGCCTTGGGTGTTCAACTGCACGCGTGAGCTCACAGGGAGATTTCTTTCTGTACGCAATGCGTGACTTAGAGCTAGCTAACGCACAGGAGAAGGGAAACCTATCATGGTGGGCCAAGGAGACCACCTAGTGGAACGCCCACCTCAAGCACACAAGTCAACCAACTAGGCTCGACCCATTTCAAATTTTGATGTTATTTAAATATGCATATGTAAATAAATGGTTTCCTCAGTATATAAGGTGAACCAGGACTCAAATAAATCATTCTTGTATTTTCCTGAAGCTATGTGTCTCACTTGATTTTGTTTTCTGACTTTACATTTCATGTTTGCTGCATTTTCCTTTTTGGGGGTTTTGGGGGTTAGCTAGTGCGCCTATCTTCATGGGTTCACCTTGGCTGCTTCGTTTTCCATTCTTCCACATATGAGAGCGATCTTACTCCATTAGCTAGCCAATCTCTTAGGGAGCAAGTCGATTTTCTACAATTTTCCTGAGGTAAAAAGGAGGGCGCACCAACCCGGGGTTTGCGCCCTTGCTGGTTTTTCTATTGTCGAGATGAAGTAAGTGCACCCTCCTATATGGTTGCACTGATCTTATCCCTTTGATCCCCAGAACTCACATCGAGATAGGCCCATCCTCTTGGCTACTCTCAGATCATACCGGCATTGGATCTCCCTTGATTGGTTGCACAAATCAATGGTGCGCCCTTGTTCTGATTTGCGCCCCTAAGGAGTTTTTGGTCAACTACCAGACTATGGCTTGTTTGGTTTCCTTCTCCAGTAGATCTCCTTCTTGGGTAGATCAATTGGTATCAGAACCTCAAGATCCATGGAAAATATTTCGATCTTAAAGATTGAGCCAATTTGTTTTTTCATTTTTTCATGAAATAGTCTTGATTTCACCCATTTCAAGGTTTGCATATGCATGCAAGAAGCTCAACAGATCTCATAGCCCCAAGGGCGCATAGATCTCCACTACAAAAAATAGGATTTTCATAGATCTAAAAGAATACCGATCTCTCCCTCTAGACCAGTTCAGCTCCGTTGCTTCAAGGTTTTGCGCCCTATGTTCCCAAAACAGAGCCTGACCCATTTTTCAATGTTGAAAACTAGGTTCACCTTGATCTTCAGTTGGCCTCACAATGCCTCCATGAATATATCCCTTGGAAGTAGACTCAGATTTTAACACTTCAAATCTTGTCCAAGATCTTGCCTCCATCCTCAATGAGTTGCTCAAAATGCAACAACAAAACAATCCAGACCCCTTCCGGTTGGAAACTCGAATCCAACTACCCAAATTTGTTGGTCAAACCAATGGAGAAGTTGTGGATTCCTAGATTTGTAGCCTCTCCACCTATTTCAATACATGTCTAGGCCTTACCGAGGAGAGAAATCTCCATATCTCAGCCTTGCAATTAGAAGTACTTGCACAAACCTTGTGGGATACAGAACAAGAGAAGACCACATTTGTGATAGAGATTGGGGATGCTCCAAAATCCTCTACTTCCAAACCCATCAGAACATGGGCTCGACTTTCTGAGACATTGAGAAACCGCTTTTACCCACCCAGGTATGTGCAATCCTTATGGATCAAATGGCACCAGCTCCGAAAACTCCCTTCACAAGGAGTGCAAGGCTACATAGACTTATTTTGTAAGTTGCGCTTGTTACTGCATACTCCAGATCCGGAAGAGCTACTCATATTAAGGTTTGTTGTTGGTTTATTGATTTAGTTCCGTCGAGAAGTAGATTTGTTTGAAAATCCATCTTTAGACAAAAAAATTAAGAGAGCTTTGGCTATAGAAATGAAAGTTTCTCCTAGGGGTCATACTCCTCAGTCTCGCCCCTACACAAACCCCTCTGCCTCTCAACCATCTAGCTCCAATTCTTCAGTCCACTTTCCACTTCCTCTGGATCAAAATCCCACACCCAATACAAATACAAGGACACCCTAGTGGTCATTCCACAAGACTACTTCACACAATTCATCAAATTGTCAAATCCTCCAAAATATAAAGACCAACAAAACCCTATTGACTGAGCTCATTTCTCTCCCCTAAGTGGAAGATACCGAAGAATTCCCTCTAGACAATCCCACAGAAGTGGATACGTCACTGATCCTAATGACCCATGAATATTCAAACTCCTCCACCCAACCCATCTTCACTCATAACTGCCAAATAAAAAACTCCTTAGCTTTAATGATTATGGACAATGGAAGCCAAAACAATTTTGTGTCTCAAGACCTTGTCAACCACCTTAATCTGGTTACTACTCCCCACCCACAACCCTATTAGCTCGGATGGGTCCAGAAGGATGGCCTCTACCTCTTAGTTTCTCAATGTTGTCTGGTCGCTTTTTCCATAGGCCAATTCAAAGATACTGTCCTTTGTGACATCTCCCCCTTGGATTGTTCGGATTTGCTGCTAGGTATCCCATACCAAACCCAAATAAATGCTATCTATGTGGCCAAATCCTCACAGTAAAAACTTACCAAAGAAGGCCACACTTATATCTTAACCGCAACAACACACAAATCCCCTACTACCAAAGAACAAATCCCACATGTACATTTAAACCAATGTGTCTCTCTCTGTTTGGTGTGCCCAATAACACCAAACAATACCACTCAACATGTTCCTAAAACAATGACTCCCCTCCTCCAAGAGTTTGTAGAATTTCAACCTCTGGAGGGACTCCCCCCCTCCCGACACATTGACCATTCCATTCATCTCATCCCCAGATCTGCATTACCTAACGCCCCTACATACCGGTTGGCCCCAATAGATACATAGGAACTAGAAATACCATTGACCGACCTCATCAACTTTGGCCACATCCAACCATCATCTTCTCTCTGTGCATCTGTCACATTTGTCATCCCCAAAAGAGATACTTCAGAAATGTGCCTTGTCACTGATTACCAGGCCTTGAACAAAGCCACAGTAAAAAACCATTACCCCCTGCCCCAGATTAAGGAGTTACTCGACACCCTCCAAGGAGCTAAGTGTTTTACTAAATTGGATTTAACAGCCGGCTACCATTAGGTTCAAATGAACCTAGATCATGTTTGGAAAACAACTTTCAAGACCAAATTTGGTCTTTTTGAGTGGAAATTTATTCCCTTCGGCCTCGCCAACTCCCCAACAACTTTCATGAGGATCATCAATGACATATTCCGGGCACATTTGGTTCGATTTGTGGTCATCTACTTAGATTACATTCTCATCTTCAGCCGGACATGGGACACTCACATGAAAGATATCTGACAAGTTCTCCAAATCCTCTGAGAACACAAGTTACAAGTCAAAGAGAAGAAGTCACATTTTGGTGAGACTTTAGTTCCCTATCTCAGCTTTGTGGTCAGCTCAGAGGGTATTCAACCAGATCCAACCCACATCCAAGGATTGAAGCAATGACCACTACCTTCTTCATCTAGGGAGGTCAAAAGATTTATGGGTGGCATCAATTTCTATCGTAAGTTCATTCCCTATTTTTCACAGCTTGCTCATCCTTTGCATCAACTCTCAAATAGTTCTTCTACATTTATCTAGACTAAAGAAGAAACTAGTTACTTTTCTCACCTCGAAGAAGCCCTCTGCTCATCCCTTGTTTTACACCTTTCATACCTCTCCCAATCCTTTGAGATTGAGTCTGATGCCTCACAATATGATATTGGTGTCGTACTTAAACAAGGAGGACACCCCATTGCTTACCACTTTGAAACCCTGTCCAAGGCAAAGAAAAATTATAGCACCTATGAAAAGGAATTTTACTGGTTCAAGTGCTCAAGCAATGGAGGCATTACTTGCTGGGTAAAGAAACAATTGTGCATATAGACCACCACCCTTTGATTTTCATCAACTCCAAGTAAAAGATTCAGGAACAAAGGGACCTTAAATGGGCCTCCTATATTCAACAATTTCACTTGGTCATCAAATATAAGAAAGGCACTTCTAATAATATGGGTGATTTTCTAAGACATCCTCCCACTCCAGTTATTTCAATTATGGAAGTGCGTTGTGATATCTATAAGAGATGGAAGGATCAATATGCTACTGATCCTAACTTTCAAGATATTTGGGGGGCATTGAAAACTCCCACAATGATCAATTAGACCCCCTTCCTAGACTACACTATTCAGGATGGGTGGCTCTATAAGTTGAATTTGTTATGTGTTCCACACTCATAGGACCGCCTCTTACTCATCAGGGAGGCACATGCTTCAACGTATGGGCACCACTTCGGTACCACAAAGACCATCCAACATCTCTAACACCATTTCCATTGGACTTCCATGCAACCTCAAGTTGAAAAATTTATCAAAGCCTGTGCATTATGCTCACAATCCAAGCCATCCAACAGGAAACATGGGTTATATCAACCATTGCCTCTTCCTTCTGAACCTTTGGAGTCAATCTCAATGGACTTCCTAAGTGGACTTCCAACAACCCAAAAGAAACATGATGCAATCTAGGTAGTGGTATGTCGCTTCAACAAAATGTCACTTTTTATCCCATGCACAAAGACTACTACAACAATGAAAACAACGGAACTATGCTTTCGACATGTCTAGCCCCATTTTTTCCTCCCAAGCACTATCATCTCAGACAGAGATTCTCGCTTCCTCAACACATTTTGGAAGACAATATGAGCGCTATTGGGGTGCCACCTCAATTTTTCTATTGCATTCCATCCTCAAATGGGTGGCCAAATAGAGGTTGTCAATAGGGTCTTGGTTCATGCTCTCCAAACTCACTTTGGGCACAACAAACAATGGGACAATTACTTTCACATTCTACAACATAGCTACAACAAGGCAACACGTTCTTCTATAGGGTTTTCACCTTTTGAAGTCTGCTTGGGCTTCCAACCAACATCTCCATCCAAGCTCCTACTTACTTGGGCTCCTTAAGGTACCTTCCATCAACAACAGGAACAACTCTCAACACAACGGTTTCTCCAACAAATTTCACAATGCCACACTAAAGTAACAACAACACTTAAAGAAACTCAAGAGCATGCAAAGCAACACCATGACAAACAAAGGACCTTCATGTCCTTTCAACCGAGGGATCAATTCTGGTTACACTTGGATAATAAGTGCTTCAAAGGCCACCTTCACAAGCTTCTGCCAATAAGATATGGACCATATACCATCCTCGACAAGATTGGAGAAAATGCTTATAGTTTGGATCTACCAGCACAACTAGAAATCCACAATGTTATTAATGTAAATCAGTTAAAGTTGTTTGAGCCTCTCCTCTTGGAAGAACCAGTCACCATTACTCATCCAGTGGACAACATTCTGGATTTCCAACTTCAATTGGCCAAAGACACTCTATTGGACACCCCGACCCGCTCTACCAGGCACTGGGCATACACTTTGTATCTGATAGCCCGCCAAGGCCAAACTACAGCTCAGGAAAAGTGGATCACAATTGAAGTATTGCACAACCAGTTTCCTCATCTTCTCATGGAAGCCAAGACGCTTCCAAATCTAAACATGGAGGAATTGGGCCAAGGAGGCCACCTAGGGGAATGCCCACCTAGGGCCCACAAGTCAACCAACTAGGCTTGAACCATTTCACCTTTTGATGCTATTTAACTATGAATATGTAAATAAATGATTCCCTTAGTATATAAGGTGAACCGGAACTCAAATAAAGCATTCTTGTCTTTTCCTGAAGCTATGTATCTCACTTGATTTTGTTTTCTGACTTTACATTTCACGTTTGCTGCATTTTCCTTTTTGGGGGTTCTCAGGGTTAGCGAGTGCACCTTTCTTCATGGCTGCACCCTGGCTGCTCTGTTTTCCATGCTTCCACATCTAAGAGTGATATTACTCCATTAGCTATCCAATATCTCAGGGAGCAAGTCGATTTTCTGCAAGTTTCCTGAGGCAGAAAGGAGGGCGCACCAACCTCGGGTTTGCACCCTTGCTGGTTTTTCCATTGTTGGGATGAAGTCAGTGTCCCCTCCTCTATGACTGCACTGAGCTTCTCCCTTTGATCCATGGTACTCACACCGAGATAGCCCCATCCTCTTGGCTACTCTTAGATCATCCCGGCATTGGATCTCCCTTTCTTGGTTACACAAACCAATGGTGTGCCCCTGTTCCTATTTGTGCCCCTAAGGAGTTTTTGGTCAACTGCCGGAAAATGGCTTGTTTGGTCACCTTCTCGAGTAGATCGCCTTCTTGGGTATATCACATGGTGTCCACAAATCTCACCAACAACCAGAGTTTCCTACACGCACGAGTTAAACAGAGGCATGCTCTTGTTTGAAAACTTCTCCTTGTCTCTACAATCCTCGGGGGAACGACGAAGTTTGTCTCAGCCTTGTTTAATATTGTTTTCGCAAAGGGTGCTAAGAGCCCCTCCTTTCCTTATAGATCCCATATTCAATCTTCTCCCCTTTTGATTGAATTATGACTTTCGGTCTAGGAGGAACCTCGCAGTAAAACACCCACAGGATTTTTACTATGCGAGCTTTACCACCGTGAGCTGTCCATATTTTCTAGCGAACTAGTTGTCTATTTATTTATGAAGTAGGTGGATATGTGTTTTACCCTTTTATTTGTCCACCTTTACTATCGATCCATTGGATTCTCCCAGTTGTCCACTGCTAGCTAAGCCAACCTGCCTACGTGATCACAATCTGACCTTTTCCTAGTTGTATTTGGAGTCATTGCTTGCGCTCAGATTTTGACTTTCCTTGCCTTATACGCAAGGCATGCATGCCCACGCTCAGCTTTAATGACAAAATTCTGGTTTAAGAATGTCAGATTGGATATTTATGCTGAAAAGGCTTATACCTATTGACAATGAGCATATTTAATAGATTTTTGGTGCTTAATCAATTTCATATGGACAAGATTAAATATTGATGGAATATTCTTAGTCGTCCCAATAAATCAATGGTTGTGATTTCAACCACTAACTTCCTCACTATTATAAAGACATAAGTTTACATGTTTATTTTTTTACTTTTACTTGATCATATTTAAAATTTACTATGGTGGCTAGCTGATTGCCACATTTGAGTTATTAACAAAAAATAAGATTTTGTTAAAGAGTGGTTTTTTTAGCAACTTTTCATTTTCTGGACCCGCCAAAACTCATCAGCCACCAGTTTGAGGTAGGGTTCCCATTAACCCAATAAAGTGATAGACAATGGTGATGGTCAACGGTTCGAGTCACCCTGGCTCTTCGTATTTCATGGCGGATCGCCTGCAAAGCTCAGGCTTAGAATCGTGAAATTGCCTTGAAATTCAACTTTGGCATTTCAAATCTGACGATTTCTTCACCAACGGGAAACCCAAGCGTTTCTTCTCATTCGAATCTCGTTTGATTTGAGATCTAAGCCACAGAATTGTGCATTCTTTTTAATTTCTTTGGAGTGTTGATCGAACGATCTCTATTTTGGTGTTGCATGGCTGGTCTTGTCTGAAAATATGACCTGCGAGGATTTTGAGTCTGCGTGGGGTCTCAGTTTGCATGCATGAGAAATTTTTAATAGAAGTTTTCCTTTCAGTGACGAAGGAATAAAGTGCAAAAGGTTCAGGGTTATTTGTCCTAGATCTACGAATCAGATTGGGATTTAAAGTGTGGCGGATGCTTATTTGCCAGGATTTGGATATTTATTTCAAATTTCTTAGGTTTTGATTCGTTTGCATTCATTGAGTATTTGAATACTCGGCGTGCTTGTGACAGTGTTTGTGGTTTAATTCTATTTTTCTAGAATGAGCACAATGCGGGAAGATTATTACGCGACCCTGAAAGTGGGCAGTGGTGTGTCCAGCAATGACATCAAGAAATCTTATCGTGGGCTTGCCATGAAGTGGCATCCAGATAAGAACCCTAACAACAGAAAGGAGGCGGAGGCTAACTTCAAGCGTATCTCAAAGGCTTATGAGTTCTGTCCGCAATAACCTTCCCTCATTCTTAAAAATCAGATTGAATACTTTGTTAGGGTGCTCTGTTTATCTCCCTGTTACAATTTTTATTGAATTATCATTTTTATAGAAGTTATCTTCAAATGGTGGATTGATTTGGTTTTCATTTAGAGAGAAATTTCATTATTTACTGCCTAAATATTGTGAGAAGCATATATTGTTCAAACTGTCAAATGCATGTTTCAAATTCTTCTCTATTGTTGCTCTATGGCTGTTACAATGAGGGTGGCTGCCAATAGAATCTAGTTATCTGTATCCTTTGTGTAATAGACCATATTTTGAAGTAAGATTGTAATGTTCCATCCTTCAAAATAGCCAAATTTACAGTGAATACCCCAGTTATTCAAGTAATACCTCGGAGGAGCACTGTTCCAAGGTATTAGAGGGTTTAACAACAACCTTAGCACGTAAAGAAATTTAGGGTTTTGCAGCATCTTAACACACTGAGAAATTGAGGAATTTTCTCACACTCCTCTAAGTTTGAGTCCTCTCTGTGAGGAAACCAAGTTGAGTTAGAGGGTTGTTCTGAGTCGGATGGGTCACTGTTGTGAGTCTGATGCAGCCTCGAGTACAGAAAAAATAACTCATTTTGATTGTTTTTTTACCCAATTTTGAACCAGCACCAGAAAACCAACAGACATATAAACTGTTCAGAATACACGGTGTTTACCAGTATAGTATCATTATGTCGAAAGTGCGAGCCAAAACTTTTCAGCGTTCACCAGCCACGAATTTGTGGTTGTGCTAGTTTTATTACTGTAAGATTTAGTTATGGATTATAATGACAGATTCACATATCATTGAATAATGACGGTTATAGTTTATAATTACATATTTGAATATTGTTATTAATGCGAGATTTAAATATTGTTTAAGGATAGAATTAAATAATGTCTATTATTGACAGATTTCCTTATGTTTTAACGTTAAGCTAAGCTTAATTTTAATTTTAACTCCTTAAAGCTTGGCTAGATTATGCCTAAAGATGATGGTGTTGTAGGCAAAGCCTTAGTTGTCTTCACCTTTAAGATAACCGAAATGAGGCCGTGGGGAAAGGTTTATGGGTACCCTGTTGATCTGCTAAATTCAAGCCTGCATTTGTGAGGGATAAGAATAGAGTTTCCAATTTTATAATTTCCGCCTAATTCTTTCAATGTATTTACCCTCCCCTCTTTCTAGGTGTTTTTTTTTAAACCTTTTTGTCCACTTAAAAGATATATTATCTGGTTTAAGTTTTGGTTCCCTAAATTTTAAGTGTTCAAAAGGATAAAAAAAATTTGGATATGAATTACATCGAACTTAGAGAATGATTAATATGGTGGTCTCCCAAGGAATCAAGGTTCTAATCCGTAAAACAGGAACCCAAGTTCTTACCTTTATTACAAGTACTTCTCAAATTATTAATCCTTGACTTCTTGACCTAAAATGACTGTTTGTAGTATGATGCCTTGTTTTACATATATTTTTGAAGTACCTGGTTGACTTCCTTTTGAATTGTCATGATGGTCGACTTTGTAGTTGCTAGTCTTCTCACACGAACAAATTTAAAATGAGGATTGATTGCTTTATGATTAGAGTGAATGGCTTATGGACCATTGGTGACCCTTATTTGTTTAATATTTGATTACTCACCCACATCGCAAAAACGATGACGCCTCATTAGTTTAGGATTAAAATGTACTTGCGCATGTTAAATTCAGTTGTATTGTGTTGTTTAAAGTTGTATACTCTTGAGAGAAACAATTAGTAATCTGGATATATGATGGAGGGATAATGTGTCCTTGTGAATGAGAACCTAATCTAAGAAATGATTGTTTAAATAATTAAAACCTTGCGCATATGAAGGCTTAATGTAATGAACAACTGTTATAGATAATCACTTTTGCATCGTGGTTTAATGCGACATATGATGAGTTATGCTATTGAATACTCATGCAACATGTTAATTATGAATTAGGATTAATGTAAGGTTGTTGATCACTTATTTTTTGCGCCATGAAAGTTGTGTTCTAGGTGTCGGTTGTTAGATTGTTGGTTGCATCTCGATGACCTTGATGTTGTTTTTTATTGTTTCGTCGGCTTGGACATGCTTGTGTCGGGAGGGATGTAGACACCTCCTTGTTCCTCAGAACACTCGCCAACCTTGAGACGTTGAATGGTCAAAATCAATGGGAACCTGGGCTTGATCAATGATTATGTGTTTTGAAGGTCCTAACCATGCAGAGTAGGACGAGCGGGTAGTTAATTTTATTCTTCACCTGACTGAAAGCTTGTTTGTTTCTTAAGCTGCATGATGTGCTAGTATGCTAGTAGTTGTGTTTGTATGTTGCGAGATTGCTTGCGTAGTGTTTGTCATCGAGTTGTGATTCTTGATTGTATTAATGAAATTACCTTCCTTGATCTTGAAAATAATAATGATATGGCACTCATTTTGCATCGCTTGCTGTCGTGATGATGGGGTTCATTACATGAGTACTTCAGGGACAATCTTGGTGTGGTCCCCCTTCAGAGGGAGTGTTCGCATCTAACATAAAAAGCGGTTGGCACTGAGACATGTGGAACTCATCCAACATGAAAAAGGGTTGACATTGAGTATTCCCATCCAACATGAAAAAGGGTTGGCACTAATACAGGTGGAACTCATCCAGCATAAAAAAAAGGGTTGTAACTGAGACAGGAGTGCACATGATCAAGTAGTGATGCATCGTAGGAAGTGAATTTCCTAGGGACATCTTGTAGCTATTCAGAGCTACCCAAAGACCTTGGTTGCATGGGGTGAAGTAATGTTGCACTATGGATATTCAAGGATGAAGTTTGATAACTTCATAGACAATATTGGCATGATCCCTCTTCATAGAGACTGTTCTCATCTAGCATGAAAAATGGTTTACACTAAGACATGTGGAACTCATCCAACATGAAAAAGGGATGACACTAAGTGTTCTCATCTAGTATGAAAAAGGGTTGGCACTGAGCCAGGTGGAAATCATCCACCATGAAAAAGCGTTGGCACTGAGACAAGAGTGCACATGATCAGGTACTGATGCATCACAGGGACTGTATGTCATGGAGACATGTTGTAGCTATTGAAAGCTACCCACAGACCTTGGTTGCATGGGGTGAAGTTGTGTTGCACTATGGATATACAAAGATTTATAGATTCACATGTTCAACAGTCCATGGTGTGAGCTCATGTAGTATCAGAATTGAAGTCTGTGTCTCATGGAAGTGACACTTGGTTGCTAGACACTCGGTATACAAGGGATAAATGAGGCTCCAATATGGTGCAAAAGGGAGAAGTGAGGCTCCAATATGTGGCTATCGATGAGAAGGTTGTGGATGTTCTCACAAATGCGTTTCCAAGGATGAAGTTCGATTACTTTAGGGACAAGCTTGGCATTGTCCATCTTCAGAGGGAGTGATAGCTTCATATGTTACCATAGGGTAATGGATGTCATGATGACATGTTGTAGTCATTATAGAGCTACCCATCGGCCCTAGCTGCATGTTGAAGAAACGTGGTACATATGTTATCTTAGGATACTGGATGTCATGCATAAGATATCCAAGTTTTCTGTGGGAAATTGGATAGTCTCATGATGATATGTTGTATCTATTGGAGAGCTACCCACTAGCCCTCAATGCATGTTATAAAGTCACAAGGGTTCATGTGACGAGGTACATATGCACTGCAAGGTACTGGATTTCTTGGGAACATGTTGTAGTTATTTTAGAACTACCTACATGCCTTGGATGCATTAGTTGTGAAGTCACAAGGGTTCACATGATGAAGTAGATATGCATTTCGAGGTAATGTATGTCATAGTGACATGTTGAAGGTATTTGATAACTACTCAAATGCAATCTTCAAAGCTAATTTTCAGAGGTAATCTTGGCATAATGTAGAATGTCTCCCTCGTTGAGGGGGAGTGTTGATGTTTAGGAAGCATTGGGAAGACATTCTACTAGATTAATAATTAATAATATGATTATTAATTATTAATCAATATTATTAATTATAATATCATAGATGTAATAATATATTTATATTATATGTATAATATAATATAAATTTTAAATATATTTATTACCCAAGGGATGCATCTCTTCATGGATGGTCACCATGGTCACCATATGTTCTTTATATATAGAACACTCATCATTGTAATAAGATATTTATTCACATACAATATTATCTCTTATGAAAAACTAATAAGATATTTATTCACATACACATATCTCTTATGAAAAACTTAACAACACAATAGATCCAAAATAGATCCATAGAGCAATATAAAAGAGCCACACTTTATTATGTTCCTTTGAGGTAGGGAAACACCATATAATGGATCTTATTATGGAATGGATCCTATTGTGTTCAATTGCCTCTCTAAGGGGGCATACTCCTATTGAGATACTGCTCCAAATATAATACTTCTCTTCATATCTCATTACATTACTTGAACCCTTTTATATAGTGCTACCAACCACCTAAGAACATTCTAGAGGAATAACCTTTTAAAAGGAGAACCTTCTAAGAAGTCTTCTAACATTTATTATATCTAACTACCACAGTGGGCCTTATTTAATACTATAGTGGACCTAGTCCACCTTACATTGAATGACCATTACTATTATAACTATGGGCCCTCTTCCCCCCCCACTACCTCTCTAGCTACCTAAAATTCCATCCCCCTTATGAAAACATTGTCCTCAACACTTGTTATGAGGGTGTACAAACATATACCAGAGTCCCATGGTTCAATGTGGACGATAGTGTTGAAGTAGAATATAGAACCAGGGTCCCATGTAGAAATGAATGCCACCATGTTGAAGTAGTCTAGTCACCATTGTAAACCGAGTTCTCTTGTCCAACTTCTCATGTGAATTCCATGTGGAAGATATCAGAACCTAATAAGCAACTGAAAATGATGTTTCAAATACTGACCCTTGTTATGTGGATCCAAATAATAGGATCCATCCGCATAGTGTGAAAGAGTTGTAACTGAATCTAGAAGGAATAATACCACTGCAGAATATGCAATATGGACATTGGTAAGCATAACTAGTTCATGTTTTATCACAGTTATGTTCTTTACATAAGGTGGAGTAGATTCATCAAATAAAATATGAAAGTGGTTTTCATCCCATAAATGACAACTATTCATATACAAATCATCACAATCATCTTCAAAATCATACCAAACATATACTTCTAGAGTATATGAATCATTTATGTCATCCATAAGATATCTCTCATGTATGCTAGCCAAGGACTTTTGAACATTGTGACAACTTTCCCTGACATCTTGTAGACCCTCTTGGAGATGGTGCTCAAGGGTTTCAATCTTCCATCTAATATCCATGAGAAGTCAAATACCATTTTAAATACCACATATAATATACGAAAAAAATTATCTTAATAATATCTATCGAATGGCACTGATCTGGTAGCAATCTAAGCACTCTATGAAAAATTATGAGTTCTGCAGTCCCGCAGCCATCACATAACCCCCCAAAAGTAGTTGATTTTAAATCAACAATATCTTCACTTCCGGAGCTCCGATTTGTACGATTTGTTTTTTTTAATTGGGTGAAATTGTGAGAGGAACTTATATATGTAATTTTTTTTAGCAAATTCGGCCTCCAAGTGCTACAAAAATAAAATAAATCTGCGGAAAATAAAAAATTGCAGATTTTAAAATGTCGATATCTTGACTTCCCGAACTCCGTTTCAGACGTTTTGTTTTTTTTAATTTGGTGTTTCTTAAGAGAAATTCATATCTATAACCTGTTTTGGCAAAGTTTATGCAGAAATATATGGAAATTATCCATACATTCGCATCCCTCTTTTTCTTCTCTGATAAAATCGACAAAAATAAAATAAAAACAAATTGCCCACACTTCTTGCCGTGGAAAGTTCTCTGATACCACTTTTTAAGAACCATAGTATATATAAAAATACAATCACCAAAATGAATGAATACACAATAGATCCACAGAGAAATATATAAGATCCACATTTTTATTATAAGAAAACCCTTGAGGTAGGGCAACACCATACAATGGATCCTATTATGGAAGGGAGGTCATGTTCACTCGCCTCTTCGAGCGGGCATCCTCCTATTGATTTGTCTCTCCAAATAAAATACCTATCTTTATATCTCATTACATTTCTTGAACCCCTTTATATAGTGCTACCAACCACCTAAGAACCTTCTAGAAGAAGAACCTTCTAAGAAGTCCTCTTACATTTATTATATCTAACTACCATAGTGGGCCTTATTTAATACTATAGTGGACCTAGTGCACCTTACATTGAATGACCTCTACTATTATAACTATGGGCCCTCCGACCTCCCAATACCTCTCTAGATACCTAACATAAGTAACAATAAGACTCCATGAAGGTTTGTGCAAGTCAGACAAATACATTGGTGTCTCCTACAAATTTGGTGCTTAGGAGTGGAAAATGGTGTTGGTGTTGCTCAAATAAAGAGATTGATGTCTCTTGCTAAGTTGGTTCTTAGTCGTAGGGATTAGTGTAACTAGTATATTGGTGTCTATGAATATTCATAATAGTAGGTTGGTTCTTACAAGGATTTGTACAAGTTGGTATTGAGTTCTCAAGTAGGTTGGTGCTTGTAAGAGTAGGTTGGTCCCTACAAATAATTATAAAGAGAATTTCTGTTTTTTTTTGTTTCAACATAAATATTTTGTTCCATGTTCAAAAATTAAGAGATTTCATATATGATTGTTCTCTTATGGTTGATTCAAATGTTTGAAAAAGTAAAAAAAATGTCTTACACTTATTCACCCAAACTCTAAGTATAAGTGTGTGCTCAACAAAAATAAAATGTCCATCTAAATATATGTATCTTCTCTTGATGTGTTTCTACCTATATCCATATTTCCTTTTATTGCACAAAATTTTTGAGACGAACACAATTACCTAATTGTTCTATCATTTGTAAATTAGGTTTCGTTTATATGATATAACTAAAACAATTTTCAAAACAACATGATTATATCTGAAATTTATATACCTTTCTCTCTACAATATCTTCATTGTCTTCATAGATATAATGGTGTTACTCTACTCTATAATATAGGTTTCCACTTAAACCGCTTAAAACAATATTAATTTCATGTTAGTCACCTCTAGCTATGTCTCTCTACATATGTCGCCTCTGACCCAAACCAATGTTTTGTCTACAAAGTGATGTGATTGACAACGCCTCCATAGATACTGTGGTTGATATTTTTATGGCCAAATAATACAATTGTTGTTCTCATATATATACTCCATAAATCATGTAATTGAATTTGTAAACTTGTCTTTCTTTTTTATTAGCTTCATAAATATTTTGAAAATAAAATCATGAAATATTTCAATATGCATAAAAATCAATTTCTTATGTTCTATTCTTATTTAATCATTTTCTTCATTGTATATCGTGCAAATTTAGGTATGGTGGATAATTTGAAAACCTAATGACATGTTCTTGAAGTGGTTGAATTTTGATGCCTCCCCTCGAATTTTAATTAAATGACTCCTTTTATAACCAGTGGTGTCCCTTCGATTCAATGAACATCAATGACTATTTTGTTTCAATGTAGTGTTTTCTTCCTTATTTATTGGTATATACCGTTGGTAATGAACATCAATGACTATTTTGTTTCAATGTATTGTTTGCTTCATTCTTTATTGGTATAGAACAATGGTTATGATTCACACATTTGTGGCTATTTACCTTTTATAAATCATATTTTCATTAAATAGGATGAGAGATCGTTGCCATTTAACCTTCAACAAAACTTGATCTTCAATTTTTTTCCTTCTCTCTCTCTCTCTGAAGGATCCAATAAATATATGGAACATGTGGACATTGTCTATGTCACATTCATTTCAGAAGGATCCACTAAATAGACGAGAGAATAACTCAGTTTAGTTTATCTTTCTATAGAAACATAAATTATGAAATTGTATTTCTTCATTTCCCCCTAAACACAAATTACCATCAATGGCCCTTCTTCATGAACTCAACCTCATATCTGTATTTTTTACCTATTTTATGTAAACTAATCATTGCATTATTGTTATATAACTCGTGTATATGCATGCATAAATTTCCACTTTTTCCTTGCTTACTCCCCAACACAAAGATTAATGTTCCACACTAACAAGTTGGTTAGAGATTTCCATCAGTCCATATTGTCATATGTAATTTGGGAAGTTTGTAGTCATATAAATACTTAGTGATGATGTGCAACATCAATAGAAAATGAGAAGGTAAAATATAGTACAAATCCTAAAGAAATATTTATAGCCTGAAATTAATTAATTCCAAAAATCAATCATTTATCTATACAATGTTCTCTCCTACATATGATATTCAGTCAAGTTTCTATTTACTAATGTAAATCTTCTATTTACAAATGTAAATCATTGTACTTTCGGCTACCTAGTTTTGTTCTAACATACTTGGTGCAAGTATCCATTCTAATAAAATGTATCCATCTCACTAGTATGTGCAAAATCCTAAGCCTGCAATTCTCAATGGTGAAATGAAAAACTTGCATGATTGATATGGGAACTTCCCACTCAAATGGAAATGATGTGGGAAAATCCAGCTCAAACAATGTTTAACAAAAGGAGAGCGTGAAATAAGAATCTATGACTAATTCTTATTGAACAATGAAAAAAATTATGTAGCATTTACAAGAGGAAACTACCTCAACAAACTTAGAGAAAGGCTAGCCTAATCCAACAAAATATAATCTATGCACTAAAACGGGGAATAGGTTGAGGAAAGATCTCATCCATGTCCATAAACATGTCAACCAATCCATGATATGATGAAACTAAAATATTCAACACTCTCACAATCATATTAGTTTACAAATATAATGAGAAAAACATGAGACTAAATTCAAAATATTAAACTTAAACTATATACTAAACAATTATTCCTTATAATTCGTCCTAACCTTATCATTCCTCCCACTCAAAAATAAAGGATGTGGGAAAATTTCACTCAAACAAAGTTCAACATAAGAGTATGAAATAAGAATTTCTCACTATTTTTTATTGAACAAGAAGAATCTTATATAGCTTTTACAAGAGGAAACTACCTCAACAAATTGAGGAGAGAAAGGCCCTCTAGATCCAACAAAGTAAGAACTATGCACTAAAACAAGGAATATGTTGAGGAAAGGTCTCAACCATGTCCATGAATATTTAAACTAGTCCATGATAATAGGAAACGAGAAGATTCAACACTCTAATACTCATATTAGTTATTATATATAATGAGAAAAACATGAGACTAAATTCAAAATATTAAACTTAAACTATATACTAAACATTTATTTAGTTTAAACCTTCATTCCTTATCAATGATCCACATTTTTATCCAAAAGATAAGAAAACATAATGGAAGCAAAATATAAAACCACAGATTCCAGAAATATGGCAACTTTAATAACAGCAAAAAAAATAGTCTTCAATTGATTTTCAAACTAAATGACTGCAATTTCCCTGTACAATTAAGAAATCCCAAGATCACTTGCAATGTTCACTCTAAAATTCTTCGAGAAATTCAACTTGTTCAGTCATGAGTTCTTTAAACCTCCTCACACATTCCTAGGAAATTGACATTTCTCTTTTACCTAAACCCCTTGAAAAAGACAAATTGTAATACAATGACATCACTTTTACTATTAATTTTCTTCAAACAAAAAGGAAATTGTAGCATTCCACATTCTCATCTAGAGTCATAATTCACTAGTCAAGGTGCCAACACTAAAAATACAACTCAAAATTCAAAGAGAAGTGTCAAAATATGACACATGGAAAACCTCCCATTTGTAAGGCTAATTTATTTTTAGCAATCTCTGAGCAAATTACATTTCCTTGGAGGTGCTTCTTTGCACTAGCCATTGATACCTACACAAACACTTTAGTTTATCATTCAAAGTTGTTTCCCACAAAGATGCAGTAATAAAAGTAAATGAGTCAGTTAGAGAACTCTTACTGACATATATGCAATTTCTTAATGTGTGAGAGACTTCAATCTCCCAAATTATTCCTAGCACTTAACATGGATTCTGGACTATATTACACAAATCTAATTCTTGTAATTTGTATCATTAAGTATTAAAGTGGTAAAACTATAATTTAGCATATTATCACCACAATTACTTTGGAATAGTGAATACAAAGTTACACTCTTATGCTGAGGAGACACAAATGAATGAGCTATACAAAGAGTTTCAGAAAAAGTACCTTTACATGTGTCACCATTGTTGCTTCTCTTCAGTGAATCTAGGTGCCCAAGATCCTTGTAGATTATTGGAAACCCTTTGAAATTTTGTATACCTCCAAATGGTTTTTGGGTTAATTGCACTATGTGATGGGTTTGAGTGATACATGTGTGCTATAGGTGCAACAGTTGGTATTCTTACACCGTTAACAACTCCCAACTCAGGAGTAATCCCAAACATGGGAGGAGCATAGGGAGGCAGAGAAACACCATGTTTATTGTGAAAAGGAACACCAGAACTACCAATTAATTGCCTCCTAATGGCATCTGAGCTAATTGTACTATGTGATGAGGTTGAATCATAAAAGTGTGGTGCAGGTGTAGTAGTTGGTATACTTAAATAATTCACAGATCTCAACTGATGAATTGTTGCAACTATTGGAGAAGAGTGTGAATCATAAAAGTGTGGTACAGGTGTAGTAGTTTGTATACTTAAATTGTTCACAAATATCAACTAATGAATTGTGGCAACCATTGGAGAAGCGTGTGAAAGAAAAGGAGAAATGTGGTTATTGTCAACAAGGACATCAGAATCGCTAGTTAACTACCTCCTATAGGTATATGGGTCAACTCTATTTTGTAGTATAGTTGGGTCATGAAAACCCAATATAGGTGTACCAGTTGGTATACTCACATTGTTAACATCTCCCGACTGATGAATAATAGTATCCATTGATGAATATGCTTAAAATAAAAACATTCAAACTAACACTACTAGAGTTGCAAAACCTTTCAAAATTTACAATGGCTTGATTAATTCATACCAGAAGCAGTCCTTACACTCCAGAGATTATCAAGGCCTCTACCATCCATCACTTTTCTGAAACTTTCCGAAAATCCTAGTTGATATTGGAAATTTTTTAACTTTCTTGGAAGAAAAAAACCTGTAGCTCAGATTTTGCCTATAGGTTTGATCTAAAAACCATATACAATCCCCTTAAGTTATGTGTGTAGCTTTTGAATACATGACTTAGTCATGGTTTCATTTTTCTATTGACGCAACCTGCCCTCTGTGACACGATCGCTCTCACTAGGACCTCTTTCAACCACGGGCCCGAAGAGTCTAAGCTCTTCCAACTCCCTCGGGATGTCTTCTACCCACAGTGCTCTTCTCGGCGATCTCCCTTTCGTCAGTTGGGAAATCGGGTTTCGCGGATTCGCGAACCTTGTGTGCACTTCCCGTACAATGTGAAACTCCGAACCCCGATCCCCGATGTCAACGGTCAACCCTTCTATGTATCGGGGATTTCCCTATCGGGAAATCGGCAGATGAAAGGTGGTGATTAACTTACCTTTCAAAACCCCGAACGCCAATGTGCGATGCCACGTGCTGTCCTCCGCTCCGTCTCCGTGGGACCCTTCGCGGCTCGGGACGTCGTTGTTTCTTCGTGCTCCCTTCGACTTCGAAAACGCCGAAGTGCCGAGTCTCGACTCCTCGGGATCTCGTGCCACCTGTCCCTCCGACGATCGACGGCTCCGATCAAATCAGGAAATTGCAAATCGCGATATCGACGTGCATGCAACTCTTGCACTCGCCAACCCCGATATGCAGATGTGTGATAGCAGCCAGGTTCTACTTGCGCTTTGCAGGTTAACTCTTTCCCAGGAGTTCAAGTCGTCGATTCTCTTCCTCTTGAGAATCCTCCGGGTCTCAAGCTTTCCCTTGGTTCAAATCTTCCACAGGCCTGTTCCTACACATGAACGCGGAACTATCTCTCCTGAGCTGAATTCTCTCTGACTCTCTCTCAGAGACCTTGAGCACGATGCCTGCGCTCCACTTTCAACAACTTTCAAAGTGTTGAAGTCTTCCAGGTTCTGCGCTTTCATAGTCACAGCAACCCCGACC
>SNQJ01S0002165.1:31253-49809 GCA_010110895.2 Picea sitchensis | reverse complement strand
AAAAATGTATGTGTTGGCGCTGTCCAGCTGTATGTTCTTTACTCCACGCGCTGGCTCACTTGATGAAGTCGTAGATGCTCCTGCATCATCTATAGAGAAAATCTTTTGTGATTTAGACATCCATTGAGTCAGTCATCGATCGAGGAGCTTTAGCACTAACCTCTATTACTTAGATTTTTTTTCTAAGATACATCAGAACAAATTTTGTAGAAAGAAGACTCTAGTAGTTCTTAAAGTTTGTCATATGAATCATTTAAAAGTTAAAGAAAATGCAATGCAAAACTAAGACTCCACTAGTTCTTAAAATTTGTCATATGAATCATTTAAAAGTTAAAACATATGCAGTGCAAAACTAACATTGTCATTTGCAGGAGGGAATGAGCATTTCATTCACAAGAATGCAATGGTCAAGACAAACATGTTGCACTGCAATTGGTACATAAAAATCTATTTCACTAGGAAAACAAGCATGGTGCACTGCAATTTCTACAGAACAATCTATTTCACTAGGTTAACACATGTTGAATTTCACAAAGTACATACTTAGGAAACGCACTATTTGCATGAAATATTAATGAAATTCCTGACTTCTCTAGCTCAAAATCAATTACAGGATACACTGAATTTGCAAAGAAAATTTTCAATCAATGATAGAGTGTGAGAAGCCGCCAGATTGTATTTTTGTGCTGGTTGTCTGAATTGCAACAACCGCCATCACTTATATTTGTTTAAATGTAATTAAAATGCATCTAGTGCACATATCAAACTTCTATCTCTAAAACTTTAAACAACTCAAAAAAACAACCAAAACCAATTAATTTGAAAGATGCGAAGAAAAAAACAAAATGTTTAGCCTTCTACAACTCAAAGAAACAGAAATAGAGGCTTCAATCTGATGCTAAAAATAGGGAAGAGCAAGTGGGCATCAATACGTTATCTTTGTTTCGTGCACTCTTGCCTCTCTCTCTAACTCTGAGTTCAGTACGCCATCATTTGGGCAACCAATATGGGGATTGAACGAATGTAGACCTACTATTTCCTACTCCAGTGGTCTAAGGTTCAGATTTTGAGGTCTGTCCACGTTCTCAACCTAAAAGGTCCACATTAACGGTGTACAAATCTACTATGGAAAATCTACATCAAGCTAATTTTACTCACACCCTCCTAATAGGGTCAATAATAACTAGGTTTGAACTAAAAATATGTTTCAAGACGTATCTAATTCATGATTACACCCGAGTGGTTATAGAAATAAAATTATTGATATATTTAAATAATAAAGTAAAAGAGATTAAAAAATAAAAACGGGTTAATAGATATATGTTATTATAAATTTAGGAGTAATTTAATAAATGGATAAATTCAAAAAAATATATTAAAATTAGATAAGAATTTTGTTATAAGACAATATTATTTAATTGAATTTTGACCATGGAATATTATTATTTTTCCTTCAGTGTTTGGTTTATTTAAAGCTAATTCATCATGGAAAAACACTGTAAAGGTTGGAAAAAATGCATAATAAAGGTTGAATTTGTCCACTTACTTCGAAAATGAAATGTGAATAATTTGTACACATTTATTTGTCTAAAAACATATATTTTTTTCTAAATTTTTGGTCTGGTTCACAGGTTTCTCCGATCCCTAACCCCTTATTTCTCATAGATAACTACTCTAACCACTTGTTTGGAGTAGGAAAAGGAGCCAAGGGGTAGATGATAGATCATTATGCCATTTAGAAGCATTATCCTGGCCATTTATTATCTAGACCTCAAGCCCCTTATCCCTTGTCTTTGAATTATCCCCTTCAGAACTAGAAACTCTTGCTCGTAGCAGTCTTTGCTCCCTTTATCTTGTCAAAAAACGACCATCTCTCTTTCTCAGACTTGTTTGAGTGAAGGAGTTGGAGGTGAATTTGATCATCATTTGCTCGAGTGTAGGACTTAGAATCTAGTTCTTGAGCAACGTCGCAATGGATACAGGTCGTAACTATAACATCCCCATTATAATCCCCACTTTAATTAATGCATAATGTAGATATGAATATGTCTATGGAGAAGCAATGTAACATGATAAATGTATTTTATAAATTTTAATAAATATAATACAATACTAGTTGTTGGGAATATGTACAAAGATGGGAGATTAAGGTACGCATGTGTGAAGTTTGCATTGTTTATTGGTTAAATGGTTGTATATGGAATTAGTTAATGATGAATATGGTTTGCATTGTTTATTGGTTAAATAGTTGTATATGGAATTAGTTAATGATGAATATGGTACTAGATTCACGGACAATTTAGTAAATTTCCATTTAACATTGTTTTGTTGACTGAAATTAAAATAGTTCAGTTTTTAAGAAAGATTTTGGTTACGATTGTTTGTTAGCATTCGTTGCCTCGGTGACCTTGCTTGTTTCCTCACCTTCTAGAGGTGATTAAACCCTTGTGTTTTGAAAAAAAATTCAACCAAATTTATATTGCATGCCTATGTTGGAGTTAACCCAACGCTCATACAAATCGACCTGCAAGACGAGCACAGGGTTCTTTGCGTAGACCGGTCTCTTTCCACTCCAATGTCCGCTTGATGCCAGGGGTTTTTGTCCCCTTTTTTTTTCAGCATGTTTAGTCTTTTGCATTACCGTTTTAATGCATGACATGTGGGACTAATCTTTGGCTAAGAAACGCGACTTCGGGGGAATATACAGGTATTCTTTTTTTTTGTTCGTTTGTCTGTGACCTGTGGGACTAATCTTTGGCTAAGAAACTGCGACTCAGGGGCCTCTGAGTCGTCAAAATCACCCGGGGATTGCACCCGACCTGAGCCACACCAGCCCTTAACATGGCTGGATTTTTTGTCCCCACAAGTTTCGAACCGGTGACTTTAACATCACAGAGTGGCGTAACAACAAACTCCATCACCGATTGTCCTACACCTCGAGGACTTCATCATGTTTAGTCTTGCTTGAAGAGTTTGTTTTATTTTTTTTCTGAGCATTCAATTTTTGTATGGGAGCTGGGATTGATGCCTTAACTTCAAAACCGAGTGGACTTGTGACTTCTCTTTCTTGTCTTACTTAGACTGATTTTTTTTTTATTTTGCGCAGGAATCCTTCTTGTCTTCACTGAGACCCTTGGCGCCCTAAACCTCTGCTTTTTCTTGCGTTTACACTCATTCGCATTCCGCCCTGGGCTTGTGCTTCCTCCTGGAGGGTAAGCCTCTGTATCCATCGTTGATTCTATGTGTTTTCTCTCTCAAGCCTTGGGCGTTCAACTGCGGGCGTGGGCTCACAGGGAGCTTGTGTTTTGTACCCGATTCACGACTTAGAGTTAGCTCATGCATGGGAGAAGGGAAACCTGTCATGGTGTCCATAGCTCTCACCAACAACCGAAGTTTACTGCGCGCGAGTTAAACAGAGGCATGTTCTTGTTTTAAAACTTTTCCTTGTCTCTGTAATCTCGGGGGAACATTGGTGTTTTTCTTAGCCTTGTTTAATCTTGCCTGCTCGAAGGGCGCTAAGAGCCCCTCCTTTCTTTCTGGATCCATTCTGACTTTCGGTCTAGTAGGAATCTCAGAGTAAAACACTCTGCGAGCTTTACTACCGCGAGTTGTCCATTTTTTCTAGCGACATGGTCGTCTATTTATTTATGAAGTAGGTGGATCTGCGTTTTACCCTTTTAGTTGTCCACCTCCACTATCGATCCGTTGGACTCGCCTAGTTGTCCACTGCTATCTAAGCCAACCTGCCTACGCAATCACAATCTGACCTTTTCCTGGTTGTATTCGGAGTCATTGCTCACACGCAGGGCCTGCATGCATAGACTTTAATGCCAGACTTCTGGTTTAATAATGCCAGATTGGATATTGTTATTAATTCAGTATTTAGTTATGCATTATAATGACAGATTCACATATCATTGAATAATCACAGTTATGGTTATTCATTACAGATTTGGATATTGTTATTAATGCGAGATTTAAATATTGTTTAATGACAGAATTAAATGATGTCTATTATCGACAACTTTCCTTATGTTTTAACCTAAGCTGAACTTAATTTTAATTTTAACTCCTTAAAACATGGATAGATTATGCCTAAAGATGATGGTGTTGTAGGCGAAGCCTTAGTTGTCTTCACCTTTAAGATAACCACAATTAGGCCGAGGGGTAATGTTTATGGGTACCGTGTTGATTTGCTAAATTCAAGCCTGCATTTGTGAGGGACAAGAATAGAGTTTCCAATTTTATAATTTTCGCCTAATTCTTTCAATGTATTTACCCTCCCCTCTTTCTAGGTGTTTTTGTTTTTTAATTCTTCTTGTGTTTTTTTTTAATCTGGTTTAAGTTTTGGTTCCCTAAATTTTAAGTGTTCAAAAAGATATAAATAATTTGGATATGAATTACATCGAACTTAGAGAATGATTAATATGGTGGTCTCCCAAGGAATCTAGGTTCTAATCCAAATTCTTAATCCTTGACTTCTTGACCTCAAACGACGGTTTGCACTATGACGCCTTTTTTTACATATATTTTTTAAGTACTTGGTTGACTTCCTTTAGAATTGTCGTGATGGTCGATTGTGTAGTAGTTAGTCCTCTTGTGGGAACGAATTTAAGATGAATATTGATTTCTTTATGATTAGAATGAATGGATTATGGACCATTGTTGACGCTTGTTTGCTTAATATTTGATTACCCGCACATGTCACAAAAACGATGATGCCTCATTAGTTTAGGATTAAAATGTACTTGCGCATGCTAAATTCAGTTGTATTGTGTTGTTTAAAGTTGTCTACTCTTGAGAGAAGCAATTAGTAATGTGGATATATGATGGAGGGATAATGAGTCCTTCTGAATGAGAATCTAATGTAAGAAATGATTGTTTAAATAATTAAAACCTTGCTCATATGAAGGCTTAATGTAATGAACAATTGTTATAGATAATCATTTTTGCATCTTGGTTTAATGTGACATATGATGAGTTATGTCATCGAGTACCCGTGCACCATGTTAATTATGAATTAAGATTAATGTGAGGTTGTTGATAATTTTTTTCTTGTGCCATGAAAGTTGTGTTTGAGGTGCTGGTTGTTAGATTGTTGGTTACGTCTGGATGACCTTGATGTTTTTTTGTTTTTGTTTCGTCGGCTTGGACTTGCTTATTTCGGGCGGGATGTAGACACCTCCTTGTTCCTCAGAACCGTTGCGAGCCTTGAGACCTTGCATGGTCAAAATCAATGGGAACCTGGGCTTGAGCATTGTTTATGTGTCGTGGAGGTCCTAACCATGCAGGGTAGGATGGGAGGGTAATCGTTTATATTCTTGTCCTGATTGAATGTTTTTTTGTTACTTAAGCTACATGATGCGCTAGTATGCTAGTCATTGTGTTGTGATGCTTGATTGTATTAATGACATTACCTTCCTTGAGCTTGAAAATAATAATAATAATAATATGGCACTCGTTTTGTGTTGCTTGTTGTTGTGACGACGGGGTTCTTCACATAAGTACTTCAAGGACAAGCTTTATGTGGTCCCTCTTCAAAGGGAGTGTCCGCATATAGCATGAAAAAGTGTTGGAACTCAGACATGTGGAATGCATCCAACATGAAAAAGGGTTGGCACTCAGTATTCTCATCCAACATGAAAAAGGGTTGGCACTAAGACAGGTGGAACTCATTCAACATAAAAAAGGGTTGGCACTGACACATGAGTGCACATGATCAGGTAGTGAAGCATCGCAGGGAGTGGATTTCTTGGGGACATCGTGTAGGTATTCAGAGCTACCCATAGACCTTAGTTGCATGGGGTGAAGTAATGTTGCACTATGGATATTCAAGAATGAAGTTTGATTACTTCATAGACAAGCTTGGTGTGGTCCCTCTTCAGAGAGAGTGTTCTCATCTTGCATGAAAAAGGGATGGCACTAAGACATGTGGAACTCATCCAACATGAAAAAGGGCTAACACTAAGTGTTCTCATCCAGCACGAAAAAGGGTTGGCACTGAGACAGGTGGAACTCATCTAGCATGAAAAAGCGTTGGCACTGAGATATGAGTGCACATGATCAGGTAGCGATGCATCGCAGGGAGTGGATGTCATGGGGACATGCTATAGCTATTGAGAGCTACCCACAGACCTTGGTTTCATGGGGTGAAGTCATGTTTCCCTATGGATATCGGATGATGTATAGATTCACATGTTCAACAGTCAATGGATGTGAGCTCATGTGGTATCAGAATTTTAGTTTGTGTCTCATGGAAGTGACGCTTGGTTGCTAGACACTTGGTAGAGAAGGAATAAATGAGGCTCCAATATGGTGCAAAAGGGAGCAATGAGGCTCCAATATGTGGCTATCGATGAGAAGGTTGTGGATGTGATGAAAAAGACCTTTCCAAGGATGTACTTCGATTACTTCAGGGACAAGCTTGGCATAGTCCCTCTTTAGAGAGAGTGATAGCTTCAGATGTTATCATAGGGTAATGGATGCCATGATGTGATGTTGTAGCGATTGGAGAGCTACCCACCGGCCCTAGATGCATGTTGAGGAGATGAGGTACATACGTTATCGTAGGGTACTGGATGTCATGCATAATATATCCAAGTTTGTTTGAAAAACTAACATTAAATGCTAGACAAATTGGTCCTTTTTTATCGTACATGTTGAAAATGGTGATGAGTTATCTTAAATTTGACAATTTTTTGATCAGTTTTACAAAAATCCACCCAGGAGATGGTCTAAAACCTATTACAAATCTGACATTATTATTAAACATTTCAAACTAAATACTAGAATACTTCATCCAGATTATTTCACAAATGATTTTTTAATATAAAAATATACTCTTTAAATATTTAATGAACAAATGAACCAACCAAAAATAATTATGGGAAAATACAATAACCATAAAATAAAATTAAAACACTTCAAATTTAAATTACTTAACTATGAGAACATAAAAAATATACCTAAACAAGAGATTTATTAGGCACATATTGACACCAATGATTGTAATGAGATCTTTGTGTTTAAGGAGAGAAAATTTTTACATATTTAGATCCCCATAAGAGCTTATAATTGGTAAGGGTAAAGACAGAGTACATTAAAGATAGGGGCAAATGGGAAAAATATTAAATTTCGTTGAATAGAGACAAACTACATTAAAGGTAAGAGTTACTAAATATTAAAATTCACTCACCATAAAATCATGTAAAAATTAATTAAATACCATAATAATAAAAATTTCATAAACAAAAAAATATAATCTCATCATATTGTTTAAAATCTGAATTTACATTCTCCCAATAATTTGGATCTCTCTACAAGAATTTTTTAATAGTATTTATTGGTTTGACATGGAGGACTTCACTATTGTAAAAATGCTATTAAACATACAATGAACCAAAAAAAAAAAAGATTCTAAATTTCCTAGCTACACTAATGAATATTTAATTTTACAATCATTTTTACTTCTACAAGTAGGATAACAAATCCAATAAGTTATAGACAAGTGTTCCTTGCAAAGGAAACATCTTTGAAAACCATTATAAATTTTTTTGGATTAGGTTCTTTGAATTTGTCATTGACATGTAAAGTTGTCTTTCAACTACAAAGGATTACACGGTATCACCTCACTTTTAATTAAAAACTTACAAGTAGGATGATACATATAAGGTTAATTGGGCTTTATGTGGGCTGAAATATTCTGCCTCCACAACAATTCTTATAGAGAGATATCTTGTTAAATTCTTGGATTTATATGGGATTCTTTTTTTTCAAGGCATCTAGAAGTGATCTGATTAATTTTCTCGAGTCACTTTTCCACATTTTTAATTATTTTAAGGGAGGTGATTTGTAGAGAAAAGTTTGGCACGAAGACTATTAGAAACAAAATTATAAACAAATGACACAAAATGAACAAAATTTCTTAAACATGGAGACCTCCCAAGACACACTGAAATTGTGTGTCCCTCAACACATGAAATTACATTTAATCCCTAAGCTTCCCTAACTCAAAATAAAAAAATATGCAACATTTATTCAAATCAACATAGTCCATACACAATATATGGAACATGTGGGCATTGTCTATGTTACATTCACTTGTGAAGTATTCACTAAATAGATGAGAGAATAACTCAATTTAGTTTAACTTTCTATAGAAACAAAAATTGAGAAATCTTATTTCTCCATTTTCCCCTAAACACAAATTACCATCAATGACCCTTCTTCATGAACTCAATCTCATATCTCTACTTTTTACCTATTTTATGTAAATTGATCATTGTATTATTGTTATGTAAATGGTGTATATGCATGCATAAATTTCTACTTTGTCCCCTGCTTACTCCACAACACAAAGATTATTGTTCGACACTAACAAGTTGGTTAGAGATTTCCATCATTCCATATTCTCATATGTAATTTGGGAAGTTGTTAGTCATATAAAATACTTAGTGACTATGTACAACATCAAAAGAAAAGGAGAAGGTAAAATATAGTACAAATCCACCTATGGTAACACAAAACATGATCAAGATTATGAATATATCGATCCTAAAGAAAAATTTATAGCCTGAAATTAACTCATTCCAAAAATCAATCATTTCTCTATATAATGGTCTCTCCTACACATGATATTCACTCAAGTTTCTATTTACTAATGTAAATATTCTATTTACAAATGTAAATCACTATACTTTCTGTACCTAATTTTGTTCTAACATACTTGGTGCAAGTATCCATTCTAATAAAATGTTATCCATCTCACTAGTCTGTGCAATATCCTAAGCCTGCAATTCTCAATGGTGAAATGAAAAACTTGCATGATTGATGTAGAAACTTCCCACTCAAACGAAAAAGATGTGGGAAAATCCATCTCACACAAAGTTTAACAAAAGAAGAGTCTGAAATAAGAATCTATGACTAATTCTTATTGAACAATGAAAAAAATTATATAGCTTTTAAAAGAGGAAACTACCTCAACAAACTGAGATAAAGGCTAAACTAAAATATTCAACACTCTCATAATCATATTAGTTTACCAATATAATGAGAAAAACATGAGACTAAACTCAAAATATTAAACTTAAACTATATACTAAACAATTATTCCTTATAATTCGTCCTAACCTTATCATTCCTCCCACTCAAAAATAAATGATGTGGTAAAATCTCACTCAAACAAAGTTCAACACAAGAGTATGAAATAAGAATGTCTCACTAATTTTTATTGAACAAGAAGAATATTATATAGCTTTTACAAGAGGAAACTACCTCAACAAATCGAGGAGCGAAAGACTCTCGAGATCCAACAAAATCTCAACCATGTCCATGAATAACTCAACTAGTCCATGATAATAGGAAACCAGAAGATTCAACACTCTCACACACATATTAGTTATTATATATAATGAGAAAAACATGAGACTAAATTCAAAATATTAAACTTAAACTATATACTAAACATTTATTCAATTTAAACCTTCATTCCTTATCAATGATCCACATGTTTAGCCAAAGGATAAGAAAACATAATGGAAGAAAAATATAAAAAACAAAAATTCCACAAATATGACAACTTTAATAATAGAAAAAAAAATAGTTTGCAATTGATTTTCGAACTAAATGACTGCAATTTCCTTGTCCAATTAAGAAATCCCAAAATCACTTGCAATGTTCACTCTAAAATTCTTTGAGCAATTCAACTTGTTCAGTCATGAGTTCTTTAAGCCTCCTCACACATGCCTAGGAACTTGAAATTTCTCTTTTACCTAAACCTCTTGAAAAAGAGAAAATGTACATACAATGAAATCACTTTTAGTATTAATTTTCTTCAAACAAAAAGGAAACTGTAGCATTCCACATTCTCATCTAGAATCATAATTCACTGGTGAAGTTTCCAACACTAAAAATACAATACAAAACTCAAAAAAAAGTGTCAAAATATGACATGTGGAAAACCTCCCATTTGTAAGGCCAGATTCTTCTTAGCAATCTCCGAGCGAATTACATTTCCTCGGAGGTGCTTCTTTGCACTGGCCATCAATACCTACACAAATACTTTAATTTAGCATTCAAATTTGTTTCCCGCAAAGATGCAGTAATAAAAGTAAATGAGTCAGGTAGAGAACTCTTACTGACATATATGCAATTTCTTAATGTGTGAGAGACGTGCATCTCCCAAACTATGCCTGGAACTTAACATGGATTCTGGACTATATTACACAAATCTAATTCTTGTAATTTGTATAATTAAGTATTAAAGTGGTAAAACTATAATTTAGGATATTATCACCACAATTACTTTGGTATAGTGAATACAAATTTACAATCTTATGGTGAGGAGACACAAAGGAATAATATATACAAAGAGTTTAAGAAAAAATATGTTTACGTGCGTCACCATTGTTGCTTCTCTTCAGTGAATCTAGGTGCCCAAGATCCTTGTATATTATTGAAAACCCTTTGAAATTTTGTAGACCTCCAAATGGTATCTAGGTTAATAGCACTTTGTGATGGAGTTGAGTGATAGATGTGTAATATAGTTGTTGCAGTTGGTATTCTTATACTGTAAAGAACTACTAACTGAGGAGTAAACCCAAACATGGGAGGAGGATAGGGAGGCAGAGGAGGATCATATTTATTGTGAAAAGAAACATCAGAACTACCAATTATCTACCTCCTAATGGGATCTGAGCTAATTGTACTTTGTGATGAGTCTGAATCGTAAAAGTGTGGTACAGGTGTAGTAGTTGGTATACTTAAATTGTTCAAAGATCTCAACTGATGAATTGTTGCAACTATTGGAGAAAGGTGTGAAAGAAAAGGAGAAATATGGTTATTGTCAACAAGGACATCAAAATCGTCAGTTCACTGCCTCCTATATGTATATGGTTCAACTATATTTTGTACTACAACTGGCTCATGAAAACACAATACAGGTGTACCAGTTGGTATACTCACATTGGTACGTCTCCCAACTCATGAATAATAGTATCCATTGATGAATAAAAGTATGATGTTGTTCTAGAAAAACCTTTTTGTTTCATCTCTGAATTCTCCTTCTGGTTTCACTTTAGGCCTTCCTTTACTCCACTCCCATTTTTTTAGAAAATGAAATACTTCTTTATTGGATCAAAATTGATGTTTCGTAATTGGGTCATGGTAATACTGCAAAACAAATAGCCCTGCAAGCCTAGCATTTACTGGGAATGTATTGAAAAGAAAAATGCATTTCAAAACTGACTATTTTCTCCTATAAATTTATGAAACCCCGCAGGACTCTACATTGTGGATAATGTTCAATCTATGACTATGGGAATCTATTCAACCAACTATTCTTAAGCCTTGTAATCCTTATATTTACTAGGAAAGATGGGCCAAGGAGGCCACCTAGGGGAACACCCATTTGGGACGCACAAGTTAGTCACCTAGGCGCAACACATTTTCACCTTTTGATGATTAATTAAATATATGTAAATAAATGGTTCCCTCAGTATATAAGGTGAAACAAGACTCAAATAACTTATTCTTACCTTTTCTTCTGAAGCTATGTGTCTCATTTGTTTTATTTTCTGAGTTTTCATTTTACGTTTACTACAATTTCGTTTTTGGGGTTTATGAAGAATAACGAGTGCGCCTTCCTTCATGGATGCCTCCTGGTGACTCTGTTTTCCATGATTCCACCTCCGAGAGAAATATTATTCCATTATATAGCCACTCTCTAAGGGATTAAATCGTTTCCTTCAAGTATTTCGAGGCAGAAGGGAGGGTGCCCAACCTGGGGTTTGCGCCCTTGCTAGTTTCTCCTATGTTGGGATGAAGTGAGTGCACCCTCTTCTATGGCAGAATTGAGCTTCTCCCACTGATCCCTGAAGGTCACACTGAGATATCCAAAGCCTCTTGGCCACTCTCGGATCATCCCGGCTTCGATCGCCATTGCTTAGTCACCCAAACCAATGTTGAGGCCTTGTTTTGATTTGCGCCCCTAAGGAGTTTTTGGTCAAAAGCTGAACTATGGCTTGTGTGGTCACCTTATCCTGTAGATCGCCTTCTTGGGAAGATCAATTGGTATCAAAGCCTCAAGATCCATGGAAAATATTTTTATCTTGAATATTGAGCCAAATTGTTTTGGGGTTTTCATGAAATAGTCTAGATTTTGCCCATTCGAGGGTTTACATATTCATGAAAGAATATCAACAGATCTCATAATCCCCAAGGGCGACGATATCTCCATTACAAAAAAGAGGAGTTCCATAGATCTAAAACAATACATATCTCTCCCTCTAGACCAGTTCAGCTCTGTTGCTTCATGGTTTTTCATCCTCTGTTCCAAAAACAGAGCCTGGCCCATTTTTTAGCATTGAAAACTAGAGGCGCCTTTGATATTCAGTTGGCCTCACAATGCCTCCACGCAAATATCCTTTGGAAGTCGACTCAGATTCCAACACGTCAAATCCTCTCCAAGATCTTGCCTCTGTCCTCAATGAGCTTCTTAGAATGCAACAGTAAAACAATCCAGACCCCTTCTGGTTGGACACTCGAATCCAACTACCCAAATTTGTTTGTCAAACCAATGAAGAAATTGTGGATTCTTGGATCTATAGCCTCTCCACCTATTTCAATACATGTCTAGGCATTACCAGGGAAAGACAACTCCAGATTGCCGCCCTGCAATTAGAAGGACTGGCACAAACTTGGTGGGATAGAGAGAAAGAGAAGACCACATTTGTGATAGATATTGGGGATGATCCAGAATCCTCTACTTCCAAACCCATCAGAACCTGGGCTCAACTTTCTGAAGCTTTGAGAAATCGTTTCTACCCACCCGGGTATGTGCAATCCTTATGGATCAAATGGAACCAACTTCGACAACTCCCTTCACAAAGAGTGCAAGGCTACATAGACTTCTTCTGCAAGATGCGCCTCTTACTTCATATTCCATATCTGGAAGAGATACCCATATTAAAGTTTGTGGTTGGTTTATTAATTCAATTACGTAGAGCTGTTTGAAAATCCAACTTTAGACAAAACATTTCAGAGATCTTTGGCTATAGAAAGGAAAGTCACTCCTAGAGGTCATACTCCTCAGTCTCGCCCCTACACCAACCCCTCCACCTCTCAACCATCAAACTCCCATCCTTTAGCCCGCTTTCCACCTCCTCGGGCTCAAAACCCCACACCAAATATAAATACAAGAACACCCTGGTGCTCATTCCACAAAACTACTTCACACAATTCATTAGATTGTCGAATCCTCAAAAATATAAAGACCAACAAAACCCTACTCACTAAGCTCATTGTGCCCTCCCAAATTGAAGATATCGAAGAAGTTCCTCTGGAAAATCCCATAGAATTAGATCCCTCACTGATTCTAATGATCCATGAAGATTCAAACTCATCCACCCAACCCCTCTTCACCCATAACTGCCAAATCAAAAACGCCTTGGATTTAATGATTATGGACGATGGAAGCTAGAAGAATTTGGTGTCTCAATACCTTGTCAATCACCTTARTCTGGTTACTACTTCACATCTGCAACCCTATCAACTCAAATGGCTCCAGAAGGATGGCCCTCGCCTCTTAGTTTGTAAGCGATCTCTGGTCACTTTCGCCATAGTCCAATTCAAAGATACAGTCCTTTGTGATGTCTCCCCCTTGAATTGTGCATATTTGATTCTCAGCATCCCATACCAAACCCAAACAAATTCTATCTATATGGTCAAATCCCACTAGTACAAAATTACCAAAGAAGGCCACACTTATATCTTAACTGCAACAAAACCCAAACCCCCTGCTACCAAAGAACAAATCCTGCTTGTACACTTAAACCAATGTGTCTATGTCTATTTGGTGCACCCAATAACACCAAACAATACCACACACCCTATTCCCGAAACAATGACTCTCCTCCTCTAAGAGTTTGTAGAGATATTTCAACCTTCAGAGGGACTTCCCCCCTCTGGACACATTGACCATTCCATTCATCTCATCCCCGGATCTTCTTTACCTAACGCCCCTACTTACTGGTTAGTCCCAACAGAAACATAGGAAATGGAAAGACAATTGACCCCATCAACTCTATCCAAATCCAACCTTCATCTTCTCCCTATGATTCTTCCACATTTGTCATCCCCAAAAGAGATACCTTAGAAATGTTCATTGTCACTGATTATCGAGCGTTGAACAAAGACACAATAAAAAACCATTACCCCTTGCCCCATATTGAGGAGTTATTTGATACCCTCCAAGGAGCTAAGCGGTTTACTAAATTGGATTTGACAACCGGCTACCATCAAGTTCGAATGATCCCAGATGATGTTTGGAAAACAATGTTGAAGAACAAATTTAGTCTTTTTGAGTGGAAAATCATGCCTTTCGGCCTCACCAACGCCTTATCCACTTTCATGAGGCTCATCAATGACATTGTCAAAGCACATTTGGGTCGATTTGTGGTCATGTACTTATATGGCATTCTCATCTTCAGTTGGAAATGGGACACTCACATGCAACATGTTCGACAAGTTCTCCAAATTCTCTGAGAACACAAGCTACAAGTCAAAGCGAAGAATTCATATTTTGGTTAGACTTCATTTCCTTATCTCAGATTTGTGGTTAGCTCAGAGGGTATTCAACCAGATCAATCCTGCATCCAAGCATTGAAGCAATGGCATCTACCTTTTTCAGCTAAGGAGGTCAATTTATTTTTGGGTGGCATCAATTTCTATCGTAAGTTCATTCCCTCTTTTTCACATCTTGCTCGTCCTATGCATCAACCCTCAAATGCTTCTTCTACATTCATYTGGACTAAAGAAGAAACTAGTCACTTTGCTCAGCTCAAAGACTCCCTCTGTTCATCCCCTGTACTACATGTGCTAGACCTCTCCCAACCCTTTGAGATTGATTATGATGCCTCACAATATGATATTGGTGTCATACTTAGATWKGGAGGACACCCCATTGCTCACCACTCCAAAACCTTGTCCGAGGCAAAGAAAAATTATAGCACCTATGACAAGGAATTTTATAGTCTGGTTCAAGCGTTCAACAATGGAGGCATTACTTGTTGGGTAAATAAACCATTTTTCATACATACCACCACCCTTTGATATTCATCAACTCTCAATCGAAGATTCAAGAACAAAGACACATTAAATGGGCCTCCTACATTCAACAATTTCACTTAGTCATCAGATATAAGAAAGGCACTTCTAATAAGATGGTTGGTTTGCTAAGCCGACCTCCCACTCTAGTTCTTTCCATTCTAGAAGTGCGTTGTGCTACTTATGACACATGGAAAGATCAATATGCTACTGAACCCAACTTTTGAGATATCTGGGAAGCTTTACAAAGTCCCACAGTGATCAATCAGACCCCCTTCCTAGACTATACTATTCGGGATGGGTGGCTCTATAAGTTGAATTTGCTATGTGTTCCACACTCAGAGGACCGCCTCTTGCTGATCAGGGAGGTGAATTCTTTAGCCTATGGGGGACGCTTCGGTACCACAAAGACCATACAACATCTACAAAACCATTTCCATTAGCCTTCCATGCAGCCTGAAGTTGAAAAATTTATCAGAGCCTATGCATTATGCTCACAATCCAAGCCATCCAACCGAAAACATGGGTTATATCAACCACTGTCACTTCCTTCTCAGCCTTGGGAGTCAATCTCAATGGAATTCCTCAGTGGACTTCCAACAACCCAAAATAAACATGATGCAATCTAGGTAGTGGTATGTAGCTTCARCAAAATGGCACTTTTTATCGCATGCATGAAGACTACTACAACATCACAAACAACAGAACTCTAATTCTAACATGTCAGGCCCCATTTTGACCTCCCAAGAACTATCATCTCAGATAGGGATTCTCTCTTCCTCGACACATTTTGGAAGACAATATGGGCACTATTGGGATTCCACCTCAAGTTTTCAATTGTGTTCCATCCTCAAATGGATGGCCAAACAGAGGTTGTCAATAAAGTCTTGGTTCATGCTCTCCTAACTCACTTTGGGTGCAACAAACAATGGGACAATTACTTGCACATTCTACACCATAGCTACAAAAAGGCAAGACATTATTCTATAAGCTTTTCACCTTTTGATGTCTGCTTGGGCTTCCAACCAGCATCTCCAACCGAGCTCCCACTCACTTGGGCTCCTCAAGGTACCTTCCATCAACAATAGGAACAACTTTCAGCTCAACGATTTCTCCAACAAATTTCACAACACCACACTACAATAACAACAACACTTCAAGCATCCTAAGAGCATGCCAAGCAGCACCATAACAAACAAAGAACCTTCATATCCTTTCAACCAGGGGATCAAGTTTGGTTACACCTGGAAAATAAGAGCTTCAAAGGCCACCATCACAAGGTTCTTCCAATATTATATGGTATGTATACCATCCTCTATAAGATTGGAGAAAATGCGTATAGGTTGGATCTGCCACCACAACTAGCAATCCCCAATGTCATTAATGTAAATCACTTAAATTTGTTTGATCCTTCCCTCTTGGAAGAACAAGTCACCATCACTCATCCAGTGGAAAACATTCCCGATTTCCAACTCCCATTGGCCAAAGACACTATACTGGACACCCGAACTTCCTCTATAAGGCTCCAGACAAAAACTTCATATGTGGTAGCCCGCCAAGGCCAAACTCCAGCTCAGGAAAAGTGGATCACAATTGATGTATTGCACAACAAGTTTCCTCATATTCTCATGGAAGCCATGACCCTTCCAGATCTAAACAGGGAGGAATTGGGCCAAGGAGGCGACTTGGGGTGCACAAGTCAGTCACCTAGGTGCAACACATTTTCACCTTTTGATGATCAATTAAATATATGTAAATAAATGGTTCCCTTAGTATATAAGGTGAACCGGGACTCAAATAAAGTATTCTTAGTTTTTCTTCTAAAGCTATGTGTCTCATTTATTTTATTTTCTGATCGTTTTTGGGGTTTCTAAAATAACTAGTGCACCTTCCTTCATGGATGCCTCCTGGTGACTCCATTTTCCATGCTTCCACCTCTGAGAGTAAGATTATTCCATTATCTAGCCACTCTCTGAGGGAGAAAATTGTTTCCTTCAAGTTTTTTGAGGCAGAAGGGAGGGTGCACCAACTTGGGGTTTGCACCCTTGTTGGTTTCTTCTTTGTCGAGATGAAGTGAGTGTGCCCTCTTCTATGGCGGCACTGAGCTTCTCCCACTAATCCCCGAAGGTCACACTAATATAGACAAAGCCTCTCGACCACTCTCGAATCATCCTGTCTTGGATCTTCTGTAACGACCCTCCTTTTCGTTACAACAACTACTCTGTAACAGGTGCAAAAAATTATGTAGCGACCTCCTCGTTACGACAACAACTCTTTAACAGGTGCAAATTTTTTTTGTTTTGTTTTCAAAGTGTGTGCACGCGTGTAAAAAGGAACATACACACTTGACTCTATGTCGCCACCAGACAACCAACAAGACGCAACCACGATGAACACAACCATAAGGCTTAAGGTGCACAATAGGTAACTGCAAGCATTAACGACCATAGACATAAGGCACACAACAAGTAACCGCAAACGTTTAACGACATACTAGGTTATGCACGGTACGAACACAAAAGGAAGAATCCATAGTAGTAGATTTTACTATTTCTGCACAGGAAAGCAGGGCATTTAATCTTAGTTCTCTGCTCCAGAGAGAGAGAAGGTCAGATAGGCTCCTGGCCGTCTGCTCAGGCAAAAACTAGTAATCTCCATCAGGTGTGTTGCAAGAGTGGAAACCCTGCCTTTAAAGGGCCCGAGACTCTTGATATGACACTGGATTATTTACACAGAAAATAATCACACACATAGACTTATGTACTAAGGCTACATGGAGGTGTCTACATCCCACCCGACACAACAGTCCAACACACGAAAGGGTTATCAACCAAGTACAACTTTAACTGCAATGAACATCAATCCCTCATTTACTAACTCAGAATAATCTATTGTTCTTAAATCAAGGTTATTACACCATAAATGTTTATTACTAACAATAAAGATTACAATAACACTGCCGTGAAATATTAAACACCTTACATTTATATCACGTATCCGGGCCATGATTTACAATTTCAATACCTCTTATATGCTTCAACCATAAAATTACGATGACCTTACATGATAAAAACATTCAAATAACCATGAGGAGCTCACCATTCGATGATCATAAATTTCAATAATAAGGCAATAATAACAACGACATTCCTTTCTATAAGTTATATACGCAACACTACACTCTATAATATGTTGCAAAACAATACTCTTACATATTTCAGAATCAATATGAACCATAGCGTTACCTTTACATATCGCCTTAACATTATAAATTACAGTCTCCATACATACTGATTACCGTATCAATTTAGATTATTCATGACAGTATAATGTTAGTAACCTTTCCACCCAAATGACAACACCCTTACCCTATTGTCAATATATAAAAATAACATCATATTTATAAATAACATCATATTTAAACATAACAATATAACATCATATTTAAAAATGA
>SNQJ01S0002165.1:4763-25434 GCA_010110895.2 Picea sitchensis | reverse complement strand
ATAATCTGGGAAGATATTCCCAAGATCAACTAAACTAGGAAACTAAAATGAGACTAAAGTATCTAAATATCCTCTAAACTATCCATCAAATCCCATGCAATTTCGAATTCACCTAAAAAGGATCCAAAATAGACAAGTTAGAAGACTCTTTTACCAATAAAATGATAAAAATTAAATTCTACAGACTAGCTACAGAATCATTTGATTCTGTAGTTAGTCAAAATGAGATACATAATCAACATCAGAATCGATTCAAAATATTTAAAAGAATTAAATCCAATTATCTTCCAATGATCACTTGAAAAATGAATCAAAATGATTTTATCATTCAACATTAAACAGAATAAAAAATGATTCAATCGAACACAGAGATAGGAATACTATGTTATGCTGTTACCACAAAATCTGGTCTTCAAAGTCAAAATCGAATAGTAATAAGATTATTTCATATCCAATTGAAAAACATATCGTATGTGATTGTTAAACAACAGATACAATCCGATCCAACAAAATCATTTTCCACTCGTTATAGCTGTAACGATATAGCAAAAAAGATTCAAATCATTCAATCGAATACAAAGATAGAAATACTCTGTTTCGATTATTGTTACAAGTCGGGTAAATGAGATCACATGTAACAGTATCGTAATCGTTTCTCAGCAAATCGAAATGAGATCGTTTTGATATTCAATTGAAAACATAACAAATCACAAACACTTTGTTATGCTTGTCTCATCAACAGGAGAAATCATCGCATCGAATAGGATTATCACGATAACTGTATGGCAAAAGATTTAGATTGTGAACGAATTCAAACCAAAACTGACACATAACTAAAAACGTAATAGGATCAATCAAACATAATTTGTCATAGATTTCGATCGTTGATCCTTGCGCAGTCAACCGATAGGATCGATTAATTTTGATCACGAATCGTAACAGAGTTTGACCAATTCATTTCACAAAATTAAAACACAGAGCATCAATTATAACCTGAACTCGACTCACAGGACGAACTTGCCAAATTAGAACAAAAGCGAATCGATTAGCTAAGATTTTCATATAAGTGTTATGATTCGGATTCGTCAATAATTCGGGCGCGAATGTTATCTGAGTGTATTGTTTTCATCAAATAAACAGAGTCGTTCTCCTTAACTTGGAGTCAATAAAATATAGAATAGCACACGATACAACATCGAAAGCGTTTACCAGTCATAGCATACCAATGATAATGAAATCGGGTCCGAGCAAAATCATAACAATCAAACTCGATCAAAACGTTTATCAACTATAGCACATGGATCATAACAAAACCAAATCCAAACATGATTATGTTCCAAACTGAATATGAAAAAATTCCCTTTCAAATCGTATACAAACCAATTCATTTGAAGGCCAACAATCAAACAAATTCAAACGAAGATTACTCAAATCCAATCCAAATCTATTGATTTCTATACGGGGCATAATCAAATCGTGAATCAAAATCCCTTTTTTTATTATTTAAAGCAAAGCTATATATAGAATGCATGCAATATAACAGAGCCATTCAATGATGTGAACGAAGCTGTTTAAAAATGAATTCAAATCGTTATATAAACCTAAATTATTTACAAAATGACATCAAATTTTTCATACCTGTGTAGCGACGGGGCTGCTCAGTTATGCCAGCTTGGAATTTACAACAGTCGTGGCTGATTCCACGTTTTTAAATAGGATATAGCCAGTTGTCTTTTGTTTCTTATCCAGAGCTTGGAGCTTGGCCTTTTGACTGGTTAGGACTGCAATCTGATCTTCCAAAGATTGAATTCTTGATTGGAGAATCAGAACATCAAGATAATATCGTTCTAACCATGAATTGCATTGGTCACAGGGTGACTGTGTAGGTTTAGATAGAGCAGGCGAGGGTTTGGGAAAATGACCGAGGGTTTCACAAGGAAACTTAATTCCTGGGTAGTTAGGGTCGTCCTTTAGGCAAGGGGGTAGGTTTGATACAAAATCATATGAGGGTTCGACACACAAATCTTTCGAATAGGGGTATTCGCTGGCCAAGAAACGCTCAATCTACGAATCAGAGTCTTCACTCAAAACGATAGGAATTGGCTCAACAGGGGGCTTTGTCTTGTTCCTTGACATCCGTGAAATCAAACGTGCATTCCTTTTCCCTTTGGCGTTTGCAGTGAGGTTCGGCTGGTACTTTTTTGTCACAGGATTCTTAATGGCCTCTACACTCTTAGTCACAGTGTGGGGTAGGTCGATAGGAGGGTCGGCCGAGGGCTTAGGAAGCAGGACATGGTAGGGTACCGACGGTACAACCTTAGTCTCAGTTACCATAGTTTTATCAACCTGTATAGGGTCGATGTCCTCAAATCCATTACGGGCAATGAAAGCCTTCCAAGTATCACCAAGTAAACTCAACTGATAGACAACGATGAGATTAATAATCCCATAATGAAACAAGCTACTGTCAGCCTGGTTCCTTTTGAATTTCTTTGACATTTTAAACAGGCTACAATGCAAATAATAGGGCATATTGAGCTGATATCCCATAAAAACCATAAGAAAATGCAGGTGGTGAAGGAACACAAACCCGTACCGACCTTCACAGGTCACGAACTGCTTGATTATCATCAATAAATCGTGCCATCACAGTTTAAGTGCAGAGATCGACATACCTCGGTCACACGAGGTAACCTTGCACGAGAGGAAGAGCAGTGTCCATGGGACCTCCTCGACCTTGCAATTTTTGAACCATCGTTGTCCAGTGGTAGGAAAACTCGTAGCAAGACTGATAAATTTCTCATCAATTTCCAATTGTATGTCGCCTACTTTGGCTTGACATCCATCGAAGGTCATGGCAAACTGTCGAGCTACGCAAAGGTTAAAACCCTCAAAAGGTTTCACGAAGGTAAGCCATCCACTGTCTTCCAAATCTTGGCGGGCATTATCAAACATCAACAGGGCCTGACTGCCATTAGGTTCCACTCGCATGACTGGGGCCATGGAGCTGAATGCATGGTAAGGGAAGGGTTCGAATTTACCAACACACACAGTAACAGAGCTACCCGGACCAACAACAATGAACGAGAAAAAAGGGGTAAGCATTAATGTGCGCATGCGAAGGTGGTGGAGTCTGCCATGCACAATATTCATTATCCAAGTACAACCGCCAAGTTTCATAGCTGTTCACTCCATAATAATAGTTCAACCATTAAAGTCATGTGTACAACCAATTAAATAAAATGTATATGCCACTACACGCAAATGTTATATCATAACGTTTACAAATCCGACATATAAATCAAAACATGCACCAATGTATATAATCAAAAGTCTAATCAAAGTGCCAAACGGAATTCATATAGTCGACTAGCTACATTATCATAAGGATTACATCATATGTTTATAAAAAATTTAATCAAACCCCTATGCATTTCATAGAATCAATGATCAGGCAAACCACATGAAGTACAAATCCAAATGCTCAATGTCTTATAAATTCAACAGAACCAAGTTATATAATCAATCGAAGTATGAGAATCGATCGAAGGATAATGCCAATCATGTAATGATCAATAAAAGATAAGCGCAATAGGCATAATGACAAAATAAATAACCACAGTTCAGATAATGATCGAAAAATAACTTCGATGGAGAAGTTTTCACGCTTACAGTCGTGAAAACTCAACGAAGACAAATGTGTAAATGTCGCAAGAAATGAAAATGTCGTCTATTTGAAAAATGCGACAAAAAAAAATGATGTTTGCAAAACATAGGTGTAGGCAGCTTATAGGATCATATAAAAAGGTGAATTGGCTACCAACAACTCCCTGACTCAATCCGCAGTCCAAGGAGTTCCACCGATGCCTCTACATCCTCAAGGTCTGAAACCCTGCACTCTCAATGAAACTGAGTCAACAACACCTGTCTACATCAAGGTAGTAAACACATCATGTCATCTATCAAAACACATCATAATCAAGGATAAATGGTTTAACATCATAAAAGTCCAGATCACTTGCGAGCAAGTGTCCTCAAAGAATAAGTTTTCTCAGTGCGCCAGAGCGGGATGTTACATCTTCATTGCTTGTTCACCCAAACCAATGGTGCTCCCCTGAGGCATTTTTGGTCAGAAGTCAAATATGGCTTGTGTGGTCACCTTCTCCTGTAGTTCTCCTTCTTGGGTAGATCAAAAGAGTTCAAAATAAAAATGCATTTCAAAACTGATCAATCTGTGACTAGGGGACTTTACTCAACCAAATATGCTTAAAAGAAAAGCATTCAAACTAACACTACTAGAGTTGCAAAACCTTTCAAAATTTAGAATGGCCTGATTAATTCATACCAGAAGAAGTCCTTACACTCCAGTGATTATCGAAATGCTAACATCCATCACATTTCTGAAACTTTTAGAAAATCCTAGTTGATATTGGGAAATTTCTAACTTTCTTGGAAGAGAAAAACCTGTAGCTCAGATTATGACTATAGGTTTTATCTAAACAACATATAGAGTCCCCTTAAGTTATGTGTGTAGCTTCTGAATACATGACTACAGTCATGGTTTCATTTGTCTATAGAGAAACTCTTCTATGATTTAGACATCCATTGAGTTAGTCATCGATCGAGCAACGTTAGCACTAACCTCTATTACTTAGATTTTCTTCTAATATACATCAGAAGAAATTTTACAGAAAGAAAACTACACTAGTTCTTAGAATTTGTCTTATGAATAATTTAAAAGTTAAAACATATGCAGTGAAAAACTAACATTGTTTTTTGCAAGAGGGAATGCGCATTTCATTCAAAAGAACAGGAGCCTAGATTTCTTTTGAAAACTGGGAATATGCACAAATTGTGCAATGGTCAAGACAAGCATGTTGCACTTGAATTGCTACACAACAACCTATTTCACTAGGAATACAAGCATGGTGCACTGCAATTGCTACACAATAATATATTTCACAAGGTTAACACTTGTTGAATTTTACAAAGTACATACTCAGGAAATGCACTATTTTCATGAAATCTTAATGAAATTCCCGAACTTCTCCAGCTCAAAATCAAAAGCAAGATACACTGAATTTGCAAAGAAAAGTTTCAATCTAGGATAGAGTCTCAGAAGGAGCCAGGTTGTATTTTTGTGCTTGGTTTTATGAAATATGACTATGGATGAATATACCTATGGAAGAATATGAAAGGAACTTCTTAGAGTTGTTGAGATATGTGAAATTTATTAAATATGAGAAGGTAAAAATTTCGAGGTTTGTGAGTGAACTACCTATATTTTACAAAGATAATAGAGAATATGATGAGACAAAGTATTCAGAAGAGACAATAAGGCTAATTACTTGTATGAGTAGAGTAAGCGAAGAGCGACATTCCATAAGTCTTGGAAGGAAAAGAAGAGGGAGAAAGTGGAAAAAATGATGAGAGGTTTCAAACCTCCTTCATATTTTAGGAGCATGATGTGTATCAAAAGATTCATGAAATTCATAGTGAATCAATGATGGCATAATATTCCGAAAAAAGACCATGACCACTGATCAAATGTTGGCGTTGTAAAGGATCAATGAGTCTTTCAAAATATATCCAATAGATTTAATGGAGTAACTACAATTGCTTATGTAAAGATCATTCCATTGGGTTCTTATGATATCCTACTTGGAATGGATTGGTTAGAAAAGCATCATACTTTTCTAGAATATCATAATAATACATTTACATGTTTTAATGAAGAAGGAAAACATAGCTTCGTGAAAGGAATTTGAGGACCCATTTTATAAGAGAAATTTCATCCTTACACATGAAGAGATGTTTAAAAAATGTATGTCAATTATTTCCAGCTCATGTAGATGAACTAACCAGGAATAAGAGTCCAAATTTAGAGTATTTTGTAGTGCTCAAAGAATTTCTAGATGTGTTTGGGGATATTTGAAGTTTACCACCCAAGAGAGACATACACTTCTCTATTGATCTAGTTCCTCTAGCTTCCCCAATATCAAAAACTCCTTATAGGATGAGCACCCGTGAGTTGAAAGAATTACAAATGAAACTAAAATAATTGTTCAAAAATGGATACACACGTCTAAGTGTCTCACCTTAGGGAGAACTAGTTCTCTTTGTCAAGAATAACAATGAGACCTTGATATTGTTCATTGAATTTAGGTAACTAAATAAAGCTACAATGAAGAGCAAGTGTCATCTTCAAAGAATTGATGATCTCTTTAATCATTGAAAGGAGCAAAGGTATTTTCCAAAATAGACCTTAGATAAGGATACCACGAGGTGAGAATCAAAGATGAAGATATCAATAAGATAACTTTTTGAACTTGGTATGGACACTACGAGTATATAGTGGTGCCATTTCGATTAAAAAATGTACCATTTGTCTTTATGTGTCTGATGAATGACATATTTATAAATTACTTGATAAATTTTTCATATTCCTCTTGGATGACGTACTTATTTATTCAGAAGAGCATGAGAAACACTTGAGGATGTTATTATAGGCACTAAGAGATAATAAACTATATGCTAAGTTGAGGAAATGTTCATTCTACCAAAATCAGATCCATTATTTGGCCAATATTATTTTTGAGAAGGGAATATCAATGGATATAGAAAGGACTAAAGAAATCAAGGAATGGACAACACCAAGGAATGTAACAGAAGTTGAATCATTCATGGGAATTGCAGGTTATTACACGATATTTATTCGATAATTTCCAATATTGATCATCGAATCACTTCTTTACAGAAGAAGGGGATAAAATTTAGATGGACCTCTAAGTGTGAAGAAAATCTTCATTTTTTGAAGGAATTATTTACAAGTGCACCAATTTTAAATATTGTTGATCAAAATCATAATCTTTGTGGAGTACTTACCCAAAAAAGGCCATGTAATATGTTATGAGTCAAGGAAATTGAAATATAATGAGAGGAATAATGCCACACATGACTTAGAGTTTCCAACCATAGTCCATGCTTTAAAAATGTGGAGGTATTATCTCAACTAAAATAATTTTTAGATAAGGATAGACCATACTAGTATAAATTATTTGTTTGAAAAACAAGCATTAAATGCTAGACAAATTTGTCCTATTTTATCCTATTTTATCCTATTTTATCCTACATGTTGAAAATGGTGATGAGTTATCTTAAATTTGACAAATTTTTGATCAATTTTACAAAAATCCACCCACTAGACATTATTATTAAACATTTCAAACTAAAGACTAGAATACTGCCTCCAAATTATTTCACAAATGATTTTTTAATATAAAAATACTCTTTAACTATTCAATGAACAAAGGAACCAACCAAAAATTAGGGGAAAATACAATTACCATAAAATAAAATAAAAACACTTCCAATTTAAATTACTTAACTACGAGAACATCAAACATATACATAAATAAGAAAATTATTAGGCACATATTGACACCAATGAGTGTAATGGGATCTTTTTGTTTAAGGAGTGAAAACTTTTACATGTTTAGATCCCCATAAGAGATTACAATTGATAAAGGTAAAGACACACTACATTAAAGATAGGGGAAAATGGGAAAAAGATTAAAGTTCATTGAATAGAGACAAACTGCATTAAACGTAAGAGTTACTAAATATTAAAATTCACTCACCATAGACTCATGTAAGCAACTAATTAAATGCCATAATAATAAAAATTTGATAAACAAAAAATATAATCTCATCATATAGTTTAAAATGTGAATTTACATTCTCCCAATAATTTGGAGTTCTCTACAAGATTTTTTTAATAGGATTTATTGGTTTGACATGGATGGCTTCTCTATTGTAAAAATGCTAATACAATGAACCAAAAAAAGATAAAGATTCGAAACTCCCTACCTACACTAATGAATATTTAATTTTACAATCATTTTGACTTCTACAAGTACGATATCAAATCCAATAAGTTATAGACAAGTGTTCCTTGCAAAGGAAGCATCTTTGAAAACCATTATAGAAAATTTTGGATTAGGTTCTTCTATTTTCTGTCATTGACATGTAAAGTTGTCTTTCACCAACAAAGGATTACTTGGTATCACCTTATTTTTAATTAAAACTTACAAGTAGGATGATACATATAAGGTTAATTGGGCTTTATGTGGGCTGAAATATTCTACCTCCACAACAATTCTTATAGAGATATATCTTGTTAAATTCTTGGACTAATATGGGATTATTTTTTTTTCAGGGCATCTAGAAGTGAACCAATTAATTTTGTCACTTTTACAATTTTTTCATTATTTTAAGGGACGTGATTTGTAGAGAAAATTTGGGCACCAAGACTATTAGAAACAAAATTATAAACAAATGACACAAAATGATCAAAATTTCTTAACCATACAAACCTCCCAAGCCACATTGAAATTGTGTGTCCCTAAACACATGAAATTACATTTAAGCCTTAAGCTTCCCTAATTCAAAATAAAAAATATGCAACATTTATTCAAAAAAACATAGTCTAGACAAAATATATGGAACACATGGACATTGTCAATGTCACATTCACTTCTGAAGTATCCACCAAATACATGAGAGAATCCATTAAATAGATGAGAGAATAACTCAATTTAGTTTATCTTTGTATAGAAACATAAATTAATAAATCCTATTTCTGCATTTTCCCCTAAACACGAATTACCATCAATGGCCCTTCTTCATGAACTCAATCTCATGTCTATATTTTTTAACTATTTTATGTAAACTGATCATTGCATTATTGTTATATAACTGGTGTATATGCATGCATAAATTTCCACTTTTTCCCTGCTTACTGCACAACACAAAGATTAATGTTCCACACTAACAAGTTGGTTAGAGATTTCCATTCGTCCATATTCTCATATGGAATTAGGGAAGTTGTTATTCATATAAAATACTTAGTGACTATGTGCAACATCAAAAGAAAATGAGAAGGTAAAATATAGTACAAATCCTATAGCCTGAAATTAACTCATTCCAAAAATCAATCATATCTCTATACAATGGTCTCTCCTACATATGATATTGAGTCAAGTTTCTATTTACTATTGTAAATATTCTATTTACAAATGTAAATCACTAACTTTTCGGTACCCAATTTTTTTCTAACATACTTGGTGCAAGTATCCATTCTAATAAAATTTATTCATCTCACTAGTATGTGCAAAATCCCAAGCCTGCGATTCTCAATGTTGAAATGAAAAACTTGCATGATTGATGAGGGAACTTCCCACTCAAATGGAAATGATGTGAAGAACGTTAAATAAGAATCTATGACTAATTCTTACTGAACAATGAAAAAAATTATATAGATTTTACAAGAGAAAACTACCTCAACAAACTTAGAGAAAGGCTAGACTAATCCAACAAAATAGGATCTATGTACTAAAATAGGGAATAGGTTGAAGAAAGATCTCAACCATGTCCATAAACATCTTGACTAGTCCATGATACGAGGAAACTAAAAGATTCAACACTCTCACAATCATATGAGTTTACAATTATAATGAGAAAAACATGAGACTAAATTCAAAATATTAAACTTAAACTATATGCTAAACAATTATTCCTTATAATTCATCCAAACCATATCATTACTCCCACTCAAAAATAAATGATGTGGGAAAATCTCACTCAAACAAAGTTCAACACAAGAGTATGAAATAAGAATCTCTCACTAATTTTTATTGAACAAGAAGAATCTTATATAGCTTTTACAAGAGGAAACTACCTCAACAAATTGAGCAGAGAAAGACTCTCGAAATCCAACAAAATAAGAACTATGCACTAAAACAAGGAAGATGTTGAGGAAAGATCTCAACCATGTCCATGAATATTTCAACTAGTCCATGATAATAGGAAATGAGAAGATTCAACACTCTCACACCCATATTAGTTATTATATATAATGAGAAAAACATGAGAGTAAATTCAAAATATTAAACTTAAACTATATAGTAAACATTTATTCAGTTTAAACATTCATTCCTTATCAATGATCCACATTTTTAGCCAAAGGATAAGAAAACATAATGGAATAAAAATATAAAAACCATAGATTCCATAAATATGACAACTTTAATAATAGAAAAAAAATAGTCTGCAATTTATTTTCAAACTAAATGACTGCAATTTCCCTTTCCAATGAAGAAATCCCAAGAACACTTACAATGTTAACTCTAAAATTCTTCGAGCAATTCAACTTGTTCAGTCATGAGTGCTTTATGACTCCTCACACATGCCTAGGAACTTGAAATTTCTCTTTTAGCTAAACCCCTTGAAAAACACAAAATGTACATACAATGACATCACTTTTACTATTAATTTTCTTCAAACAAAAAGGAAACTGTAGCATTCCACATTCTCATCCAGAGTCATAATTCACTGGTCAAGGTTCCAACACTAAAAATACAACCCAAAATTCAAACAAAGGTGTCAAAAGATGACACATGGAAAACCTCCCTTTTGTAAGCCCAGTTTCTTCTTAGCAATCTCCAAGCAAATTACATTTCCTCGTAGGTGCTTCTTTGCACTAGCCATCAATACCTGCACAAACACTTTAGTTTATCATTCAAAGTTGTTTCCCGCAAAGATGCAGTAATAAAAGTAAACGAGTGAGTTAGAGAACTCTTACTGACATTTATGCAATTTCTTAATGCGTGAGTCTTGAATCTCCCAAACTATGCCTGGCACTTAACATGGATTCTCAACTATATTACACAAATCTAATTCTTGTAATTTGTATCATTAAGTATTAAAGTGATAAAACTATAATTTAGCATATTATCACCACAATTACTTTGGAATAGTGAATACAAATTTACACTCTTATGCTAAGGAGACACAAATGAATGAGTTATACAAAGAGTTTCAGAAAAAGCACCTTTACATGTGTCACCATTGGTTCTTCTCTTCAGTGAATCTAGGTGCCCAAGATCCTTGTAGATTATTGGAAACCCTTTGAAATTTTGTATACCTCCAAATGGTATCTGGGTTAATTGCACTCTATGATGTGATGGAGCTCAGTGATAAATGTGTGATATAAGTGTAGCAATTGATATTCTTACACCGTTAACATTCCCAACTGAGGAGTAAAACCAAACATGAGAGGAGCATAGGGAGGTAGAGGAACAACATGTTTATTGTGAAAAGGAACATGAGAACTACCAATTAATTTCCTCCTAATGGAATTTGATCTAATTGTACTATGTGATGAGGCCGAATCATAAAAGTGTGGTATAGGTGTAGTAGTTGGTATGCTTAAATTGTTCACAAATCTCAATTGATGAATTGTTGAAACCATTGGAGAAGGGGGTGAATCATAAAAGTGTGGTATAGGTGTAGTAGTTGGCATACTTAAATCGTTCACAAATCTCAACTCATGAATTGTGGCAATTGTTGGAGAAGGGTGTGAAAGAAAATGAACAATATGGTTATTGTCAACAAGGACATCATAATCTCTAGTTAACTGCCTCCTTGGGTCATGAAAACCCAATATAGGTGTACCAGTTGGTATACTCACATTGTTAACATCTCTCGATTGATGAATAATAGTATCCATTGATGAATAAAAATATGATGTTTTTCTAGACAAACCTTTCGTTTCATATCCTAATTCTCCTTCTCATTTCACTTTAAGCCTTCCTTTACTCCACCCCCATTTTTTAAGAAAATGAAATACTTCTTTCTTGGACCGAAATTGACTTTTCGAAATTGGGTCATGATAATATTGCAAAACAAATAGCCCCAAAAGCCTCAGATTTACTCAGAAAGTATTGAAAAGAAAAATGCATTTCAAAACTGACTTTTTTTTCCTATAAATTTATGAAACCCTGCAGGACTCTGCATTGTGGATAATGTTCAATCTGTGACTATGGGAATCTATTCCATCAACTATGCTTAAGCCCTGTAATCCTTATATTTACTAGGAAAGAACTCCAAAGAAAAATGCATTTCAAAACTGATCATTCTTTCATACAAATTCATGAAATGGTGGATGATGTTCAATCTGTGGCTAGGGGAATCTACTCAACCAAATATGATTAAAAGAAAAGAATTCAAACTAGCACTACTAGAGTTGCAAAACCTGTCAAAATTTACAATGGCCTGATTAATTCATACCAGAAGCAATCCTTACACTCCAAAGATTATTGAGACCGCTACCATCTATACTTTTTTCTGAAACTTTCCTAAAATCCTAGTTGATATTGGAAAATTTCTAACTTTCTTGGAAGAAAAAAACATGTAGCTCAGATTATGCCTATAGGTTTGATAAAAAAACCATATACAATCCCCTTAAGTTATGTACATAGCTTTTGAATACATGACTCAGTCATGGTTGCATTTGTCTATAGAGAAACTCTTCTATGATTTAGACATCCATTAAGTCAGTCATCGCTCAAGAGAAGCTTTAGAACTAACCTCTATTACTTAGATTTTTTTCTAAGATACATCAGAAGCAATTTTGAAGAAAGAAGACTCCACTAGTTCTTAAAATTTCTCATATGAATCATTTAAAAGCAAAAACATATGCAGTGAAAAACTAAGACTCCAGTTGTTCTTAAAATTTTTCATATGAATCATTTAAAAGTTAAAACATATGCAGTACAAAACTAACACTGCCATTTACAGGAGGGAATGTCTATTTCATTCACAAGAACATGATCCCATATTTCTTTTGAAAACTGGGAATATGCACAAATTGTGCACTGGTCAAGACAAGCATGCTGCACTACAATTGCTACAGAACAATCTATCTCACTAGGAAGACAAGCATCGTGCACTGCAATTGCTACAGAACAATCTATTTCACTAGGTTAACACATGTTGAATTTTACAAAGTACATATTGTTATCCCCCACTTTTAGGGATAACTAGGAGATCATGTATCGAGGCCCACAGGTCCTAGACATGTAGTACCGAGAGCATGATTGACTTTAGCATGGCCCTAGAGGGCCCACCTTTTCTTTCTTCCAACACCTTTATCTTGTCAGTAGCAGCAACATCCATCACCATCGACTTGGTCTTGTGTGAGAGGTGGTTCTTTCTCCATGAGGTAATTAGTCCGGATATCATGGTATGTGTCACTTTGATCATCAAAACCCTTGAATATGTTCATTTGATTCCTCTTGTTTCTAACAAGTGCTTGGATCTTACACTTTCCCACTTGAACATCTCTAGGGGGATTGACAGAATGCCCTAGTAAGCTTGTGTCCTTATGTTTTGGTTTGCCACTGGGGAGATTTCTGAAAATCCACCGTCTGCTCCCATCACAACACCAGTTTTTCATCTTTTTTCCCTCTCACCTATCCCATTCCACTTGTCCGGGCACTAAGTTGACCTATTTTCAGTATTTCACCTTATCTCGTGGGAAGAAGGGGCTAAAGGCCCATAAGGTAAAAGAAAGTTGGTAAAAGATAAAATCCTAAGAATAAAACCTTGAGATGCTTCGCCTAGGGATCCTCGAGAAATTAATAAAAGGCTTGTTAGCAAGAAACAAGAGGGACCCATAAAAAATAACAAAACAAGACCTAGTCAGAGGATAGGGGGCCTCATCATAAGCCAGCCTATTAGGTCTATGGGTACGTAGTAGTATTACATTACCACCAGCGGGTTACCACACCAGGTTAATGACTCTTGGTTGCATGGCCAAGGGAAATGGGTCTCATCATGAGCAAACCTTCTCACTTCTGTGAAAGTACTTGTGGGTAGCTTGACCCAGGGTAGTGTCCCCTGATTAGCTCTTGAAGAAAAAAAGCAACAAATAATAAAAGAATAAAATAATAAAGAATAAAAGGCATGGATGGGCTTGGATTTTTTTTATCTAGGACAGGTACATCTCGCCTTCTACAAAGGCACCCACAGGTAAAACTTTTCATCCTCTACCCTCATTGAACCCACCTGCTTGGACATCCCTTGACCAAATCACCCACTTACATGGCTTGGATGAGGTCTCTTCCGGAAACTTTCCTCTTCCAGTGGACACTAGCCCAGTCATACACCTTGTCTTTCTCTCCAAACTTGTATTGCAGGCTTGTGTAATGTCTTTGAGCTTTTGACTGATGTATTAGGGATTTTATGTGTATATTTAATAATATTGATGATGAGATGTGATTGTCATTTCTATGATATCTGTGACTGATGAGCCCATGGAGGGCATAACTATTGATGTGTAGGATCATACCCGAAGGACACGTACCATTTGAACCTATACACATGGGGAGATGATCAGTTCGGACCTCCATGGGGCTAAAGAGCCCACCAGGTGGATGCAGAGACCCCATTAGGGGGAAGAGATAGGACCGAGATGGATCACAGGCTTTGCACCGGAGAAGAGGAGGACGTTCCACCAGAGGCACCTTGGTAGAGCTTGACCTAGGGGATTGGCCCTTTTCAGAGGAACGTTGGCCTTGGAAGGCCTAGGATGTCACCCATGATGATCATGACATCATCCATTCTTGTGGACACCTTGGGAGGAATATTTTGTAGTGTTGGCACATGTGGTTGGTTGGAGAAGCCCAAGGATGGCTAACGTTTTTCTGCAGGATGCTCCATTTTCCCTAGAAGGGGATAATGTCTCCTTGAAAGAGGCATGAGATCTTGTTTTATCTTTATTAGATTTTAATTTTGAACATTTAATGTAAAACAATATGATTTTAGTATTTTGGCCTTGTCGTCTTTTTTCACGACCTAAAATATAAAATTAGGTCATGGTATTGTATAAATGAAGGATTTTCACATTCATTTTCATCATCTCACACTCACTCATTAGTGAGGTCTGAAATTTGTGCTATATTTGGGTTGTTTGGCTGAAATTGTGAGGTGCACTTGTTGAAGGAAGACTTTCTTGGCACATTTTGGCATTTCTCTTGGTGGAAGGTGTTACAACTAGGGGTTGCTATGATTTTCTTGGTCATATGTAAGTGGATTTCTGCAAAACTTCTTTATTGAATGGTTGTATTGTTATTTGTTGCATATGGTGTTATAAATTTGTTGAATAAACCCTAGGTGACAAGCACACATCATTGGTCCTTGTCTCATGTCCCCACTAAGAGATTTTTTAGCCATTGTTTGAAGAGGGGAGAGCCTAGACGTAGCTACACTCTTATTTTCTCTTCTATTTTCTATCCATTTCCTTTCCTGAGCTAAGAAGGAGAATACATCTCAAGGCCTAGTTCCACTACACCTTGAGAGTTTTTTTTCCCCTAGGGTTTGCTGGCGAAGCCTTGATGTATTGGTTTTATGTTATTTTCTCAGCTAGTCGTCATTGCCATTGAGTTAAGGAAGGAGGAGAGAGCATCGAGTCCTAGTTCCCCTACACCAAGGTGAGCCTCTCTCCCCTAGGATTTTTACTTTGAGGCCTTTCCCTAGCAACACCTCAAAGATTCACCTTCTAGTCCTTAGTTGTACGATCTTGTTGATCCTTAGCTCCTGTGTCCTCTACTTTTGACTGCATTAACCCTAAGGCATTGATCTAAAGACCTTTTGTCTTGAGTGTACTTGATCACAACAACTCTCAAAACTTTGAATCAAACCCTAACTATTAACCCTAGCTTAGAAACTAACTAACCTACTACTGTTGTCATCTCTAGCTATAATATCATTTGTGTAGCTAAAATTTTTCTTATAAGCAATTGAATGGTGGTTTAAAGGCATTAATTGAATAAAGTGTTGATTTGTTACATTGAATGCCATATTGTTTTAGCATTTATTGAAGAAGTGACATATTTATCATTGCTATTTTATAAACATTGACTTCATCAATATTTATTATCCAATTTCTTATATGTGTATCAGATAGCGATTGATTTATATGAAGTATTAACCAAGTGAACATCTTGCATATATATCAATTTTCTTGTTTCTTTGTATGAGGCATGTGCATTTATTTTCTAGGTTATACTTTGTTATTGGTTGTTAGCCAGACTATCTCCTAGATGGTGACTTGTGAGGGGGGGAACTTATATTTTCCTTATAATCCTTTTCCTTCTCAAAACCCCAGGTCACCAGGGACGTCTCCCCTAGACCTTACCACCCTAAATAGAAAGAACCATCCCATTGAGGTGACATTGGGTGGGATTTGTTATAGTTACGCCAATTTTCCCTTTCTTTTCTATCCTTTTATCCTTATTATAAACTGCATGATACAATTTTTGTGTCGTTTCCATGGACACTGAGTTAAACCTTCCTCAAGATGACACTTTTTGGTAAGCCTTGCCTCTAGATTTTTTCATCTTACAAGCTTGCCTAGCGAATCCACCTTGGGTGTTTTCCCTTATCTTTTGGTAGTTTCTGGAAAACTATCTGGCGACTCCACAATATACAAGGAGGTACAATAATCCTCCTCTATCCTTCAGAAGAAAGCCTCCCTGAATCTCCCTGGTTGTAAAATCACTTTTTCGAGGTAATCCTCCTTTAAAAACCATGTCTATCTCTCTGACCGCTACAAAAAACCCAGCTAACAACCAAAGACATTGGTCATCTACTCTTTTCAGACCACTAGACATGTCATCCATACCAGGCTACCCTAGGAAAATTCCACCTAAGTATGAAAAGTGGTTTCCTAAGTTTACCGGTACTAGTGCAATCAGTGTCGAAGATCACATGAGCAACTTTTGGGAATTCTTTCAGCTTCACCCCGCTAGCGATGATGCTGAAGACTTGGTCATGAAGTTTTTCTCTGCTACCCTCTTTGATGCCTTAAGGCGTTGGTACCTGAGCCTTCCCGATGGTGGTATTAAGACCATGGACAAACTAGAAGAAGATTTTCTCAAGAGGTGGAGTATCAAAGAAGACCCCAACATGCTTCTTACCTGATTGAATTCCCTTTGAAAACATGAGAATGAGTCTATTCGGGAGTTCCATACTATGTTCTTAACTTTGCTGCAAAAGATCCTTGCAAGCCATCATCCAAATGGTTATTACCTTGTCCACATTTATACCAAGTATTTTAATGGCCAACTAGGGTATCTTCTTAGGGACAAAAACCCCAAATCAATCCAAGAAGCTCAAAAGCTCACTACTAAAATTGAGGGCAATGTCATTTCATCTAAAATTGAGCCTTTCACAAATCCAAGGGAGAAAATGGACACCAAACCAAAGATAGTCCCCAATACTGAACCTACTTTAGACCTTTGTGCCAGTATGGAAAAATTACAAGCTTCCATGGATGGTATCATGAAAAATCAAGAACTAATGCTTAGTAGGATCGTCAACTTGGAAAGGTCCCAGAGCCAAGCACCTAGGGTCCTGTATAAACGACAATTTCAAAAGGAGAACCAATTTTATAAACCAAAGAATGAGAAAGAAGTCCCAAACACCTTATCCCCTACAAACGTTGTGGATGAAAACCCTTGGTGCTTGGAATGAAGTGAATTACATTGGGAACACAAATGTCCTTACAGTAATGATGGCCATAAACAAGTGAAAAATATAGGCCACGTCATGGAAGGCCCTCAAATAAATATCACCGCTACAGAGCATCAGGAGGGCATGAAAGAAGAAAATATATTGGCTAGAATGGCGATAATAAACAACCTAGAACAGGAATCAAAAGAAAAATTGAAGAAACAAGAGTTTCAGGTGTATAGAAGAAAGAAACTGAGCCAACCTAGCATTGAACAAAAAAACCCCCCATCCTTGGATGTGCTCCTTCCTAAAACATCCAAGACTGAAAGGGTGGACTTGAACATTGACTTTGAAGGGGCATTATCCAAGATGAATGTAATTATCCCTTTGAAGGAATTCATTAAGGTGCCATCTGTCAAATTTTTTTTTGACAATTTCTTTCAAGGATTAGATGGACCCATGGACCCTCCGATCATGTTGCAAGCCGATCACTTCAGGGTCCAGAATGATGAACATCCCCCTTTCTTCATGACCTTGATAATGAATAATAAGAGCCTCAACAACTGCATGATGGATACAGGGGTCGATGCCAACATGATATCCCTCAAGGTCATGCAAAAATTAGGGTTGAAAGTCACACGACCTTACAGGAATGTGTGTGGATTTGAGTCTAAATCCATTCCAACACATGGGGTAATTGAGAATGTCCAATATTTCCTTAAATATTTCCCTGAAAAGGTCATCCACATGGACATAGTGGTCGTAGACATCCCAGATGTGTGGGGGATGTTATTATCCAGTAATTTTGCCTCTGAATTAACGGGTACTCTTGAGATGGACCTCACTTATGTGAATATACCCTTGAAATATGGAACTATTGGTCGTATCCATAATGTGCCTCTGAAAACAATTCATGTGCAAGAGCCTAATGTTTCCAATAAATATGACAAGGCACATGATGAGACCATACAAACTCTTCATAAGTATTCTCCAGAAGATATGCCTTTTGCGACAGAAGAAGAATTTGATCAGATTAAATGGCCCAAGAAATAGGAATACCCACAACTCCTGGACAAGTTCAGAAGCAAGGAAGCCAAGACTGTGAAGATACTAAAGAAAGAAGAAGATGATGTATAGATCCATCCGTCCCAGTAGGAAGTATTTACAACAAAATCCCATCCTCCTCCCTCTACACAATACACCAGGTTCATCCAAGGGACAACCAAATACAAGAACAGGAAGTACAAGGAAGGGGATGTAGTGTGGATGTGGGATACCCAGAAAGGAGAGCCAACCAATGTCAAAGGAAGAACTCAATCATAGCTCGAACCTTTCAAGATTTCAAGGAAATCAATTGATGACTCCTACTATTTGTCGACTTTGGAAGGAAGAACGTGTCCATTATTGATCAACGGGCACCTCCTCAAACCCCACCAAGGTGGGGCGACATAACTTCACAAGTAAGTGCATGTAAGTAGGCATTTTTTCATTCATGTATTATACCATTTGCATTGCATGTTAGTTTTCTCTCACATTCACACTATTGATTATCTTATTTCAGTCTTATATATATATATATATATATATATATGATGGGGTGGCATTACCACCCCAATTGGTTACTGATGTGTCTATTGAGATCGAGTAGGTAAACAGGTTATGCCAAATATGCTCAGTTTCTCATGCGCTCTACGGTGAGCATATGTCCCCGAGTTGGAGCCAGATGTTATCCCCCACTTGTAGGGATAACTAGGATATCATGTCTCGAGGCCCACAGGTCCTATACATGGAGTACTGAGAGCAAGATTGACTTTAGCATGGCCCTAGAGGGCCCACCTTTTCTTTCTTCCAGCACCTTTATCTTGCCAACAACAACAACATCCATCACTATTGGCTTGGTCTTGTGTCAGAGGTGGTTCTTCCTCCATGAGTTAATTAGTCTGGATATCATGGTATGTGTCACTTTGATCATCAAAACCCTTGAATATGTGCATTTGATTCCTCTTTTTTCTAACAAATCCTTGGATCTTACACTTTCTCACTTGACCATGTCTCGAGGGATTGACAGGATGCCCTAGTAAGCATTTGTCCTTAGGTTTTGGTTTTCCACTGGGGATATTTCTGAAAAGCCATCATCCGCTCCCATCACAACACCACTTTTTCATCTTGATTCCCTCTCACCTATCCCATTCCACTTGTCCAAGCACTGAGTTGACCTATTTTTGGGATTGCACCTTATCTCGTGGGAAGAAGGGGATAAAGGCCTAGAAGGTAAAAGAAATATGGTAAAATATAAATCCTAATAATAAAACCTCGAGATGCTTCGCCCAGGGATCCCCAAGAAAGAAATAAAAGGCTTCTCAGAAAGAAACAAGAGCAAATCGTAAAAAATAAAAAAACAAGACCTAGTCAGAGGATAGGGGGTCTCATCACGAACCATCCTATTAGGTCCATGGGTACTTAGAAGTATGAAATTACCACCAGTTGGTTACCACGACAGGGTAATGACTCTTGGTTGCATGGCCAAGGGAAAGGGGGTCTCATCACAAGCCAACTTCCTCGTTTTTGCGAAAGTACTTGTGGGTAACACTGTCAACACTGGTCACCATGCCAAGGGAGTGTCCCCTCATTAGCTCTTGAAGAAAAAAGGCAATAAAGAATAAAAGAATAAAATAATAAAGAATAAAAGGCATGGATGGGCTTGGAAAAATTACATCTAGGACAGGTACAACTCACCTTCTACAAAGGCACCGACAGGTAAAACTTTTCATCCTCTGCCCTCATTGCACCCACCTGCTTGGACATCCCTTAACCATATTGCTAGATTTAGGGTAAAATTCCATAACAGTAGTCTCTTTTAAATTTCAAAGATTAAAGCAACTAGATCTGTTGTTCAATTAGAGATAGAACACATAGAAGGTAGATCCATGAAGGACAACAACAGCTTAAAAAAAAAAAATCTGATTAGATATGAATATAAACTCAGATGAACATATCTGAATATAACAATAGATCACTAACCACAGATTTCAGATCTAACAATTTTGTCCAATCATTTCACAATATATATATATCTTTAGATCTACTCAATGCATGCTAGCTTAAACAGATCTGAAACAGTATCAAATCCAAATCAAAGAAGGATGAGTAAGGCACATACCTAGTACAACAACCTTACCTCTGAGGATAGAACAACAACCACAGAAGGTATAAATCCAGTTTAGTATGCTCAGACAAAGGTTCAGTTCATAGATCAATAGAGGATCCTAATGCCAAGGAATGAAGGAACTTTCTTTCCACCAAACAATAGGGCCAC
>SNQJ01S0002164.1:210316-225171 GCA_010110895.2 Picea sitchensis | reverse complement strand
GATTTCCAAATTACATGAGCTGTCGATTTCTGGGTTAGCACCATGCTAAAGGGATATATAATCGAATTTGTAGCTGAGAACCACCAGTCTTTTTCGCAGGCAGAGGAAATTTTCAAGAAAGGTGCAAGGGGAAGAATGTTGAGAGAAATCCCCCTCTGGATTAAGGTTTTATTGATGGAGGAAGGGATGTTGATTATGTCCCTGACTTAGATGGCAGCGTAAACACCCTCGCTTGGGGTAGGGAAAGATGGGGTGGGAGCCATGGCATGAGAGAGGGGAAGGGTTCTTTGACAAATAGGAGTGAAACAACAAGAAATGGATTCAAGAGACGAGTGATCCTTAAAGAGAGCCACCATAGTTGAGAAGTGGTGGCCCGACAAGATAAAGAAAGTCGTAAGACAATCTGAAAGTTGAGGAAAAAAGGCGAAGAGAAAGAAGTAGAGGAAAGACAGATAGAATACCTACAGAGGATGAGAAGAAAGGAATGAATGGCCAGTCAAAGATTAAATGAAAGAGAAGCGAGGAGAGAAAGAATTCCCTGGGAAGAGGGACGAGAAGGATAAAGCACAAATGAAAGAGAGGAGGAATCTGGCATGAATCTTGGAGGAGAAAGAGAAGATTCAGCCCCGACAACAGGAAAGATCGGGAATTCGGCCAAAGAGATCATCCCATTGGAAGCTAACGAGACCCAACAGATAAAATAAAACCGCCTCGAAGCCAATGGCACCAGCCCCGAATACCCCATACCCCAAGTGTCTTCTATCCAAGCAGTAAGTTTGATACTACCTTCTCATGCTAATTATGTTCCAATACAATTAGTTAGTTAGTCACAACCAAGAGTTGCGGGTATAGGGAGGATATCAGGATCTCCCAGTAGATCACAAGCAGGACCATTAGGGTTCATCTTGATATGGACAATAGGATCAGCGATGGCCAGCCATGCGGGAGTTTCGATTGCCCGATACCCAAAATTTTTGGGTAAGGGAGATGAAGATGTTGAGCAGCACTGGTTCCTATGTGAAGCAATCTGGAGATCCAGGGGAACTCTGGACAAAAATAAACTGGTCGAGTTCCAGACTACCTTGAGAGGTCACGCTCTCAAATGGTACATGAATATCATTGAACCAGGAGTTCCAGGGATTCAATGCCAAGCGTTCACACTTGGCCAGGTACGGACAAGGTTCATAACCAAATTCAAACTACCTCAGTCAGAACAACAGGCTCTATCTCAGTTACGCGAGATCCAGTAGAAGGAAGGCGAATCATCCTGGGAGTACATCCAGAAGTTTAAATATCCCATAGGAAGGTTGGCACATCCAATACAAGAAGAACATCAAAGGGTGTGGTACATTTAGGGGTTGTTACCTCTGACCTGAATTCCACTAACGCAATAGTGGATAGCCATGTTAACAGATGCCTTGGAACAATTGATAAAGATTGAATCCATGGTGGGATACCCCAGGAACCTGAGAGTAAACTGACCCCGAATAGATGTGAATCTAGCACAACTACAAGGGCAGATATCAACACTGAAAAAAATATTCAGGAGCTCATGATACCCATACCAAGATGACCACAGGTTTGGTGCACTGGATGTTATATGGAAGGTCATCTAGTGAACGAATGTCTAAGAATGAGGGGATTGGGACCTCCTCAGAACCTGATGGTAACTCCACCAAGACCCATGGGAGGAGTTTCCCAAGTGTCGACGAATTCATCATTCCACAACCCTACCCCATATCACGCTTTCCTAGGAGGCCAAGCAGCACCAATAGCAGAATATTGTGGAATTTTCCAAATCCACAACCATGGGCCAAGACAATGCCCCATCATGTAGAATATTCGATAGTACCAAGCACAGTACACTATGAGTTATGTGCATACACTACAGATACTACCAATCAATGTAGAGCATTGGATACACTTGCAGACAGGTTAGACCGAACAACATTCAGGGTGAATGAAAACCCTCAGGGACCAGGAAGAGGTCGAGGAGGTGGAGCTAGAAGGACTTTAGAGGAGGAAGAACTGGGGGACGAGGACCAAGCAGATGTTATAAATGCGATGAGCAAGGTCACTTGGCTAGAGACTGTCCTCATCCAAGGTGGACATTGTGCTCCCACTGCATAAATAACAGACACACAACTGAAGATTGTCCAGAATTAATTGCAAAGTGGGAAGACAGAGTACGACAAAGAGGAACCAACCTTATCAGTTCAGATATCAAGAGGATTTCTAAGGGACAATTGCCCAGCCTTAATATCATTACTTGAGGAGGAGCAAAGACAGGAGTTGATGTTGATACTCTACCCTATATCCAAAAAGCAACACCTAAGGGAGACAGGTATGACCCCCTAAAGTAGAAGATGTTCTTTAAAGATGCCATAGAAGTATTCCAGAATATTCCTAGTCATGAAGTGCAAGAGAACCCCCCCTAGCTGACTGCTTACCCTAAGATGGTGCAAGTCCCTTTTTCACCCCCTGCACCCAGAAACCCTGTAGCCATATCAAGACAGTCTGAGAAACCCCAGAACGCAGTTGATCTTTGGCTTCAATTACTCTCTGACATTCTAGGGAATGACCAAGTAACAGAAACGTTGTGCAATGCACTATACCTAGTCTTAGGGAATGAGGAACTTTCAGAAGCAAGGATAAGGTCTAATCTTCCTAAGAAGAGTACTCAGAGAGTGCAGTGAAGGAAAGTACGAACCGGGAAATAATTTTGACTGATCGCGCAGCTAGACAACTTCGAAATTAAGGACATCATGTTGGATTTAGGATTAGATGTGAACATTCCTGCCTAAGAAGACTTGGGAAGCCTTAGGAAAACTGAGACTGACATATTCCCCAATTCAGTTAAGAATGGAAAACCAATACTGTATCTTTCCCATAGGAAGATTGGAGAACGTAGAAATCAATGTAGCAAGAGTAAAAACAATAGCTGACTTTGAAGTCATTGAGGTCATGGGAGACAAGGACCCCTACCCTGCACTACTTGGCATCGATTGGGCCTATGATAATTATGCAGTAATTGATTTAAAAAAAGATACCATGAACTTTGAAGTTGATGGAATCAAGGTATTTCAACCTTTGGACCCATATCTAGGACCCAGGTATAGAGAGCCAATAGACAACAATATGGAGGAAGGAGACCTAGACTAGTTATACACTGTAATAGAGGGGACAAGAAATGATTACATAAATCCTACGGCTGATAGATCAGTAATTTGGAGAAGCATACATTCAACAGATGAAGATTCAGAACTAGCTTTCGATAGTTGGCAACAAGGGTCACATGAAAAAATCTCAAGAAGATGCGCAACTGTCAGAATGACCAAATGGGTTGGAACCGAAGTAAGAGAACACTCAGTATACGATGGTACTTTAGATATAGACAATTTTTTGCAGAATATCGAAGAGAAGGTGAGAAAAGATCAAAGAATCTCAGTACTAGATGTAGCCTTTCAGAACACCCCTTCCAAATGGTGGGCCACTCATAAAGCCTCGCTCAAAACTTGGGACGAAGTGAAGAAAGCTATCAAGTACAGGTGTTGGAATAAGGAGCAGTTGGAATAAGAGATGCAGACGGATCTCCATGTTGCACAATTGTTTATCAGAGAATCGGATCCTAGGACACATATTGAATAGTCTGTGACACAATGGCAGGCTACGGAGATACCCTCTCACTTATGGGTTCAGCTATTTCCCCACTCCCTAGGCCCAATTCCGAGAGCTTGGTTCATACATGAGGAAACCAGAAGACATACGGGCGACTGGCAGATGTTGGCAGCATGATTTTGCAAAGACTTCTCATTCTCAAGTAAGTACCCCGAGCTTGAACTAGCCCTACGAAAGATTAAAGAACTTCTTTTTACAACCAATAGTAATGAGAGATCAAACTTTGTAGTGTGTCCCAAGCATACCCAGGAACTTCAAACTAAACTCCACTTACCCTTGATTAACAATCCCATAGAATGATACCAAATTAGCAAAGATTTTGGAAGCCTAGATGAATTAGAAGGACAGAGAAACCTAACCATCAAAGAGATGGAGGGGAGCAGAAAAATCAAAAACACTATACCCAGCCAGACCGATAGTTCCTACAACCACCCATTAAAATTGCGCAGACTCAACATAGGGACTACAGAGCAACCCAAGATAGCTATGGTAGGGGACTACTGGGATGAGAAAACCAGTCAGGAAATACAGATTTTATTGAGGGAATACGAGGATTTGTTCCCAAATACCTTTTTAGAATTAAAAGGAATCAAAGGAGTCATGGGAGAAATGAAGATTGAGCTAAAACCAAGATGCAAGCCTGTTAGACATAGACCATACCATCTTAACCCAAGAGTAAAAGAGAAAGTTAAGAAGGAAATTGATAAGATGTTAGAAGAAGGTCTCATTTTCGTGGTAGAAGAAGCAGAGTGGGTCAGCCCGATAGTCATTCAAAGAAAGAAAGACACTGAAGACATTATAGTTTGTGTAGACTACAGAAGCCTCAACTCTGCTTGTGTGCATGACCCCTTTCCAACACCCTTTACTGATGAAGTGCTAGAACAAGTTGCAAGGAAGGAAGCATACTCACTTACATATGGTTTTTCAGGATACCATCAAGTTAGGATTGTTTAAGAAGACAAAAGAAAGGCTACTTTCATTACAGAATGGGGATCTTTCGCATACAACATTATGCCATTTGGCTTAAATAATGCCCCTGCATTTTTCTCTAGGATTGTGATAGAAACCTTTAGATAATTCTTTCATAATTTTATCGAAGTATACATGGATGATTGGACAATATATAGCTTGCTTAAGGAGCATGTAGCACTGCTCAGGCTAATGTTCGATAGATGCAAAGAGTTTCAAATTTCACCAAATCTCAGAAAGTGTATCTTATGTGTGCCACACGGAAATTTGTTGGGCCACATAGTCTGTCGAGAAGGAGTATTGGTAAACCCAGCTAAAGTTTCGATAATTTTCAACATAACACCACCTATGAGTGCTAAACAGTTGTGCTCAACACTAGGACACACAAGTTACTACTGCAGGTTCATTCAAAGATATGCCAACATTACTGGACCATTGGAAAACCTCTTGAAAGAGGTTGAAACGTTCCAATGGACTCCCGAATACGATAAAGCATTTGAAACACTTAAGGAGAAACTCATTAAAGAACTGATTCTGATATTCCCAAACTGGGAGAAATAATTTCACGTCCATGTAGATGCTTCTGGAATTTCCTTAGGAGCCATCCTAATGCAACCGGCTGAAGGAGAAATGGATCACCCTATCTATTTCTCGAGTCAAAAGTTGTCACAAGAAAAATGAAACTACACAACAACAGAAAGGGAAGGCTTAGCAATTATTTATGCTTTGCATAACTTTAGATATTATCTATTAGGATCTCACTTCAAATTATTTATTGATCATTCCACACTAAAATACCTAGTTAATAAACCTGTGTTGGAAGGGAGAATTTGCAGATGGTTGTTGTTGTTTCAGGAATTTTATTTTGAAGTCATCATCAAGCCGGGATGATGCAACATCGGACCTGACCATCTATCGAGGCTAGAGTTAGGAGAAAGTGGCAGAGCAGTGGATGACCAGCTCCCAGATGCATACTTGTTCAGGATTGAGGCCATACCAGAATATCTGAAGGACATAGCAATCTTTCTCAGTACAAGGGCCTGTCCTGAAACATATTCCGCAACCCAGAAACACCATATGTTCATCAGAGAAGAAGAGTACCAGCTAATCGTCAGACAATTGTATAAACTAGGACTAGACAGCATTCTCAGACGATGCGTCCTCGATCATGAAAGGCAGGATATGCTCTGAGAATGCCATAAAGGAATCGCAGGAGGCCACGTAGGAGGAAAGGCCACAGCACAGAAAGTCCTACAAGTAGAACTTTGGTGGGCCACACTCTTCAAAGATGCCAAAGCATACGCTAGATCATGTGATGTTTGTCAACAGGTGGGAAAGTCATCCCGCAGCGATGAACTACCACTACAACTAGTTAGAGATCTACAGGCATTCGAGAAATGGGCAGTTGACTTCATTGGACCAATCAACCCCACAGCCAAATATTCAAAGGATAGGTACATTATTACCGTGACTGACTCCCTTACCCATTGGGCAGAAGAAGCAGTTGTGCAGGACTGTTCGACAAACACTGCTACTAGATTCATTTTCGAGAATATCATTACCCGGTTCGGATGTCCCAGGATCCTAACTAGTGATCAAGGAGCTCATTTCATTAGCAGAGCTATAGAAACACTCACAACAAAATTTATGATCCAGCATCACAAGAGCAGTCCATACCACCCACAGGCCAACGAAACAATGGAAGCCTTCAACAAAATCCTGGAAAGAGGACTGAAAAAGGTTTGTTGTGCAAACTGAGAGGACTGGGATGATAGAGTTCCAGCTGTCCTCTAGGCCTACAAGACAACTACAAAGAAACTCCATAGATATACACCATTTCAATTAGTCTATGGCAGGGAGGCAATCGTGCCTACATAATTCATCACTCCAAGCCTGTATATTGCACAAGCCACATGTATGACAAAAGGTGAATCAATAGCGCAAAGACTTTCGGAACTACAGGAACTTGAAGAAACCAGATTTCTAGTAGACTTCCATCAGTCTATGGAAAGGAAAGACAAAAATATTGGCATGACCGACACATTAAGACCAGGGTATTTACACAAGGAGATAAAGTGTTACTCTACAACAGCAGATACCAGAAGCATCTGGGCAAGCTACGTATGCATTGGTTGGGACCCTTCATAGTTGTGGAGATACGACCCTCAGGAGAAGTCAAACTCACGCAATTGGATGGTGTGCTATGAACGGGATGGGTAAATGGCACTCACCTGAAGCCCTACCTATATCAATCTTGAAAGAGAAGAACAGTCGCTCCAATTCGAAGGAGCTTGTACAATAGATAGATTTGAATTTTGTTTTCTTTCTAAAATTTTGTAAGTTCAATTACCAAATTCCATATGCACGGTATTGCGCCATAACACACAAATCATTTGTTTTGTCTAAGTGTTGGTTGATACAGAACTGACGACCCAGCAGTATAGAACCTGACACATAATAGACTCAATTCAATGACTGACATTAAAGACGATGGGGAAAACCACTATGGTCGGAGGGACCATGATACAAAATCCAATATGAGTCATCAGCCACGCAAACCCAGTCTCATCACAACATTTATTACTATTCTGGTACCCCGTCTAACACCCATTAAGCCATAAAGCCTCATTATGCCAAGATGCCATCGAAGTTCACGCCGGGACACCCACCCGTCAAACAAAAAGGTCTCAAATAATCCATGTTCTCATTCCACTAAGATAAGTAAATACTAAGATTGCCAATAGGATTTACCTCGATTACACCATCCCGTCAGACAACCCACACCCAGATTGCATCCATACGGCCATGATGAGCAGTAGTTACTGCTAAAACTTACCCATTAAGCCCAGTATAACGCCCTGAGAACTTAGTCAAGAATGTTATGTTTCTAAAAAGAGAACAACCAATTTTGAACTCCACAGTCCGAACCTGTTAGCACCATTGTAAAATCTACAGACGTAACCCTATCTCTTACCTGTCACAAAAGTGTGAATGCCAAGAGCCACAGCAAGCCAAAGTGCCATGATTAAGAAGAAGTACCAGATGAGCCCACCAACCCCCAGGTCAAGGTCATTGGTGATCTCAAAGGGAAGGTAGAGCAAGTTAAGCTCCTTAACCTTGACCTCATAGATTCATCTTTGTTCCCACAGATGCACACAAACATCTTCTAGGATATAGTTATGTATGGAGTCAGAGGAATGCAAGTAGTATTGAAAGAAGAGTTCATAAACTTATTTAACTAGACCATCATGAACCTAATAGACTTACCAGTCTTTGGTACCACAGGCGAAATTGCGCGCTGCACGAAATTTCTGATAAGCAGGGTGCATGACAGAAGTCTATGGTTGGATAAGCGGTATCCAATTCATGTTGATGACATCTAGTAGCTTACTGGATTATCCTCCCAAGGAGAGGATGTGTCAAAGGGATTCCAAGGTCCCGGGAAGCACGGGAAAAATAAAGGCGAGCTTAGTCTTTACGAGAAATTTAACACAAAGAGAGGTGTACGCACAACAGTAATTGAACCAATACTACCAGAGACAGTCTGGACTGGCTGCAACATCATAGCCAACAAGGTTATGAAGTCTTATTACAAGGGAGAATGCACTCTATATGCGTTATCAGTCACCGACTTCTACGCGAATGGAGCAGTGTTCAACTAGTGTAGTTTCTTGTTGGAGGAACTACTAAAATCTTGCAAGGAAGCACAAGAGAGGGGAGGAACCTTCACCAATGGCTACCTACTTGTGGAATTTTCAATGTTCAAATGAAATCCACCTGTGGGAGACCACAAGCAATACCAAATAAGGGGCGCATGGCGAAGATGTTTGAGCCATGGCAGTCCAAACAAGACTCGGAAAACACATCACTCAACAATGCAGCATTTGCCTAATGGTATAATGGTATGATATATGCAACACAGTGGATGTGCATACCGCAGGAGATCCTCAACTGTAAAATGAGGAATATTTCCTTCAGCATGAACCGGAACAACACATTCGTCCGCCCAAGACATGTCAGTAAGGAAAATTTCCACACACGTATGCATTCATTCTGTTTGGATGAAGAAGCCTTCGATAAGGAAGTCATGTCATGGTCGGGAGTCAAACAGGGCCAGTGTAAATTAGGAATGCATTACATTTTTCCTGTGGAGCTAATCAAGAAGAAAAAAAATGAATCAGGAGAAGGACCGAGTTCATGCCCCGAGTAGAAGAAGTTAGACACCCCGGCACAAATAGACTTTGAGGAGGAAGAAGAGACACAACAACTATTGCGGAGGAAACGACCACCCCCTCGACAGCTACCGGATGATGTTGTGCTATCGGTTTTGCAGGTTAACCAGATCTTAGGCATTGTGCTTGGCACCAAACCCTTGGTGAAGATACCCAAAACTAGGGTCTCTCTCAACAAACCCCTAAACCCACAACCCCTTCCATCTTTCGCTCCCCGAACCCACGCCATGACCAAAGCCACCGCCATCATTGATATTCAGGATGACCCAGAGCCTGAAACACTTCCGTCCACAGGCGTTCTTAAGAACCCTCCACCACCAATCCAACTACCAAACCTCATCACTACCGATCCACATCAGACCACGACTTTAGAACTAATGTAGCTCGATCTACCAGAGATAGTGGAGCAACGACCCCCACAAATAACCAAAGAACTACCCAAGCCAAGATCAAAAATTTCTGGTCCCGACACCAAAGTCCCCAAGCCAAACACGACGTTGGATGATCTGAATCCAAACGCCCAGGAATAGTAGCCTGAATATTCAGCGCAACAAGAAGATGCCCGAGCTAGAAGGAGCCGGAACCTGACAAAAACCAGCAAACTACCTCACCAACCAAGGGTAAGGGTGCCAAGGAAATCACGGCACATCAAGAAGAAGGACCAGAAGAGACACATATACTAGATGCATACAACGAACCAGAAGCGACAACTGAATAGGATACGATCGCCATGTGAGCACAAATGGAGCAGGTTCTCTAGAACCCTCAACAATGTGCAGAATTGATACAACTCTACATAGCCAGAACAAAGGTTCTGACTCTTTTGTCGGCATATCTAAGGTTGAGAATTGCACCAGCACCACCAATGAATGAAGAGGTAGAAAATCACTCAGACTATTCAAAGGCTAGTGGAATTCCACTACAGACGCGAGCACCCACCGAAGTACCTCCTTCATCTACCGATATGGTACACTGGACAGTGACACAATTATTTGGATTAATCAGGGCATCCATGGACCAATTGGAGAAAATACTCCAGGAGGCCGAGAAATCCGCTGAGATCACAAGGAAGGAACAATTTGTGGCACACACATATAGAATGTAGGAAGCACATGAAAAAATCCAAGTCCAGTGCAAATTGCAAAAAGTGCGGGAAAAACTTGTTGAGGCTTGGCCAGAGATCCAGAAGGTTGCACCTGAACTACCCCAGGCCAACGAAGTAAGCGAGCTAGAAAAATAGATTGAGCTGTTACAAGAAGCATGGGCGCAACTCACCAATCACAATGACCAACTCCAAGTGAAGCTACAATAGGTCCAGTAGGAAGCCGAACAGCAGCCTCAGCAGCTCCAGGAACAAATGCAGAAGATAATATTGCAGGGCAACAATGCTAGAGGAGCACTGCACAAGCACACCATGGACTACACCAAAATCTTCATAGAAGTCAACGACTCGATAGGCATCATCGCTCAAATAAATCAGGTTTTAGAGGAGGCCCTCACAAAGATCCAAGTGTTGAATGAAGAAGTTGTAGCCACAATGGACCCCATGGAACAACAACAAAAGTTTGACCAAATTCAGCAGACCGACAACGAACTAAATACACTCTATGAGGCACAATTCGTAGCTAAGAAAGAGCTATGTGATTTTTGACCAATCATTTAGACTGCCTATATGCAAATGCATCAGGTAGATGCAACGTTCGATTCCGAGTGGAACTTGTTGGTTGCAACCAATCCAAAGGACTACAACAAGGATACAACCCAACAATTCCTGGCATAAGAAACACTCCTCGCTCGGAAATAGCAGGACAAGGTTGACATCTTTCGAGGAGTAAAACACAGAGCATTAGAGCTGGCACTAGAATTGGGCCCTTCATTTGAGGAGATTAAGGAAGAAAAAGTACAAACAAAAGAGCCCAAAGAAGAAGAAAATATGGACAAGGGAAAACAACAGTTGCTCTTGGAGGATGCGAAAGAACCAAGAGATTGACTCGAGGACGATTCAAGGATTGTGGTCGGAGCTTGTTGGGCCCTTTGTTTTTGAGAAATAATTGCATAAGTTTTGACTAATAACAAGTTGCGCAAACTCCATCAGAGGCCAAGAGAAAAGAGCAACAGAAATCAGTTATGGGAGTCAGCGCAACGCCAACAAAACAACAAATGGTTGCAACAGAATAAGAAGGCATGCAAACCGAGAAGGAAGACTCAACCCAAATATATATATAGGACCGAACACAAATGTAATGGGTTTGTTGGTTATTGTTGTTGTTTTTGTTATTTTTGTTCGCCTGTTCTTTGGTTCATCGCTCTGTAAATTGGCTCATTAGTACTTGAGTTGGTCAACTTGGTTGAGAGGGTCATGTTGGTCAAAGATGCCCAGATTTTGGGATTAAGCTGTTGCTAATTGTTGTAGGTCAGGAAAAGTCACGTCTGAGTCTGTAATAGAATAGAGCTACCGAAGAAGATTAGATCTCTGTGACATGGGTCTAAGAGCCAAGAGTATGTATTGATCCCTACTATGTAATTCTGAGTATGTAACCACGAAAAGATTCTAAATATAATATGAAGCAGGACCAAATTTAAAACTATGTTGTGTCTTTATGTTCTTGCTTATACATTACAGTATTTCCTTTATGGTTTATGAGTTCTATTTGATGGTTCAAAGTTTGAATGCTTGCTCGCAACATAAGCAAGTTGGATTCCTGCATTTATATGTTTCATATATGTTAATGTCTCTTGCGCAAGAACAGGGATGAGTTATTATTTCTCTATGAATCCTCTTTGGTATTCTCCCTACCCTTCCCTATCTATCTGTCTCAGCAGTGCTTCGGGTGAGACTTCTTCTCTCCGGGGAAGATGAAAATGCCAGTGCTCTAGACTACACTGTACCTTTTGCTGGTAACCTGAGAAGGACCCTTGTGTGATCAAATTAGTGCCAACAGTACCATGTTGCACTAACAGGGTGCAACCACCTCCATGTTGGTCATACCTTGCACTAATGATAAGGCATGACTGCCTCCTGTAGGTGGGTTTTTTTGGGGTTTTGAGTTGTTTCTTTCTCATATCTGAGTATGGGATAAATCAATGAGAATGTAAGTGATTTGTAGTCATTGATTTGACCCCTTGATAGGCCTCTCATTTATTTTTTGATTTTTCAAGTGAATTTTAGATGTTGAGTGCATTTTTTCATCTTTTTTTTCACTTGAGTTTATTATCTAGTGAACAGTTACCTAGGCAATAATTATAGCAGGTCTTTTGAGGTTTGGAATTGTGTTATAGATCATTTGCATTTATTTTTGTTTCTGCTTGGAGACTTTGCATGTCATTACTTGTTTTTGAGGTTTTTTGTTTTTGCTTCACCTATAGACATTGGGGTGTGCTTTTTAGCATCACTACCAATATCATACAACCTTGCATTTTATGTTTTATTGGTGTGATTTGCATCTCATTTTCTTTATTAGAATAATAAAAAAAATTCATTTTATAAGCATGATAGGGTAGAGCATTTAGGTCTCTTTTTTAGGATTACATTGGTGGGTTAATCTTGTTGTTAAGGATCATAAGAGAATTTTTTATTTTTTTTTATGGTTAATGAAAGTATGTGATGTTGTCATTTTTAGTTATAAAAAGATGAAAGTGAAAAAGATCTATCCTTTACTTTAGATAGAGTTCATTGAAATAAAAAGTGCATTATTTTAGATACATGTTTTTGTTTTCTTTTGAATTGGAAAGTGTCATCAAACACCACTAAAGTTTCATTCCATTACCCTTGAGTAATCAACATTGTAAGAAGAAAAACTCTTAATTTAAAATTCATTAAACTCTTTTCTTTCTAGTAAACAAATACTACACTAGGATTTAGGGCCTTCGTGTATGGTTGGAGAGTAAATTATCCAAGACCATTTCAACTGAAACTAGGAGTCATTGGCAAGAGTTAAATCCATTAGAAATAAGCATATCTTGCCAAGAAATCTCCTCTAATACAGGAGTCAAGCATGATGTAATGGTCCAAATTCTAATTCCAATTAAAAGAATAAATAAATATATATATTTGCAATCATTAAATGAAGAAAGTAGAAATACATGATCTTGATTACGGAATTAACGAGAATGAGTGAGTGTGACAAACTTACCTGAGAAGTGACACTAGTACATATTGTAAAAATTTTGACGTTCTATTTGTGGCCTTATGGACAAAAATGGCCATACTGTCGAAAAATAGAGGAATTTAAAAAAAAAAATCCACATTGTCCGATAACATCGCTATTGTCATGTTTTCATCTCTCTTGCCACGTTGTCATCTCTCTTTCCACGTTTTCCACATAGTCGTCTCTCTTGCCACGTTTGTGACATAGTCATCTCTCTTGCCACGTTTGTGAAGATAGTTGTCGCAGTTGCGACGTTGTGGAAACTAGGTTTTCCCCCTCCAACAGTCACCTAGTATTTTGACCAAGTCAAATTTGATTTGGTCAATGATCGTCGGAATTGCGATGTTAAAAAATATATAAATATGTTGCATTTTACGAATGTTGCGACAAGATTGTTATAATAACAACACTTCAAAAAGGGTTTGCAGGTCTTCTCGACGAACAAAAAACATGTATTTTTTTTCAGTGTATGTATGTGGGGAAGAATGTCAGAAAACATTAGAGCTGGGAAAAGAATTAAAGAGGGTGAAAAGGGTGATGGTAAATGTTATTTCCCTTGCAAAAATTGTTGTACTAGATGTCCTAAAAGATTTTTAATAGCAAAAGCTAAAACACATTGTAGAAAATATGGGCACATGGACGGGGGATCAAATGAATATTGTCCCATGGTATATACATTAATTATTTGTTTTAATATTTATTGTATTCTCAAACTTTTATATTGTTTTATACATGCACTATTTTTTCATGATTGTTTGTAATTATAAATTTAGATTTTCCCTCTAACTTTATGCACAAAGCACCAAGTAATAGCAGAAATGATGTTGTAGTACAAGATGAAGAACTTGAAGTAGATAATGAAGATCAAGTTAATGATCTGATGGAAGTAGATGAAGATAATAACATAGTTCAATATGATGAGATAAATCAAATGATTCAAGACTTATTCGGTCATCCAGATGAGGATCATGGGGACAATAGTGATGGTATTTATAATGAACCTCTGATTTAAAAGGAAAATAAACAACTTTATAAAGGGTCAAGAGAAAATATTCTCTTCACCACACTGTTGTTGGTGAACTTGAAAGTTACGAATCATTTGTCTAACACTTGTATGACACAAATCCTAAGGTATGTAATATGTTTCTTCACATCTACATAAATGTTGACTATTCCCCATTTTTTTTAGTGTTAATTAATGTGTAAAATAAAAATGAAATATTTACAATCTCTATTCTTTACATTAACTAATTATTTTTTATGTTTTAGATTGTTAGGTGAATTTATGTTACCCTCGTCAAATATTTTACCTCGCACATATCGATATTTACAAGCCATTATGAAAGACATTAGAATGGAGTATCAAAGTATAGATGCATGCACTGATGATCATATTATATATTATGGACAACATGTGTCAAAAATAGAATGTCTGGTATGTGGTATCAGTAGATATCAAACCAATCAAGTAACAAAAATGGTCCCTTGAAAGGTTCTCTGGCATATTCCCATAATTCCCTGTTTGCAGCGAATGTTCAGGTGCCAAAGAATAGCACATTTTATGGATTACCATGCATGAAAGAGAATAGAAGATGGAATTCTTTGAATGCCTGCAGATGGTTATGCATTTAAGGAAATTGGTGCAAAATGGCCAGAATTTACAGATGAACCTCGTAATGTTAGGCTTTCATTGGCAACTGACAATGTTAATCCATTTGGAGAGCTTCGGTCTGTTTACTCAGTGTGGCCTATTTTTGTTATCAACAATAAAATTCCTCCTTGGATGTCAATAAAGAGGGAGCACATAATGTTGACAATGATTATTCCA
>SNQJ01S0002164.1:191697-210244 GCA_010110895.2 Picea sitchensis | reverse complement strand
GAAGAAATTTCAACGTTGGCCCCATTCACTGCTCACTATGTGGGGTCGGTGCATGACATTTTTGGTGGTTGAATTGGAAGTGCCATGAAATTTCAAGAGAGTCCCAACAAAGATTCTACAGATGGAAACAACAACATTTGACAATGAGATGCCCATTATGAATGTTGTTGCAAACATGGATGATCTCAAAGATTATGTGGCCATGACATCATACATCCTTGATTTTTGAAACCCTCCCATACCGTCAAGGCATGTGTCTATTCTAACCATGTCAAATTTCGATGCATACAGGCACATATTGAAGAAATTTCAACATTGGCCCCATTCACTAGTGCTCACTATGTGGGGTCGGTGCATGACATTTGTGGTGGTTGAATTGGAATTTTTGTGACATTTCAAGAGATTTCCAACAAAGATTCTACGGATGGAAACAACGACATTTGAAAAATATGAGACACACCATTATGAACATTGTTTCAAACATGGACGATCTCAAAGATTATGTGGTCGGGACATCAAACATCCTTGAGTCTTGAAACTCTCCCATATCATCAAGGAACGTGTCTAGTCTAACCATGTCAAATTTCGATGCATATAGGCACAGTTTGAAGAAATTTCAACGTTGGACCCATTCACTAGTGCTCACTATGCGGGGTCGGTGCATGACATTTGTGGTGGTTGAATTGGAAGTTCCATGACATTTCAAGAGAGTTCCAACAAATATTCTACAGATGGAAACAACGACATTTGACAAATATGAGACACCCCATTGTGAACGTTATTGCAAACATGGACGATATCAAAGATTGTGTGGTTGGGACATTAGACATCCTTGAGTCTTGAAACCCTCCCATACCGTCAAGGCATGTGTCTAGTCTAACCATGTTTAATTTCGACGCATACATTCACAGTTTGAATAAATTTATACGTTGGCCCCATTCACTGCTCACTATGTGGGGTCAATGGAAGAAATTTCACTATGCTCATTCACCTTCAAGGCAGGCCCCATTCACTATGCTCACTATGAGACATCCATTATATTGAACGTTGATGCAAACATGGATGATCTCAAATATTATGCAGGGACACCAAACATCCTTAAGTATCAAAACCCTCCCATACCTTCAAGTCAACTATCTAGTTTAACCATATCAAATTTCGATGCATACGGGCATAGATTGAAAATATTTCAATGTTGGCCACATTCACTGCTCACTGTGTGGGGTCGGTTGAAGAAATTTTTGATGGCTATATTTGAAGTTCCATGTCAAATTTCAATATAGTTCTGACAATGATTTTATAGAAGGGAATGGTGAATGATGACAATGAGAGGTGCAGCATGATGAATGTTGATGCAAATGTGGAAGATATCAAAGATTATGTGGGGACATCATACTTCCTTGAGTATTGAAACCCTGACATATCGTCAAGACATGTGTCTAGTCTAACCATGTCAAATTTCGATGCATACATGCACAATTTGAATAAATTTCAACGTTGTCCCCATTCACTGCTCATTATGTGGGGTTGATGCAAGATGACATTTGTGGTGGATGAATGACAAAAGTAATTAAAATGGTGAGTTGATGAAATCATCCTATGAAGAATATGTGAGTGAAGATGATAAGGTGACGACATCATTCTCACCAACATATGTCCACTTAGTCGCAATGACACATCTTTGATATCCTCCAACATTAAAAAAATCCCCACATCAGCAGGGAGTTTAAACATTTTCAATAAGTATGAGTCATTCATGAATTCTCCTACCTCATGGAAATTCTCTTGTGATCATTTTGACCATTATTCACATAACCCCCACACTATATTCCCCTTAGTTGCTCAATAATCCAAATTTAGAAATAACCAAAAATAATGCAACAATGATGGAATAACAAACCTTGGAAGAGAGATAGATGGTTGTAGATAAGCATAGAGGCAAGGAAAATTAGAAAACCTTTAACCCCATGCCCATGAAATAGTTTATTATTAATTATTTAAGAGCTAAGGAAATACTCCATTAGTTTTCCCATAAAGCAATCAATGGATTGGACTATTTCTACCTACATGAGGGCACTGAAAAGGAAGGAGATGCTTGAGGGATTGTTGAGTAGAGAAGTGAAACATTTTCCCTTGTGTTGTGTATGGCATGGAAGATATATTTTCCCTTATACTCAAATATCACTCACAGACCCACTCTATATATCGTCTCATCTCATCCTCCTTTCATTTTAATTTTTTGATCAGTCGAATTTTAAAGGAAACAACTATTAAAACACATTGTACTAGGGCTAGAGTACATGATGGAGAATGGTGACCTATGAATGGGGCCAACATTGAAATTGTTTTAAAATGTTTCATTATGGCATCATACATCCTTGAGTCTTTAAACCCTCCCATACCGTCAAGGCATGTGTCTAGTCTAACCATGTCAAATTTCAATGCATATAGGCACATATTGAAGAAATGTCAAAGTTGGCCCCATTCACTGCTCACTATGTGGGGTCGGTGCATGATATTTTTGGTGGTTGAATTGGAAGTTACATGAAATTTCAAGAGAGTTCCAACAAAGATTCTACAGATGGAAACAACGACATTTAACAATGAGACGCCCATTATGAACAGTGCTGCAAAAATGGACGATCTCAAAGATTATGTGGTTGGGACATCAGACATCCTTGATTCTTGAAACCCTCCCATACCTTCAAGGTATGTGTCTATTCTAACCATGTCTAATTTCGACGCATACATACATAGTTTGAAAATATATGCTCCAAGTCAACAACTATAGTATAATTGTACGCTAATTAGAAAACCCTAACAACATGCAATTTTTTTTATAATTGTGCGTGATTATATACCCTTGAATGAAGATGAGGTTGTAAAGCCTTAACCCCTGAGTAATTACACAGAGGAGGCTTAAATGTAATAAAATTAATGGTGTTTTTCGTATAACTATGGGTGAGATAACATAAGCCCTATTCTAACAAAGTAACAACAATTGGAACATGCAGATAAGAATGAGTAATTGCTACCATTAAAATCTCCCTCCAATACTACTTAGACTAAGGACTAAACATAATATGAAATCATTTAACCAGAAACCCAAATTGAAGCCATTGGTTGTGCTCTACATTACTAGAATCAATTATTTTAGATGAAAAAGACTAAATCACTAACCCATTATTTTCTAAGTGTGAGCCCTAATAAGACAATGGTTGGAAGACTTGACACCCCCAAATCTCTTCAAAATGCTTCTATTTTAGGTGTTTATATTGATGAGAGTATAAACTATGAATAAATCACTCACCTAGTTAATCTAGGTGAAATTGTCACCATTAAACCCCTGACTCAAAGATATCAAGGTGAATTTTGAGCTCTATATTTATGAAGCATTTTATAACTCTACATGAACTCGACACTCTATTGCAAAGAGTCACATAAATCTAGGCGAATTTGGCATTCCATTGCAATAAATCCAAGAAATTGTGGCAAATTTCAAGTTCAACATGAAATATTAATGACAAAACAACAATTCACAACATTATATTTTATTTTTCACTGGGATAATGAATTATCTAATATACATATTTTTCGTCTAAACCATTTAAAACATTATAAAGATAAATATTCATCCCTTCAACATTTGATTATGCATTATTTATCCCATGAGAAGAAATTCACCCCTAAATTTTTTACTGATAAAGAGGGAGATTTTGTCACCTTAACATTTATTTTGTTTGTAAAGTAGAGTTGTACATTTTTAAAAGTAGCAAGTATAAATGTGTATACATCTAGTGAATTGCTACTTGTGTGAGAAAACCGTATAGCTAATGATCTAATGTGTAGTTGGTAGAAAGGTCATGAAAATTATTAGCTATGTTGTAGAGTTCCATCATATGAAGAGGAATTGGAAGGGAGAATTTCTTAAGTATTCTCTTGATTTTATTTTTATAACTCTTTGGGTTCTATTGTATATAACTAAGGCATAGGAATTTTGGAAAATGCAAGAGAATAAACTAGTTGGAATGCATATGTACTAGTGGGCATATTGAGAGTTAATATCTATTAGAGTGCATATAGATATGCTTGAGCATATATGGTATTGCATCTTGATTAAAAGTAGTTTGTTGTTACATATGCAATGAGCATGGTGTGATGTTTAAATGTGGTTGATGTGATTGCATAACTAGGAATGGTTGAGGACATGGTTAAAGATGTTGATGATGCAGCTACCTATGATAGTCAACCTCATCGAAAAGAATAAGAACGAGAGGATGCTTGTCAATAGTTTGGATAAGGGATCATGTGATTTTACATAAGTCACTAGTGGATTAGGTAACATAAAATATGTTGATGGAAACCTTATAGGTATGAAATTGGCCATGCCAATGTAGCATGAGCACTGAAAAGAAATTGGGTAACAATTCCTTCAACCATGCTTTGGTATCATAAGTTGATATGTTTATGATGTTTGAATGCATTTATATGAATGATACCCAAGTGGGGTATGGTAAAGGTAAGAAATATTGGACATATAAAGAATGTTCAAAATCTATTAATGTGTTGATATGAAGAATGTCATGTCATTTCATGTTGGTTATGAGGTAATCACCAAGGAAAATTAGGACTTATGATCATGTTGTGAAAGTGAATGGCATATATATATCCACGTGTGAGGCTATAGTGTTGTTGGATTTAAGAAGGATATATTTATACACAAGTATCCAATGGTATCCCCACTTGTATTGGTGTCCTAGACTATAACCTTCTTGCCAACATTGAAGAGCATTGAAAAACATACTCCTAGTGTTGAGTTTTGGATAAAAATGAAGGTGTCTATATGGTCTAAAAAACATTGGGGAGGTGGATAGATGATGCGTTTAGGCATCGGCTAATTGAACCAACTCATAATGGTGGATTGCTTGACATGATAATGTTCTATTCTATGTAATGTAAGGATGCATCACATGAAAAACAAATTGATTAATTAATAGTGATAATAATAATAAAAAATAATGACAATAATGTCAATAAACTTAGTGGGAGGAAGGTTGGTGGGAGGGAGGTACCTCACAAAAGTAAACAAAACAAAAAACAACAAACAACAACAATAATATAGTTTGAATGTGCAAGTTGTGGTTATGCATGCGTGCATGGTGGAACATATGTTGGATTGCAATGTGTGAATGCATGAGTGTGCTATATTTCATTGTAGTTAATATGTTAACAATTGAAATTGATCGAAATAATGGTATTACCTTAATTTTGAGATCATACATGGATTCTTGTGGATGTGATAGTGAAAACTTGAGCCCATTCAATAGACAATAGAACAAGGAAAACAATAAAACAAATACATAAAAACTAAAACGAAATTTCAAGTAAAACATGCCCTTCATGAGACATATTGAAAGAAGTAAAAAGAAATTTCAATTTTGAACTCGCGCCCTTCATGAGACGTATTGAACTCACGCCCATGCGACATGGCAGAGTAGAAGCCAGTGTTGAGAAGCCAGAGTAGAGGAGACTAGGGCACGCTGYGACTCGTGAGATGGAGGGAATGTCAGAGAAGGAAGGAGACAGGTAATTGGGTGATAGAGATCACAAGTAGGTTTAGAGAGAGCTCGTAGAGGGATCGGGAGAGAGAGCTCGCGGAGGGAACTAGCCGGGAGAGAGAGCTCGYGGAGGGCACCAGCCGAGAGAGAGATCTCGACGGCAGTGTTAGGAAGTACACATAGCTCAYGGAGGGCACCAAGAGAGAGAGATTGAGGGAAATGTAGGGCGAAGAGAATGGTAAGTTGTTGAATTTACTTCTCTATATTCTCATTTTTATAGCATTGCCATGTAGTCTCATGGCTACCAAGAAGAAAGCCTACCCATGATTCACACTATTCTCCCTAATTTTAAGTGACTAACTACCTAAAAAAGGATGACAATAATAAATTGGATAAAAAATTTAGGCTACACTGAGGGCCCAATTATTATTATGCTATATTTGCATTGCCTATGCCCAACCAACAAGAGCACAAGAAAAACTAATTCTATAGTATAACCTTTAAAAATTTGGTAATGGGGTACATTAATCCCCCTTTCATTAGCATCTAAGCATTGGCCCATAACCTAAAGTGAATTTCCTACTACATTAATCCGTCAATTACACCTACTCTTGATAAAATATACAAATATAACCATCCCTTCAATGACCAAGTTCCACCTAGATGGTTCCTCCTATCCTCCCAATACCTCCCTTCATTTCATGGTAAGAATGCATGAATAACAACTAAGCAGGAATTAACTCAAATATGATGTCTGGAAGGTTTTCTAGCCCTGAGGTTTATGGACACAACTTTCATTTCTATTTAATAATTTCAAACATAAATATCTCAATTACTCGAAGCATGTGGTTGCACCAAGATTAATAAGACTACAAAAAATTATGTACAATATTTCGCACTCTGCTACAACTATAAAACGGTGGTGGAGGATGGTTCACATCATTCATTGACATTCGATTATCCTGATTTTGATTCTAATTATGATTTTGATTTTGGCCCTACTTTTTTCTCCCCCCCTAAGTATACTATGAACATATTCTTTTAAATCTCTAATTAGAAGGTGAAAATATTTTATGGCATTCCTCGGCACAATGATTTTTTACCCTGGAAGAGTCACAATATACTACTATTGTAGTATTATTATACTTATATAATAGAAAGAAAAGATGCAGGTCATGCCCCAAGTTCCTACATATCTCACAAAGTATTGCATCTAATCTACCTAGTATACTTCCCAAGATCAGGTTAGTTACTATATGTGAAGAAAAATCCCCAATTGGAGATATGATAAAATCCAAGCTTTCCAAAAAGCTATCCCAAGGGGAGAGGACCAACACAATGCTAAGACATCCCCATGCATACAACTTCCAATAGAGAATGGTATAGAATAGTTAGAAGGACTAGGGTGGCTAACTAAGTGAATTGTGTTATGCTTCATCCATCAGATGACCAAATTCCCCATGGTAATTGCTCTTTAGGAGACCCAAATGAGTGGAAATGAGTTTCCACCCATAGGTTCAATGACCAAAGCCAATTTCACCAAAGCCAACAAAAAAATAACAATTAGTTCAAGAGAGAACCCATATCATCAATGGCGGCACAACATTGGAAGGGATAAGACAAAGGATCAAAATAGAGGAGGAAGGTTTCTCTCATGAATGACACAAGTTCCAAGGAATGTGATTGCATTTCAAGTAATTTTGAGAGGGGTGGAGGTACAATGCCCAACTATAACCCATCATGGGATGTAATTTCCCACTGAAACATCATGGGTGTGAATTAACTTGGCATGTAGTTGGGTTTCATGAGTGTAAATTAATTTTGAGTGTAGTTTCACTTTCTCCCTAATTTTGAGGCAACCTATGATGTAAGAGTGGGTCTAAGGGGAATCTAGAGGTACATCACCCAATGCTTGTGTCAGAGGGAGTGACTTGATGGTTTTTTATGTTGACCTAGGTTCAAGAGGAGGAGTAATTTAGGTAGGTTGAGGAAGGATATCTTGTCTTAAATAACTATTGATTTGAGATGCATCATCTTGTTTAGGAGAAGTGCCCTATCAAGTCGTAGTAAATTGGACCAAGGGAGATCATGAGCCTTGTTGGGAAGAAGAAGAGTTCTTCTGTCGAAGGACCAATTATCCTATGTTTTAAGGACATGACTAATTAAAACTTGGGAAGGGTCATTCTTCACCATATAATATATATCTAATAACATATAAACATCATCCACTTGAAATAGACATAGAAACTCAATTTTAAATACTATTAAATAAATGTGAAATTGATCTATTTGAAATAGACGTAAAATTGATAAATTTTAAATAGACGTGAAATTATCTATTTGAAATAGATCAATTGTGACCTTGGCAATGTCCTCTATTCACTCTTCAAATTCTTCCTCATCATTGGGTGTATATTTATTAGGGAAATTTTACCTAAGATGACCATACATATGAAGGATGGAGCACCAAAAAAGGAATATTAGCATTGTCTATCTCCTGACAATAAGAACAATTCCCCACCTAGATATCAATTCCTTCAAGCAATCCATATCCCAAGTTCATTTCCACAAAAATCTTATCTATCGAGGTCTTTTCTAGGAAGCATGTTTTCTTGTCAATATCCAACATCGATCAAACTGGAGGTCATCCATCAAACTATGTGACACATGCCTCCAAATGTGCAAACAAATTGACCACTCCAATATTTGTAATGCGACATGGCATGAGAGGTACATGTTCATGAATAATATCTCCAAACTGCATATGCCATTCTGACCAATGCCTTGAGATTTGTAAGATTGCATCGAGAGTTGTGAACGAACTCAAGAGTTGTGAAGATACCTTGGGAGTTGTGAAAATTACAAATTTCATAATGAAGCCCATGCAATGTCTACTTAGCCGAAATGTCCATTGATCGCCATTAATCCGACCAATATGTAATCATGGCCTTTGAATAATGACTTGTCCCATTTGTCCATTTTGGATGGAGTGAGTCAAGGTAATTAAAAAAATTGTCCTTTTTTGGATGGAGTGATTCAAGGTAATGGACAACAACAACAACATCACTTATCACATTGTCAATAACTCTCACACATGCCTTATCCTTTACAATTGTGTAGCCATCTATGGGTTATGAATCAATAACAACTCTCGTATTTGTTACTTGACAATGTACTTTACTCTCAATTGCTTGCTCCCTTTTGACATGTATAGGCCACCTTTATCTTTCTACCGTTTCTTCTTCTTGGGTTGAGGAATCACATCCTCCACCTTAGCCACCTTGGTTCCGTCTTCCCTAGGCGTGGCCTCCATTTGTATTATCGGTGTTATTAGGGTCCACTTAAGCGTTCAACATAGGAATTGTAGTCTAGTATTGGTATATTCATGTATTTGAAATAATATTCATATTTCCGACGAGGGTAGTCTTTTCGGTGTGCTAATGTTCCACCTTTCTTGTTCATTTTTTTCATAAATAGCATGATTTGGGTTGTCTTTAAATTGTCCAAAAACTCTTAGGGTAAAGTTACATGAGAAAAATTCCCAACATAGAAGTGGAATCCTAATTTTTTGCATAGTTCCTATCGATTTTGGGTCAATTTTTCATTGGAAAAAATAGATGATATGAGTGCCCCTTATCCCACTCTAACCGTTTCAAGTCCAAAGCTCTAAAATATGGAAAAAACTAGACAGGGAGAGTCATAGAACATGAATTTGTAAGAAACTAAAAATATCTCAAAATTTTGTCTTTCTTGATTTTGATGTCATTTGACTCCAAACATGCCCCTATAATGCCCAAATAGTATACCAATAGTAATAGAGAATAATACAATTCTCTATTATATCATTATGAGCTTACTGTGATACTAATAGGATATTAGTAATGAACTAGTGTTACATCTTGATTGACTAATTGTTTCTGTCATTAATGGTTTTATAGGGCATACATGCAAATAGGTATTTGTCAGATCTATCTTCATTGAGTGAGGGAAGTTCAGGTAGAATAGAGGAAAGTGAGACATCTAGTAGGTCTAACAGGTAGAGATCAACTAGAGGTGAGAAGATCATAAGAAAATTCCATAGACGCATGGAAATTTTTCTTACGAAAGGGGGATCATGTTCTTATGATCATGAGAGAATAGACGACATCGAACTTCCCTTGAGGTACAAATATATAGTGAAACAATGGGTACCCAAGGATCTTCCTGAAATAAACATTGATTTTTGTGTAAACTAAAGGATATACCGGATTGCTCCATTGTCATTACATGGTTTGGGGATATTTTCCATGGATAGCATAAAGGTATGTTATGACGGATTAACTGAATTGATGGAGTACGTCAGACCCTGTTATATCTACAAATATTGGATACGAACAGTACAATATACAAAAAGTATGCGAAGATATGTCTTGGATGCAAATTATATACAGCTAAAAGACAATGATCAAAATAAAGGAGAAACTATCTACATTAACGAAAGGCCAAAAGCAACGAGGAATATTGAAGGGTTTATAAATAGTACATGACCCGCGACTACAAATAAGTGACCCAATTGCGTATTTGAGGGGCGTGAAGGAAACCGTGTATTCGTATGTGAAATAAAATCAATAGTTGCAAGGGAAGATATATTGATTGATTACAATTTGAATCGAATAGATACATATGTTTCTATTATGGGGGCGGTACGTATACTAATTTACCCAACCTATAAGAAATGACTCTCATATTTTATGATTTTCATTACTTTATTTATGGTTTTAATCCATTTGGAGATCTTCGGTCTGTTTATTACTCAGTGTGTTCTATTTTTGTTATCAACAGTTTAATTTCTCATACATTTGAATTTCTCGTACATTTGAATTTCTCATAAATTTGAATTTATTTCTCATGATAATGATCACGGTTCTAATTTTATTGTAATGTGGCAATATGATCATAGTAAATCAAAAGCGGCCTCAAAACATGTAAATGAACAACAATTTTTGAATTTCATTTAATGTGCATTTTATTTCTATGGCGGTCAATTATTTTATTTATTTACATAACTGAATTACCATTTATTTTGTCGAATATGTAGTCGACAGGACATGATGTTGATGATGATTCACTTGGTGAAAGGTATTTGTATGAATCCCCTGACCCTATGGTTTTAATAAGGAAAAATATCAATAATGGAAACAAGGAACTAGCTCACTTGTTAGATATTCTAGATCAAAATCCCGAGGTTGAAGAAAGGATCAGAGAAATTATGACAAGTCTTAAGACATATAAGGTAATAACCATAATTTCAAGTGGTTTTATTCTTGTTTCATAAGATCAATTATGAAATCTTGATTTTTAACTTTTACATTATCTAAATGAAAAAATATGTTCTTTCTTATATAGAGATTTTTGGATCGTGCTGACACCGACATGCATGGTATCGGTAGTAGTGGCGCTGAAAAGATGCCACAGGGTCCCAACGTAATCCCTCGTATAGCTGCCAAGATGCAGTTATTCAGATCTCCACCTTCCACACCATTAGGTGGGAGCCACGACACGCCCACCGAGGAAGCGACCACACAAGTAGGCTCTAGAGGTGGTGACGGAAATGAGGTCGATGATTTGAAAAATTATATGGTTTATTTTCCTAAAGCAAGACATGTGACCAGCATAGGGACCCTTAAGGGCACCTTTATGGTCAACGAGGAAGGGTTTCCATTAAAGCAAGTTAAAGTCCCAGGTAATTTTTAAAATTTTATTTTTTTCATGTTCTCTATGCAGACAAATATAAATCATCTAAATTATTATTTTTAAATTAATAATCATATAATCATTTTTCGTGTAGGGAACAATGATTTTTATAGGTCCTTGGAGAATAAGACTTTTCTGATTTTTGGGCCCACCATATGCGAGAGGTGGAATTCCCAGAATTCCAACCTCAAAAAAGAATTGATGGATTATCTAGAAAGCCTTTTTGGTGTAGATACTTTTAATAAGACCTTGGTCACCGCCGCAGTTGGCCAATATTTAAAATATACATGAGAAACATATAGGAAGAAATTGAAACAAAATTATAGGTACGAGCATCCTCTAATGATTCCAGAGAGGGAGTGGAACGCCCTCATTGAGGACTCAAAAGAGAAGAAATTGACAGATGAAGGAAAAACACCCTCTGGTCCTAGAAGGTAAATTACAATTTCAATTGAATACCTTCAATTTTTTTTAGATGTAAATAAAATTGTGGTATATATATACTTGAAACTTTTGATGATAGGTTGACTAACACGTCAAAGACCACAAAAGCAAGGATTTCCAAATGTGGCCATCACAAGCTAGGCCAAGGCGGCTACTTGAAGTTGCAGTCACAAATTGTAAGTACCTAAATATATTATTTGTATCGCCTTAAAACTTTTAGGTAATTGCAGCGAATAAATTAAAAAATGCATACTCTTATGCAATGCAGGGTGACAAGTTTGGTACTAAAACCACAGAGGAAGACCTCAAGCTTGGTTACAAGTATGGATATAAAGTGGTAGTTGAACACTGAAAAATATTGGGGAAGATACCAAGAACCACTTTGCAGGATAAGGTAAATAAAATTCAATCCACATTAACCTTTATTATTAAAAGAATACAGTCGTGTTGGATATTATTAATATTTACAAGTTTGTTTTAATCAGGGGAGCAACATTGTCAACGAACGCACTAGTATTGGAGAGTAGTTCGTTTATAGTAGTTTGCAACTAGAAGATGGTTATGATCCCATTCAGTCCCAATTTTCCATAGGGGCACATCCCCATGATGGTGCTACGACTGAGGTGGCACATGACAGTAATATGGTTGTATTTTAATCATATACCTAATAATTTTGTACTTATACATTTTGTACTTCTATTTTTTTTTACTTATACATTTATGATTGTCCTTATAAATTTTTTGGTCTCAATGGAAGAGAATGTTGTACTTGAGGCTCATACAGTTGAAGAGGAGCACGCGGGGGAAACCATTCCAACGGTGTTGACCAGTGCACTAGGTAAATAATGACATTGCAAGTGTTTTTTTAATATTATTGAACTAGTTCAATGATATTTAAAAATTGGCCATTTAAATTTTGTATTTTTTTCTTTTGTAGGTGATGCCTCATCACAGCGGCCTCCTTTACACTGTGATCACCCCACGACTAGGCATGTTATGCGTGATATGACCTAATCACAATTATATTTTGAAGAGCACCCAGAGAACGAAGACGTAGATATTGATGAAATGATTAGGAACTATAGAGCTAAGAAGAAGAGGTTGGCTAAAAGTAATAAATGATGATGTACATGATTATTTTAATAATTATTTAATATAAATCTATTTTCACCATATTCCTCTCACTCCAAATGGATCAAGGAAACATTTTATTTCATTGTAAACAATTGTGAATATTGGTATGTATACATGTTTGTTTTTGCTGTAAATATTTCAATAGATTTATATGTTGGGTATTGGGGAATTGAGAGTGATGTGAGGGGGGGGGATGGGCCATAAGATCTTTTGCCTTCACGTGGTTGGCCCTGTTCAGTAGAGAATAATTTATTGGAGTCGTTTAATCTTGGATAAAACCTCCCTCGATCCAACAGAGTAGCAACAAAGTCAATGTTGACTTTGTTGTTGCTACTTCAAATCAAGGGAGGTAGTTTGATCAAATATTAGATGCGTGGCTCCAGTAAATTATTCTCTAAACCAATAGGATCTCATTCAGGTATGTTCTGACACTCTCGTAAAAATGCATCTTAGAGTAAATAATGCGCTACAAATATTACTTGTATTGATTTTTTAGATATTTATAGAGGTTGAATGATTTTGGCAGGTACTTTAAGATGTTTCTTCGTCGATACTCATTAGTTATACAACCATTGCATGAATGATTTCCATTTAATTGATACCCATATGATCTAATAGCATGGACTAGTAATACTTGTATAGCCTTATTTACTCCTATTGTGTGTTGTATGTACCCAATGAGTTCAATGAATATGGAATAAAGGGGCATCTTTTTGTATGTATGCAACTATTTTATATTATTGCTATGTGATCCTCTTTTTTCTAACCAGAAACACCAAACCATAAAGGTAATAAACAAGATCATTAAGAGATAAGGGATAAGTGGTGGATAAAAAGGACCTAGTAGTGCAGGTCACCATTACATGAAGGGTTGGTCACTAGAAAAATAAGTACTCCCCAAAACTACCTCTGTGTGCACATGTGAAATGTTACTAAAGTCTAGTGAATCTTACTTACATGTATAAGTTCCCCACAAATGATGTTATAATGATCATCATTACATGGGGAGGTAAAACACGGTGTTTCACTACTTTGTCAAACTTGTGATGCACTTCAAGAATGAAGAAATCTTAAACATGACATTCTTCTTGTAGTGTGATGATTGAGGAAAACAAAGGTAGATGGTAAGTGAGCACTGTAATGTGAATTCACCTACAGGAACATTGAAACAATTAATTTCCAAATCCTAAAAAACAGAGCATGAAATGAATTTTGTTTCAACAATTGAGATAGATTTAGCATAAGAAAAACATGGGATGAATATAATTTACATATAATACCAATACCAATACCAATACCATACCATAACATACCAATACCAATACCATACTAATACATTACCATACCAATACCAATACCATACCATTGAATACCAATGACAATACCAAAACAAATACCATAGCAATACCATACCATTGCATACCAATACCAATACCATTGCATACCATTCAATGGAAATGGTATGCATTGACAATGATATGCATACCAATACCATTGCCAATACCATACCATGCCATACCAATAACATTGCCAATACCAATACCAATACCATACCATTGCATACCACAATGGTATGCATTGACAATGATAGGCATACCAATACCATACCAATACCAATATCATACCATACCATACCAATACCAATACCATACCATACCAATACCAATACCAATACCATAGCCAAAAACACTCGACAAAGTGTTCTTGAAAATCGACCTCATCTTCAAAAATTACACTATGCTTCATTGACCAAAACCCTAGTTCCGAAGATACTCCAGCAAATGGTTTTCTGGTTGAAAAAATGATAGCGTAGGGGCCCCACTAGATGAAAATTGGTGCTCTTAATCCAATGCAACTGATGGTTCGTGCATCTGAGTCCTGGTTTGAGTTTTATCGCGAGTTGCAACTCGTCTCCACAAGCCATTTAGCAACATGTGGTCAATTTGGTCCATGGGAATAAAATACAAATTGCGTAGCATAAGAGACTTTTGTAAGCTCCTGCAAGTCTGTTTAACCAAGGACCACATGACTACACTATCCAAAAAGAATCGACACAATGTTCTTGAAAATTGACCTCCTCTTCAGAAATTGCACTATGTCTCATTGACCAAAACCCTAGTGTTGAATATACTCCAACAAATTATTTTTTGGTAGACAAAATGATAGCGTAAGAGCCCTAATAGTTGAAATCCGGTGCTTGGATCCAATGAAACTGACAATACGTGCAATTGATTCCTGGTTTAAGTTTTATCGATAGTTGCAACTCAACTCCTCAAGCCATTCAAGGACATGTGGCCAATTTGGTCTGAGGGCATAAAATCCAAACCAAGCAGCATAATGTTGTTCTGTAAGCTCCTACATGTATGTTTGGCCAAGGCCCATGCGAATACACTAGAAAAAAATGCTCGGCATAGTGTTCTTGAAAATCGACCTCATCTTCAGAAATTGCACTATGCCTCATTGACCAAAACCATACTGTCAGAGATACTCCAACAAATGATTTTTCAGTCAATGGAATGATAGCGTAGGGGCCCCACTAGCTGAAACTCAGTGCTCTTAATCCAATGAAACTAACGGTTTGTGCATCTAAGTCCTGGTTTGAATTTTATCGCGAGTTGCAACTCACCTCCTCAAGCCATTTAGGGACATGTGGTCAATTTGATCTGGGGGCATAAAATCCAAACCAAGTAGCATAACAAACTTTCGTAAGCTCCCGCAAGTCACTTTGGCCAAGGCCCATGTGACTACACTAGCCAAAAACACCCGACGCAGTTTTCTTAAAAATCGACCTCCTCCTCATAAATTTCACTATGCCTCATTGTCCAAAACCCTAGTGTTGGAGATACTCCAACAAATGGTTTCCTGGTCAACAAAATGATAGCTTAGGGGCCCCACTAGCTGAAACCCAGTGATCTTAATCCAATGCAAATGATGGTTTGTGCATTTGAGTCCCAGTTTGAGTTTTATCACGAGTTTCAACTCGCCTCCTCAAGCCATTTAGGGACATGTGGTCAATTTGGTCTAGGGGCATAAAATCCAAACTGAGTAGCATAATAGACTTTCGTAAGCTCCCGCAAGTATATTTGGCCAAGGCCCATGTGACAACACTAGCAAAAATACCCGACACAGTGTTCTTTAAAATCAACCTCCTCTTCAAAAATTGCACAATGCCTCATTGACCAAAATCCTAGTGTTGGAGATACTCAAACAAATTATTTTTCGATCGATGGAATGATAGCGCAAGAGACCCAATAGCTAAAACCTGGTGTTGGAGATCTAATTCAACTGACAGTTCGTGCATCTGAGTCTCAGTTTGAGTTTTATCGATAGTTGCAACTCGCCTCCACAAGCCATTCAAGGACATGTGACCAATTTGATCCGAGGGCATAAAATCCAAACCGAGCAACATAATGTTGTTTTGTAATCTCCCACATGTATGTTTGGCCAAGGCCCATGCAAATACACTAGAAAAAAAATGCTCGACAGAGTGTTCTTGAAAATCGACCTCATCTTCAAAAATTGCACCATGCCTCATTGAACAAAACCCTAGTGCCAGAGATACTCCAACAAATGGTTTTTCAGTTGACGGAATGATAGTGTATGGGTCCCACTAGCTGAAACTCGATGCTCTTAATCCAATGCACGGTTCGTGAATCTAAGTCTCGGTTTGATTTTTATCACGAGTTGCAACTCGCCTCCTCAAGCCATTTAGGGACATGTGGTCAATTTGATCTAGGGGCATAAAATCCAAACCGAGTAGCATAACGGACTTTCATAAGCTCCCACAAGTCAATTTGTCCAAGGCCCACATGACTACAGTAGCCAAAAACAACCGACACAATTTTCTTGAAAATCAACCTCCTCTTCAGAAATTGCACTATGCCTCATTGACCAAAACCCTAGTGCTGGAGATACTCCAACAAATGGTTTTTCGATCGAAGGAATGATAGCTTAGGAGCCCCAATAGATGAAACCCAGTGATTTGGATCCAATGCAACTGACGGTTCGTGCATCTGAGTCTTGGTTATAGTTTTATCGATAGTTGCAACTCACCTCCTCAAGCCATTCAAGGACATGTGGCCAATTTGGTCTGGGGGCATAAAAACCAAACTGAGTAGCATAATGGAGTTTTGTAAGCTCCTGCAAGTCTGTTTGGCCAAGGCCCATGTGACTACACCAGAAAAAAATGTCTCACAGAGTGTTCTTGAAAATCAACCTCATCTTCATAAATTGCACTATGCCGCATTAACCAAAACCCTAGTGTCGGAGATACTCCAACAAAAGGTTTTTCGGTCGACGAAATGATAGTGTAGGGGCCTCACTAGCTAAATTGGTGCTCTTAATCCAATGCAACTGATGGTTCTTGCATCTAAGTCTCAGTTTGAGTTTTATTGCAAGTTGCAACTCGTCTCCACAAGCCATTTAGGGACATGTGGTCAATTTGGTTTGGGGGCATAAAATCCAAACCAAGTAGCATAAAATACTTGTGTAATCTCTCGCAAGTCTATTTGACCAAGGCCCACACAACTACACTATCTAAAAAGACCTGACACAATGTTCTTGAAAATTGACCTCCACTTCAGAAATTGCACTATGCCTCATTGACCAAAACCCTAGTGTTGGAGATACTCCAACAAATGATTTTCTGGTAGATAGAATGATAGTGTAAGAGCCCTAATAGTTGAAATCCAGTGCTCTGCATCCAATGCAACTAACGATATGTGCAACGGATTCCTGGTTTGAGTTTTATCGATAGTTGCAACTCGCCTCCTCAAGCCATTCAAGGACATGTGGTCAATTTGATCTGGGGGCATAAAATCCAAACCAAGTAGCATAATGAACTTTTTTAAGCTCCCGCAAGTCAATTTGGCCAAGGCCCATGCGACTATACTAGAAAAAAAACACCCAAAAAAATGTTCTTGAAAATCGAGCTCATCTTCAAAAATTGCACTATTCCTCATTGACCAAAACCCTAGTGGCAGAGATACTCCAACAAATGGCTTTCCAGTCGATAGAATGATAGCTTAGGGGCCCCACTAGCTGAAACCCAATTCTCTTAATCCAATGCAACTGACAGTTTATGCATCTGAGTCTCTGTTTGAGCTTTATCTTGAGTTGCAACTTGCCTCCTCAAGTCATTTAGGGACATGTGGTCAATTTGGTCTGGGGGCATAAAATCCAAACCGAGTAGCATAACCGAATTTCGTAATCTCCCGCAAGTCTATTTGGCCAAGGCCCACGTGACTACACTAGCCAAAAAGACCCGACACATTGTTCTTTAAAATTGACTTCCTCTTTAGAAATTGCACTATGCCTCATTGACCAAAATCCCAGTGTTGGAGATACTCCAACAAATTGTTTTTTGATCAATGGAATGATAGCATAGGATCCCCAATAGCTTAAACCTAGTGCTTTGGATCCAATGATACTGACGGTTCATGCATCTGAGTCACGGTTTGAGTTTTATCGATAGTTTCAACTCACCTCCTCAAGCCATTCAAGGACATGTGGCCAATTTGGTTTGAGGGCATAAAATCCAAACCGAGCAGCATAATGTTGTTATGTAAACTCCTGCATGTATGTTTGTCCAAGGCCCATGTGACTACACTATAAAAAAAATCTCGACAGAGTGTTCTTGAAAATTGACCTCATCTTCAGAAATTGCACTATGCCTCATT